>SKCR01038359.1:0-423809 GCA_019454045.1 Zanthoxylum bungeanum
CTAAGTTCTACATCAATAGTCCTCAGATGCAACTACAATATTGTAATAAAGCTACTGGGTTATTTAAGTATTTAAGGATATAGTGCATAATACGATGCAAACAACTGCAAACACAATATTAATATCATAACTTCTAATCTATAAGGTCACTATACAACTTCATAAGTCAATATTTTATAAGTTGTAACTGTTGGGGTTGGTGATCAGAGCGCCAATTCCCGGTTGTATTTCTTTATGAATACTTCTGTAAAACGTTATTATTTTGAATAATATATGCAGTTTCTATAATATAGTGTATCTTTTAATATGGTAAAGACGTAATGACCTTAGAATGACTAGTCGTGGTGCAGTTGCAAAAGCGTCGCAACTGACATTGAGTTGTATCATGACGTTGTCATTCTCAGACAATTCTTGGTCAAGGTTTACACTACTTGGTCAGTATAGTAAACCCGTTGAGACCGATACATGTCGTATAGTGGAATATATGATTCCAATGGTTTTCAATGAATCATAAGTATTGGAGACTAGTATATATTTGTAGGTGTTTATAGCGGATAAACACTGAATGACTCACCGAAGATTCTTAATGGATGGTACACCAACGTCAATAAGAATCTTATCGGGTTGAGTAGCACTTGTGATTCTTCGACTTGAGATACCACTGTGGGCGCATGAGACATCTTCTACACTTATATGACAGCCACGCCACAAATCTAATAAGATCAGACCTCAGGGTGTCCTGTGTGTATCGAGATAGGATCCTTCAGTTATGTGTATCAGAGCATAGGTAGTCCATATGATTAGCAATCAGATAAAAACCATGGGCCTGTGGTACATTTTAGAAGTTAGTTCTAAATGTTCTTTTTGAGATTGCTAATAGAATAATCGACTGGATAATCCCTATAGAGATTTGACGTTTACATCTATATCTCTGGGATTTATCCGGATACCGGTGACAGAGGAATTATACATTTGCCATGACCTCGACCTGTATGATTCAGCGAGTTTATCCGTGATCGTCATAATTTAAGGGTGGATAAATTATGGACACGAAATTTGATTTCATGACGGATATGCTTGAATCTAGAGAGTCTCACTAATGAAATATACTCATAGAGCACTAGGGCAACAATTATAAATAATGTTGATTATTTATAAAGTCGTTTAAAGGTTAAACACAAAATACGTTTGTAGGGACCCGATAGTCATTTCCTTTATTTTTGTGTATTTGCATTTAATGTTAGATTAATTCAAATACACATTAATTAATTTTCAAATTGAGATATTTGACTAATATCATAAATATATATATGTATTTAATATTTAATGTAAATATAATACATATATTTAATATATTTGTAATTAATTAATTAATTAATTATTAAATTAATTAAAGTATATATATTTTAAACTTATGATATTTGTTTTAATGGCTAAGTTGCCATTGTTGACTTGGTTGAAAAAGTCATTAAAGTCTAATGATCATTTAAGCAAGTTGGCAACTTGATATTTAATTGAAATGAAAACAAAATATATAGATATCTTATACACCAAAATTCGGCCAAGGCCTAATGGGAGGGGTATAAATTGTTTTCTTTCATTTTAGGGTTACACAAGTTTAAAACATACAAAAAGAAACACAAAAGAGTTGAGAGCAAGTTTGAAGGCCAAAGAGAACAAGTCTTGGAAAATCTAGCTTTTGTAAGTTTTTTCTTTAAACCTTCAACATGGAAATTGTTTCTAACTACCTTAGCACCATTTTGTGATGCTTTGATGTTCTTTCTACTCTTAAAGTTTGTGTTTGTTTGTTTGAGAACTTGGATGAAAGTTTGATGCATATTAAAGGCCTTGAAATGGTTTCATAGGTTTGCTTATGATTCTTTAGAAATCAAAGTTGCTAATCTAGAGTTGTTGACCCACTCTTAAATGACCTAGATTTGTTCTATAGTTATTTCATTGTGTTGAGACTTGATTTGAATGGAAGAAACATGATTGAAGTATTGGATTTTGTCAATTTGGTCTAATTTGTCCAATTTGAAGAAATTGAAAAATTAGGGTTTAAGACCACTTCCAAATTTGGGGCTTTTCATTTATATGGTGTATTTGGATGTGTATATGATACATATTAAATCTTATGTTGATTGGATTTCATTTGCATGTGTTTTGAACAATTGAAATGCAAAATGCACTTACCCCTCTCATTTGTGAAGCTCACGGCCTTGGGCCAATTTTTGGGAAATATAATTTGCTAATTGTATTTGACATTTGGGACATGTTAAATTCATATTAGAAATGATTTAGAATCATTCAAAATTATTTTGAACAATTTCGGATTAAAAATAAACAAAATGCTTGGTTTATGGGTAATTCGGTAAATTCACATAAATTTGATTTATAGTGTTTTATTTCATAATCTTATTATTGGATAATAAAATAAATAATTTTATTTTATTAATCCGAGAAAAAGTTTTGAAATCGAAAAATTTCAGATTTTCCACTATTCCGCTGCGTTACCGGATTCCCGCAATAAAACCCCTTCAAAATGGTATTAGAGCGAGTCTGATTCTAGACCCCATAATATGATTAGCCCTTTAATTCAATGTTTAATCATGTTTTCTTGACTTTATACATGCATGTTATAATCTAATTTGATTAGATTTATGGTGTATGACACTTAGCGGAAAATCCCTAATTAATAAGGTTTAAATGTAATTATGTATTTGATGCATGTTATGTGGTCCGTCTTTTCGATACGGTTTATAAATATTTCTCCATGACTACATCCGAGACCGTGCCTCTGCCGTGAGGGTGTAGCCGATAGAGATTTATTTATACCGGATGTATATAAGATAGTAGATAAATTCAAGCGAAAGCGGAATCCTGAATGTGCCCTAACTGTCAGGGTTACGCAAGTAACTTGAGTTTATCATTGACGAGTTTAACCTTGGTATGTCTCCTTGTGGGCTTACCTTAGCAGCGACAACGAGAAATGACCAGGACCGGAAACCCAGGAGTCACTAGTGAGTGATTGACAAATGAGTTGTCTGCCTGATGAATATACGTAGGCGAGACCGTGCCTCTGCTATGAGCTGAAATATATTCACGGGATCCACCTTTGACTATTTGTATTTAATTTAATTATTAAATCTTTGTATTTTATTTGAGGATTACAGTTTTGCATGATTTAATGGGAGATGCATTTTTAGATTAAAATCCATGATCTAGTGTATGCTTATGATATTATATGAAACTGCTTAAATTTCTACCAACCGTTTTTCGTGATCTATATGATAGATTTGTGATGGCGGCACCATCCACAAATCAGTTTGCGCTTATGTTTGATGCGAACAAACTAAGAGGCACTGATAACTTCGCCGATTGGGATCTGGATTTGAGGATTTTCCTCGATTCCGAGAGGTTGAGATATGTTCTTGAGGGTCTACTGCCCCTTGCTGTGGCAGAGGACGCTACACACCGGAAGAACGCGAAGTCTTCCAAGCTTGGAAGAATGATGATTTAAGGGTTAAATCATACATCTTAAGTTCGCTTTCACCGGGACTCAAGAAACAGTATTATGGCATGTCAGATGCTTATACTATGATGACAGGATTAAGACAATCGTTTGAGAACCAAGAACAAGTTGTTGTTCATAAGGTCGCAATGGAACTGTTCCATGCGCGATTGGATGAGGGGCAAGCTGTTAGCCCACATGTTCTTCAGATGATCAATTTGATCGATCAATTGAGGCAACATAATCTCATTCTGAATGACATTCTCGGTAGGAGTGTCATTATTGGTTCTCTCCCAGCTTCTTATCGCCAGTTCGTGATGTACTTCAACATGCACGAGATTATTTGTACCTACCAAGAGCTGCATAGGATGTTGCTCACGGCGGAAGAGGACCTCAAGAAGGGAGTACCGACTCGCCCTCCAAGAATTACTTCATTTTCTGCTTCTTCCCAGACTTGGTCAAAGGGAAGAAGAAGAAAGGGAAGAAGAAGAAGGGTCTCGGTCCTCAACCACAGGCAAAGATAGCAAAGCCCAAGAGGGCTTCTGAATACAAGTGCCATCACTGCAGCAAAGTCGGGCACTGGAAAAGGAACTGTCCTGACTACATTGCCCAGCTGAGGATGGAGAGAGCATCTACATCAGGTATATTTATTTTTCAGTTATTGATTTATCTTTGGCTTGTGAAGCCGTTACATCCAACTGGATTTTAGATTCTGTTTGTCCCATTCACATTTGTAATTCGTTGCAGGTGCTGAAGGAAAGTAGAAGACTGAAGCCTGGAGAGATGTAGTTGCGATTCGGGAGTGGAGACTCTCTGGATGCAGTTGCAGTGGGAGTATGCGAGATCTTATTACCGAATGGGACACTTTTGTTAAATGACTGTCATTTTGTACTTGGATGTGTAGCTAATATTATATCACTTTTTGTATTGGATAAAGAAGGCTTTCGTATTAATATTAAGAACTGTTCTTTGTATTTATATGATAAAAGTAATATTCAGATCCTTTGTTGTCCAAACCAGCATGGTCATTATACATTGCAAACTTCAAAAGATATTTTCAATACTGGAGTTAATAAACGTAGTTTACCTGTAATTAATAATACTGAACTTTGGCATATGCGGCTGGGTCACATAGGCGTTAAACGCCTTACCCAATTGGTTAGGAAAGGTTTGATACCAGATCTTACCATTGAATCATATCCAACTTGTGAATCGTGTATTCAAGGTAAGATGACCAAAGCCCCATTTTCTGGTGTTGGACACCGCGCCACTAACTTACTGGAACTCGTACATTCTGATGTATGTGGTCCACTAAGTCAGACTGCTCACAGTGGTTATTCGTACTTCGTTACCTTTACCAATGATTTGTCACGGTACGGTTATGTGTATTTGATGCGACATAAATCGGAAACCTTTGAAAAGTTCAAAGAGTTCCGAAATGAAGTAGAAAAACAAACTTGTCAATATATTAAATGCCTTCGATTTGATAGAGGCGGTGAATATATGAATGGTGATTTCATGGATTATATGAAGGAGAATAGGATTCTCGATCAATATACTCCTCCAGGCACTCCACAACACAATGGAGTATCTGAGAGGAGAAATCAGACTTTATTGGATATGGTCCGATCGATGTTGAGTTTCACAGATTTACCCTATTACTTATGGGGCTACTCTCTTTTAACAGCTGCACATCTTTTGAATAAGATTCCTTAAAAAGCTGTTCCTACGACTCCGTATGAGATATGGTTCGGTAGGAGACCAAATCTTAGTTACATTAAGGTTTGGGGTTGTCCTGCCTATGTCAGGGTGACTCAGCAAGATAAGCTTTCGCCACGAGGGAAAAAGTTTAGGTTTGTCGGATATCCTTCGAATACGAGGGGATATATGTTCTATGATACTGAGCATCGAAATGTGTTCGTAGCTCGCTTCGCAAAATTTCTAGAAGTAGAATTTTTGTCAGAAGGTGGTAATCATAGACAGGTTGAACTTGATGAAGTCCAACCTGAAAACAACGAACCAACGGAGGAACCTGAAGTTCAAGTAGATGAATGACCTTCAACACACACACTCCGTAGGTCAGAAAGGGTATCTAGACCTCCTGAACGCTTGTATTTGATATAAAAAAAGAGTCTAGATGTTCTCTTAGTTGAAGATACTTATCCTTTCACCTATAGAGAATCGATGTTGGACATCGACTCCGTGAAATGGCAAAGTGTCATGAAATCCGAGTTAGATTCAATGCATGAGAATCAAGTTTGGGACTTGGTTCCGATTCCCGAAGGAATTGTTCCTATTGGTTGTAAATGAGTTTTCAAAATGAAGCACGGGTCTGACGGTAAGGTTGAAACTTACAAGGCTCGACTGGTTGCAAAAGGTTACACGCACCGACCTGGCGTCGACTACGATGAAACTTTTTCGCCAGTAGCAATGCTTAAGTATATTCGGATTTTTCTTTCTATAGCTGCGTATCATGACTACGAGATTTGGCAAATGGATGTCAAAACAGATTTTCTAAATGGATTTCTTGATGAAGAAATCTATATGGAACAGCCGGAAGGTTTTGCATCCAGCGAAATCTCGGGTATGGTATGTAAGCTTAAAAAGTCCATTTATGGACTTAAACAAGCTTCACGAAGTTGGAATCTTCGATTCGACGAGATTATTAGATCGTCTGGTTTTCTCAAGAATTCGGAAGAATCCTGTGTGTATTAGAAGGTCAGTGGGAGCATGGTCGTATTTTTAGTCCTATATGTTGATGACATCCTAATAATTGGGAATGATTTAGGTATGTTACAAAGCGTCAAAGCGTACCTCTGTAATAATTTCTCCATGAAGGACCTGGGAGAAGCTTCCTATGTTTTAGGGATAAAACTCTATAGAGATAGACAAATGAGGCTGATTGGGTTATCCCAATCAACGTACATAGATAAGATCTTGGAACGGTATAATTTTGGTAACTGTAAGACAGCAAACATACCGTTTAGACATTGGATTCACCTTTCAAAGAAGATGAGTCCACAAACAGAATACGAGAAGGTTAGAATGTCTAACCAACCTTATGATTCGTGTTTGGGTAGCATAATGTATGACATGTTATATACAAGGCCTGATATCAGTTTCACTGTTAGCGTAACTAGCACATATCAGTCCAATCCAGGTAATGACCATTGGATGGCCATTAAACATATCCTCAAGTATCTTAAAGGTACTAAGGATAAGTTAATAATTTATGGAGGAAACAAACTGCAAGTTAACGGGTATACAGATTCCGATTTCCATTGCAAGTTAACTAGAGTTGTTGACCCACTCTTAAATGACCTAGATTTGTTCTATAGTTATTTCATTGTGTTGAGACTTGATTTGAATGGAAGAAACATGATTGAAGTATTGGATTTTGTCAATTTGGTCTAATTTGTCCAATTGAAGAAATTGAAAAATTAGGGTTTAAGACCACTTCCAAATTTGGGGCTTTTCATTTATATGGTGTATTTGGATGTGTATATGATACATATTAAATCTTATGTTGATTGGATTTCATTTGCATGTGTTTTGAACAATTGAAATGCAAAATGCACTTACCCCCCTCATTTGTGAAGCTCACGGCCTTGGGCCAATTTTTGGGAAATATAATTTGCTAATTGTATTTGACATTTGGGACATGTTAAATTCATATTAGAAATGATTTAGAATCATTCAAAATTGTTTTGAACAATTTCGGATTAAAAATAAACAAAATGCTTGGTTTAGGGGTAATTCGGTAAATTCACATAAATTTGATTTATAGTATTTTATTTCATAATTTGATTATTGGATAATAAAATAATTAAGTTTATTTTATTAATCCGAGAAAAAGTTTTGAAATCGGAAAATTCTGATTTTCTACTATTCCGCTGCATTATCGGATTTCCGTAATAAAACCCCTTCAGTAACTAATTCCACTAATACAGTAGAATCAATCGTGACACTCCCACTATATCTTTTCTAACTCTATACGACATAGAGAATCTAACTTTAGTATTAGACTCAAATCTAGCCAAAGGCAGATAAGGGAACTGGAGAAATCCAATGCAATCGTGAGGAACGAGAATGCTGAGCTAAAGGCAGCCCTTGAGGCTTCAGAGAAAAAGGGGAAGAAGACTGAAAATGATCTCAATGCTACTCCGGCGACCCTGAACATTGAGAAAGAGACGCTAAATGCTGAGATAGAGGCCTATAAGAAGGGGTTGGACAGCCTGAAAGGGGAAAAGACTGAGATGATCGAACAATTGGAAGGGGTCGCCTTTAAGGCAATGATGAAGAAGAGGAGCAGGTTGATGCAGAAGTACCTGGTTGGGGAACACAACAAATGAACCTTGAAAAAATTATTAAGGATTATACTAGACTGGAAGCAGGCCTCTCCTTTTCATTTGAGGGTGAAGATGATGAAGGGGGTGATGAGGCTGTTTCAAATGGAATAGAATGTGGTGAGATTGATGGGGGCAAGGTCGCAGCTGATTAGAAGTCTGCTGGGACGGAGGAGGCTCATCAGGGCACTAAAATGAAGGCCGTGGAGACTGGAGAAGGGTCTTGTTGGATGAAAGATGAAGCTCCAGCCTTAGAGGCTGATCCATCTACGGGCATTTTGGACATCCATGCTGCTGAAGTTCCATTTGTTGAAGTCGTCGAAGGCTGATTTTTTTTCTTTTTTGTACTTAGAATTTTGTAATTATTCTGATCTGTAGCTTGATGACTAAGGACTTGTAAAAACTTAACTATTTGAATGAATGAAAAAAATCCCGTATTGATATTTTTTTTTTCCTTTATGGGTGATCTCTTGTCTTGTGATTATTTTTGCAATACCCAAATTATTCTGATCTTGGAATTTCTTATGATGCTACTTGTGGGAGTGTCAATGACTCAATTTCAAAGGCCTTGCGGTGAAATGGGTGATAATGTGATGAGGATTTTATATAGAAAATTAATCATATAATGTGAAAAAATGACTATCTCTTCAGCATTTGGAATGTGTCAAGACTTTCCTCGGAAGCCGAACAAAATAACAATAGAGACGTCTGAAAAAGGAGTAATGATACAGTGAGAGAGTTGGTAAAATTTAAAGTGAAAGTGTGTGTAGGTGTATCATTTTTGCTGAAAAAGTGAGTCTCTAAAAATTGCACGTGAAAAAGTGATTTTATTTATAAAAAAAAAAAATGGGATGAGGATCATTTCACTTGAAACTTTCAATGAAAGTAACATTACTGTCTTGTAAGTTATGAAAATTTTATATACTAACTGATGACAAATCTTGAAAAAAAAAAATCAGAAGATAGTTTCGCAAAAGTAGTGTAATTGTTTTACAAGAGACTTTGGTGGAATACAGATGAAAAAATGTTATTAAGTCATGTGTCCTAAGAGAAAGTTTGTTACTAAGTTTCATGGTAAAAAAGAAATTGACAGATAAATCTCCTTTACTGCCTTTATACAATTATACATGAAATTTTAACCTAATAAGATTATTCGTTCAATTCTTTCAAAATCATTAAACCCTTTTCCTTATTCGATAATCTCTTTCATTTTTCCACTTCGTCCACAAGAGTAACTAGGACCACGAGAAATCTAGGAGCATAATCAAACATAAACTACAATGGATTCATATTATCATAATATGCTGTAAACACAAAACAATGGAGTCATGTTATCATATATGCTGTAAACACAAAGCAACGCTGCTCAATATATAGAAAGAAAATCTCAAGCAAATGGAACAACCATTGGAATATACACATCAGTTTTCTCATTTCCAATTTAATCTTTGGCCGGCCGCATTAAGAAACTCATTCAAATGGATAAATTAAAATTTAAACCTTACAAAACTTTCATTCTTAAACGTATTTTTATTCTTGTTGAATAAACTGCAGCGTGTGCAATCCTGGGTATTACCAGAAAATGAACGTATTAATCAAAACAACAGCTTGGTCTTCATATGTCAAGGAGCAGCCTGCGGGGGTCCTCGACAACATCTTTAATACGGCGCAGGAAGAAAACTGCCTCTCTTCCATCAATCAGCCTATGGTCATACGTAAGAGCAATGTACATCATTGGCCTTGGGACAACACTACCACCGACAACCATGGGACGTTGCACTATTGAGTGCATACCTAAGATGGCCGACTGCAAACAAATGCTTGTTTGTTAGATTATTTTTTTCAAATTGCCACAGAAGTCCAATAACATCAGAGATATCAGAAACAAAAGGGATTGATTATAATATTTATTTGGACGAGACAGCTACTTAGCAAGGAGATGAAAACTTAAAATTATACAAAGTTTCATACTGTTAAAAAAAAGCACAAGCAAACAGGCGAGCAGCCAAACCTGAGGAGGGTTGATGATGGGTGTACTCAAAAGGCTTCCGTAAACACCACCATTAGATATTGTAAATGAGCCTCCAGCCATCTCATCAATTGATATTGATCCATCGTTTGCTTTCTTTGCAAGGGTGTTAATCTCTTTTTCTATGTCAGCAAAATTCATCTTATCAGCATTGCGGATTACTGGAACAACAAGGCCCTGAAATGAGAAAAAATTGAGACTAGAAAGTTAAGATACAGGGATAATGCAACATACAAGAAAATATGGAGCAAATAGATGCCCACCTACACCTATATGAAGGCCTAAATTGCTAATAGAGTTTATTATCATTTAGTATCTAACCAGAAATGGTTCTGCACTGCAGTAACACTAAAATAGCCGGTAGAGACCTACATGCTATACGCATTGGCAGGTACATGTAACAGCTTATAATTCAATTCATATTCTCAGAGATTAAAGCTTCGCAGTTTCACTGTGCTTTCAGCGCTAGAGTTATAATTGGTTAAACTTGGAAAGAATATAAAAATGACGTTATACAAGGAGCTAATCAGAAACACAGCATAAAACAAAAGGTTTTATATAGAAAAAGGACCCAAATCGGGGGCATTTTCCATTCAGAGTCTCTTAACTTCATTTGTAATAAATTTTGCAAACAAACAACTATAACAAAGAAATATTGACAGACCTTTGGAGTACCAACGGCTATACTGATGTCTATATAATCTCTATATATGATATCATCCCCATCAATAACTGCATTTATAATAGGCTGATTCTGGAGCCCACTAACAGCAGCCTGAAATATTTACAAGTGAAAATAATATATTAGCCAACAAGAAACACTGGAAAATCTACAAATCCCATATAAATAATTCAACAGGTATAAGATAATGCATACTTTCACAAAACCCGACATAAGTCCCAATTTGACTCCATGCTTTTCAAAAAAAGCATCCTTGTACTCAGAACGGAGCTTCATCAAATTGGTCCTAGAATAGGCACCATATATGAAATAAAGAATAATCTTAAACAGAATCATCACAATAACCAGATATAATAGCAAAAATCCTAATATTTTGTACCCTAGATATGACAAAAGTGAGGTAGGTAGACAGTCATGTTAGCAAGGTTTGAACTTACATGTCAACTTCATTGAATGTCGTCAACATTGCAAATGTATTTTGTGAGTCTTTCAACCGTGTTGCAACTCGTTTCCGTAGCCTTGTCATAGGAACCTACGATCATGAGAATTTTGAACTGACAAGTAAGACAATCAACGGTTCTCTAACAAGATGTTTTGTTAGAGTTTATCTAGATTACACTAAGAAATTTTCTATTTGAATAAATATCAAACCACAAGAGACTCACCCGCCTTTCCCTTTCCTTTGGGGGAAGCTGGGGCTCAGTAGCAGTGCGCTTAGGAGGTGGTGGAGAGGGTGCTTTAGGCTTCTCAGTAACAGCAGTTTCAACTTTACGCTGTGGCTTTTCCTCTTTTTCCTTTGCAGCCGGAGGCTTAGGGGCAGCTTTCTCTGGTATTTTCTCTGAGGGAGCTACGTGAGCTACACCTTCACCAGATTTTGAAATCACAGCAATCTTGGTACCTGGTTCCACAGTCTCTCCTTCTTTAGCTACAAGCTGCCAACATTTAAGTACAGAAGCTACCATTAACATAATGCAATCAAGTATCGACCCGACATGCCCGAAAGAATATGGAGAAAAGGAAACTATATGAACAAAAAACAAGCAGGGAAAAAAAACAAGAATAGGTATGAGTTATTTGGGATGTATTGTTACCTCTTTAACAACACCTGCTTCCGGACTTGCAACATCAATCGTTACCTGATGGAAAATTATCATTACAAGCATTAGAAAAATATACCAGTTTCCCCATGAAATAGAAATAGGGATGGGAGAATTACCTTATCCGTTTCAATTTGAGCAATTGGTTCATCAACTTCTACCCTATCACCAGGGCCTGTTCTCAAAATACCAAAAAGGCACACAATCAATAAAGTATAATCATGAACAACAAATGAAAATTTTTAGTGAATAGTTATATTAAGAAATGGGCACTGGAAAACATACTCTTCAAGAATTTTGCCAAAGTACCATCAGTTATGGATTCCCCCATAAAAGGGACAACAGCATCAACCAAATCCCCTTCTTCAAACACGAATAAAGATAAACATCAGGAAAATTCAGAAATTCAACGTAAATCTTTTTATATTCCATGAGAAATTGAAAATTTGAAAGCAGGCACCAATCCTTCCTCTTCATTAATAAGATTACAAGACTCACTACAATATCCGTCTCAATCTGACCCAGAGTGTTCAAAGAAGGACAAGTTAAAAAATTTTAGGGAAAGCCAATCAATGTCACACCTCCTTCTGAAGAAAATGGCCGGCTCCACAGATGCATGTTAGTCGCAAGCTTGGTGCTGGAAATGACATCCCTGCCCACAAGGGAAGTAATGAGGAAAAAGAAGAAAAATTCTGAGAAGCAGCAAACTGAGAAGAAAAATCATGCAGTCATGCTCATTGTATAAACCTTTTTTTATCCTTTTAAGCTGTCACCGGTTAATTCCCTTATTCTTAATATGAAAGTACACCGACTATAAAATTGAGATCTACTATACATAAAACTGAAGCCAAGTTAGAAAGGTAGACCACCCATATTATCCTCAAAATATCAAAATCACGAATTACATGATCAACCTCGAAATAATTTATTGAAATACTCAAGAAATGAAACTAACTTCTAAAAGAATTTAAAAGTTTCTTCTCCTTTACTCTTGTCTTATCAAACACCCAAAGTTCCTAAAGGTTGCAGTTTAAGACATAATATAATTCAGGTTTCAGTTAAAAGCATTTAAATCTAATCCTAATTGGATAGAGCAAAACAGCATGAAAAAATCTAGAGACAAAATTGTACTTATATTGAGCTGTCCCCTGCCCATAATGTCACCACTCTGATTTGAGTAATTGTAAAAAAAAGCTTCTTAGAATAAATCCATATAATGATGAGAAAAATATATAAAACTATAAAAGTGCCACTAACCTTAATGACTGACAGCCCACAGAGCACCCTGTAATCATCAGAAATTTTTTTAGTTGCTAGTGACAGCTTTTGATCAATAGAGTATCGCTATGCATCAGCTTCTGACAAGGAAGTAAAACAAAAATACCTATCAGATTACCTGGTAGCATTAAATGACTAAAATTCCGTATATGACCTAATCCTTTTGGATGCAGTAATGTCTGCAGACATGAAACGTAAATCTTGTAAAAATCTCAATATATACACATACACAAGTACATATATGATATTGCTGTATCATTAATATAAGGACAGAAGGATATTTACATTACTTTTACAGGAGATGCCTGTATAATTAAGAAATGGACATGACACAAGACTCAACAGAAACAAAAAAACAAAAACAATACTAAAAAAAGAAAGAAATATGTACCTCTTTTCCTATAGCAGATGAGACTCTAGATGCAGACATTGCAGGCCTAGCTGTCTGCTTCGACTGCCCTAAAATCTGAGAAACAGAAAATATCAGCTTTAGAACAGAAGAAGACCACCACGCGTAATCAACCATCAACTCTAATCAACAGAAAACACAATATAGAATTCTAACCGAAGCAGACGAGCCTCCACTTGCGACCCTTCTCCGTATAACACCTAACATCATAGCTCAGTATCTGCCATCATGGTTCAAAAACAATAATAAGTTCTCAACGAACATGCACAATAAAACATTTATATGATCTCAAAATTACATAAACAGTGATAGCTTTTATACGATCTCACATAAACATAAACAGAGGCAGCATCAAATTCTAATTAATTCATTTTTTTTTCCATTGAATTATTTTCATACTCCAACAGCCTGTTTAACCAACTATTGGAATTTCACCATCTCAAATTACTCATTCCACTGTCCAAGTCAAAAATTTTAGCAATATTAGAGCTATGTGAACAAAACTCTGTTCAAAGTTATGCTACGTATGTATGAAAATGTGATTTCATAACTCAAATGGCCACAACTATAATCTGATTAATGTGATATTTGACACATACCAAGTATGCATTGGGTTCAATGGTAACAACTAACAGATCTTACAATAACTCCATAGGCAGTATTACCGAGTAATATAAGCTAAAAACTAAAATATAAAGTTACAAACAAATACGCATACGAAGTTTTCTGTTTATATAAATGTTTCCATCACCACAAAATCCAAACACAGATTTAGAAATACTATTCTGTCTATAACAATAACTTAGCTCTAGTCAAGCCAATTTTTGTAATTTATTCTGATAAACAAAGCAGAAAGAAACATAAATACTCGAACTATGTTTGTTCCCTTTATTTAATTTTAATAATTCAAATCACAGGAATATTTGTTATCCAACAAAACAAAACATAAAATTTAGCTACATAACGCATACGAGTTTCTGCAGGCTCTCTTTGATTGATGAGAAAATGTAGAAAAACCAAAGAAAGTCAAATTTCCGAATCTGAGCTAAATGAGGTTATTCAGTGACTTTATCTAACAGATTTAAAAGTAATAGTTCTGTTTTTTTTCTCGAGAAACAAACCGAAAATTAAAAAACAACACGTGTAAAGAGAAGAAAGCCGAAGATATATACTGAGATGCAGAGGCTTTGACCTGCTTGATCGAACTGAAAAGTTGCGTTTTTTTTTTTTTTTTTAGTCTCTCCAACGGTTAATGTTATAATAATTAATTTGTTAGGGTATTTAGAATTTCTATTTGTGGTGGAAGGACTAAGGAAGCGCTTTTTAGCACGTGTTTGGGAATCCGATTAGCGGTAGGGCAAGCTCATGTTTGAATTACAATGTTTCCAATTGATTTGGTTTCCTTTTTTGGAATGTTGGGAACCGAGTAGAACGGGAGAATTATGCCAATCAGACTTAATTCTGAACGAAGTGGGCTTTTGTTACCCAAGATAAGCTTTCATTGGGCCTCCAATTCACACCTAAGTTTTCGGGAAGCCCAGGGTCTTTTGTGTGTTTCGGTGTTAAGGGCAAATTCGTAAACTATATTTTTTTTGGTCAATAGAAAATTTTAATTTTTTTTCCAAAAAAATGACTTATGTAATATAAATCCTTAAATCATTTTATGAAAAAATAATTTTTTTTTTATCTTTTCTAAATCTTTCATAACTCACTTTTAACCATTAGAAATATTATCAGAGAAAAAATTATTGGATGCGTCAGACATATGAAAATAATTTTTGAAAAATATTTTAAACGATTGAAAAATATTAAAAAATATTTTTTTTTAAAATATTTTATTTACGAAAATCGTTTTACAACAAGGTAAATTTTTTAAATCAAACAATTTTAAATAAAGTAAATGATAAGATACGATGACCCAGTAATGATCTGCCAGAGGTTGTTTGTGGTATAGCAAAGTTGCGAGTGATTATGTAATTGCTATAAAATTTGTTACAGCTATTAGTTTCAAATTGAGAATATATGGTTAGATAGTTAGTGATTTGGTTATGAGAAGAGAATAGAAAATAAATGAATCTCACATCTAAAAGTTATAAAAGGAAATAAGTATTTATATATATTTATTGCACAAATTTGATTCAAATTGATTGGTGGGAATTTTAGAGGGAAACATAAATTTGGCTATAAATTAATATTATATATTATATAGTCAAGATGGGCACTTGGGCACTTGTTGTTAAATTAATTAACAAATAATCATTTTTTTTTATTTTTCGAAATTGATTAATCTTTTTTTAATTGAATTATTGTTAACTGTTATATAACAGTTGATATGAAAGGAAGTGTCTCTTGCAACAAATTGTTTCAATTAAAAAGGATGTTCATTGTCAAAAGGTACTTCAGGTATATTATATACCTGTATAATTCCAAAATTCGAAATTAAAAAAAAAAAAAAAAAAGTCATTATCTCTTCATCTAAAACTTCTTATTTGTTCTTGGGGGAAATTCCAGATTTGCTATCTTGAATTTCCGGTTTGGCTTTGTAGAAATCCTGTAGGGATAATGCCATAAACCCAGCAACACTTGTAGTGGGGGCATTAACTCTTTAAGGATAGTGAACACACTATCAAAGCCGTTTTCCATATTCTGTAATTTGCTTCCATTATTTCTTACATATATAGTGAAAACAAAATCGCACCCCCTCGTCGGAGGGAGAAAATCTACAATATAACGGAGGTATCACGTCATCCGTGCAACAATTCGATAATTCATTATCACGCGTGTTAAAATATTAAAAAAACAACTAAAAATATGGATTTTAAATCATACATATCATTTAGACCCGGCCGGCGGTTCGGTTCGGTTCCGATTCGGAACCGAATCGAACAGGTCGGTTCCCTGTTCCACACTTAAGTGGAACCGGAACCGTAAACCGTAACTCTTGGTTATTGACTTTAATTTTAATAATAAATTTTAAAAATAGAAAAAAAAATTCTATAATCGCAATGTTTTTTCAAACTAGTAATGTTTTTTCAAACTATCACATCATTTTCATAGAATCTTTTTTTATAAAATTCTTTTGACATAGAATCCTTTTTATAGCCAACTATTGGCTAGTGCTTTCTTCATATAAGCGATGTTGGATATTTGTTACTTGACTATTGTGTCCCACATCGCTTATATGAAGAAGTCAATAACCAAGAGTTAGTTATAAAAAGGTGGACATTCATGTTTTAGTATTGCAATTTTAAACCTCATTATTATTAATAAAAAAAAATGAGATTTACTTGTGGAACCTTACGGTTCTAAGTAAATAAAAAAAAAAATTTTACTTCCGGTTCCAGCGGTTCCAACCGGTTCGGTCAGGGTGAGAACCCTAACCGAACCGGTCAGGTTCCGGTTCTGTTCCGGAACCGGAACCGGTTGGAATCGAAACAGTCCGGTTCCAACCGGTTCGGTTCCGGTTCCGAACCGGAACCTTGGCCGAGTCTAATATCATCTACTAATTTATTAATGATACCATGTCATTTATACCTCCATTACACCAAAGAACTACTCCTCCTCATGGTCACTTTAGTGAAACTATTCATGTTTTAATAAATATGCATAATGCATACATATTCTATTCTCAAATGTTTCACCAGTTTTTTTTTTCAATTAGCCTTCAACTTAAACCAAATTAAATAAAGTATTTTTTCTAGTAGGTGAAATTAGTTACATGAATCTTTTAAATGCCATTATATTATTTATAAAATTATTGTTTTATTAAATTCCATAAAATTTATTTCTCTTTTATTGTTTCTATATATCAACTAATTAGGATATCCGTATCTCATTTGACATATAAGCAACAACATTTATTCTCATTTTCCCACCGAAATATCGAATCACTTAAAGGTATATGTCGGACATACGAAAATTATTTTATTCATGTTTCTCTTATCTTCTCTTTAATTGATGTCATAACTACGATATATATATATATATATAATTTCTTCATTTCTAACCGTACCTATTTCAATTCACCCACAAACATCCATCTAAACAATAGTATTAATTATATAATAGTATTCACTAGGTCTAATTTATTTTGAGGTTCTCTAGCTTTCATTATCAATGGCGGAAAACAATTGCCATATGGTTAGGTCAACTGGGACAGTAGGCACCTCACTTTATCATTCAACCACCACTGCTACGACAATGAAGCAACCTGATCTACAAACTGCTTAACGGTGAATGATTCTGCTCCAAGCTGCCTTGATATCATGGCCATGCAAGCCTATTATGATATTTGAGGAATTCAATCGGAGGTGGTGTTGGAAATAGTCTGACATAGATAATCGATTGGGGCCGTAAATTGAAATTAAAATTAGGATTCCGAATTGAAAGAAATTTCAATATTCAATATATAATATTATATTTATATATTTTTTTTCTTTATTAATAGGAATTTCATTTTAAGAACTCGCCTCGAAGCTTAAAAAATTTAAGGGATCTTAGGGCTGAATTTAGTTCCTGTTACTGCGAGCTTCAATATATATTATTACTGTTAATTAGGACGTCTTTGTTTATGAACTTAACTAATTAAGCGTTTAGATCCAACACTATCGTTTTCGAACTCATCATTGTTAGTTATATTATTATCACCGACACGGCTTATATTTATGTAAATGACCAGTTGCATTTTTAATAACAAAACACCAATATTTCAACTGTATTATTCTGACATTAATGTTAATTAATGTAAGATTATTTTTAAGCTTTAAATATGAGTCTCAACTAATTGAATTGGTAAAATCTCTTATAATGAAAAAAATTCTGAGAATTGAACCCTGTTGGCATACATGAAAAGGTGATTGGGTCGTCGTAGATCTTCTTAATATTTTCACAATAAATAATTGGGTCATGCTAACGAGTATCATAAGGACATTCATTAAAGATCAATTTTAGGAAAGTTATCACATCACTTTTTTTTTTTATGGAAAATGTAAAAAAAAAATGTCAAAATATTAATTACTTTTTTTTCCCCATAAATTTTTTTTCTAAAATAGATTCTTAATAAGTGACCTTAGGACACTCCTTAGCGTTTCCTAAATAATTTAACAGGGTTTGGAATCTAGATTTTTGCTTGGCATTTATACAATAAAATAAAAAAGCGAGGACAAAGAAAATATATGGATAAGTATATGAAAATCTTTATTTTGTCATTAACATTTAGAACGAAGATAATTAATAAAACATGCACCTGATTGATAGTGTGAAGCAAAAGGGTGATAACAAATAGTACAATGTAAATAATATAGTCACTAAATTAAAACACTTGTACATAGCTTAAATAGGTCTTCAAGGCAATCCACCTCCAAGCCCACCGCCAGCTCCACCACCAAAACCGCCACCTGCACCTCCACCAAGACCACCACCACCTCCAAATCCTCCTCCACCGCCTCCTCCAGCTCCACCACCTAGACCCCCACCAGCACCAGCACCACCTCCAAATCCAGCTCCACCGCCGAAGCCAGCTCCTCCACCTAATCCTCCTCCGCCGCCGCCTCCAAACCCTCCACCGCCTCCTCCTCCAAGTCCACCACCAGCACCAGCTCCTCCACCAAGGCCGCCTCCAGCTCCACCACCTAAACCACCTCCACCGCCAAGTCCACCACCGCCTCCTCCACCAAGGCCACCACCAATGTGATGGTGATTGAAGTTCTTTTGATCATCAAAAGAACCACCCTTTTCATTCACAAGCTTCCTAGCATTAATGGAGCATACAAGAGCACCAAGAAGCAACACAATAAGAAACTTATTAGAAGAAGCCATAATTAACTTGAAGATGGCTTTGATGAGAAGTGGGAGCTCTATGCAGGGATTATATAGGGATTTAAAGCATGAGATGGAAGAGAATGTACGGTTGACGGTCTTAAATTTTGATCAACTTCTCATCTAAAAACGTGTTGGTGTTGAGACAGTTAATGCCCACAACTGTCACTTTTTTAAATAAGAAACCCTAGCCATGCCCCACCCACCAACCAATCCAAAAGTTGTTTGTTTTTTTTCCAATATCGTTTATGATCTGTAATTTTTGCATGAATTAAGTTTTGTTCTTTTGTTTGCATGGATTTTTGCTGCTTTCATGGAATTAGCTATGGAAACGCAGCCTCTTGTTTTCTAAATTGCATGGATATATTTGGCTCCTTATGCAGGGAGAATTTCTTTTATCTAAAAATAATATAACATGTATAGTTGTATTATATATAACTATTATTTATTTGAGTAATTTTTTGATATCACTGTTGTATGGGTGACGTGATACCACTAATCAATAATTATATAACATATAAGAGTTGTGTTGAACAAAAATATCATTTATTTAATTATTTTTTATTATTTAATTGGCCTGATAATATATTACTAGGTGGTTGTTGGGCGACATGATACTACCATTGCATAATAAATTTTCCCATTTATTTAATTTTTTTTAATATTTTAATACACTCGTCAACCTATTATGAGAAATCATATTCAAACTGTTTCTTTTAAGAACCAAAAATCTGTGATAAAATAGCAGTAAGGAAAAAAAATTACATAGTTTTATATGTTATTTTGTCACTATGTTTTCAATATTTTGTACAAGTATCCTTGCTAATATATTATTAAATTGCTGCTTTGTATTCTAAATTTTTTCTCCTTATATCATCTAAGGGTGGCCCTGGGAGTGCCGACACTAGCCATGGGCACTATCGGATTCGGATCGAATCCGAATCCGATCCGATCCGAAATGCTGTGAGATATTTGATTCGTTCGGACCGGATCCTCTTATCGAACTCGATCCGATCCGATAATTATCGGATCGGATCGGATTGGTCCGATCCGAATTCGGTACACATAATCTGATTTTGAGTTAAAAAAATCGAGCGGATCAGATCGGATCGGATTTTATCCGATCCGAAATAATTCGAATTTTTTTTATTTAATATGTAACAACGTCGTTTTGCATATTAAATAAAAAAAATTCGAGCGGATCGGATCGGATCGGATCGAATCGGATCATATCCGATTATCAAATCCGATCGAATTGAGCCAAAATTTTACTCAAAATTAGAGATCTTGAATTCAGAAAATTTTTATTTTTAATTTATAATATGACTTGTTTATTTTTTAACCTTTATCGCTAGGAGTTCCATTTTAAAAACTCGTCTAAAATCCCATAAAATTTAAGATAATTCAGGAACGCCCCTATCATCAACAGCCCATCCATACCTACTGTCAAATTTGCACACCATTAAATAGCTTAGCTTTTGAGATCTATTAATTATATCTCGATCATCTGAGATTTTTTTTTTTTTTTTAAATAAAAAAAAAATAGTTTTTAAAAAAATTTCAGTAAGAGAATTCCTATCCATGCATATTCAAAATCTCTCTCTCTCTATCTCTTTTTCACATGTATATAATTATAAGTATTTTCCATTTTTCATTTTCTTTTTTGTCAATGCACATGATTTGCCCAAAATTAATTATTCTACCTAGAAGCAGAAAATAATGGTACTGAATAGAGCTATGAACTTTATGAAGTGGACCTAGCTAGTTCTAATAACTTGGTTTTCAAATGGGGGGATCATCTCAAATATTCAACGTACAAAGAAAAAGTCATTTATCTATTATAAAAGTTCACCTCCAATCTCAAAAATATTTTTAATGGCCAAATAAATATTTTTGAGACCAAATTATCCTCCATTTCAAGTTAAAAAAGAAGCTAAAGATCTTTACCCATTATAACCACAAAACATTCACTAATCTCACACTTCTCTGACGAAAATCTTTTTACAACATTGACTGGCGTAAACACACACGTATAACGCAAGCGTACGTATCGTTCAAGTAGTATAAAAAGTATCGATCCCACGAGGACTTAATACCTAAGTTATTAATTTTATGAGGTTAAATGATTACTAGTATCTAACAGGTTGTTTAATTGATTCGAAATGACGACGATTCTAAATTTAAAGACAAGTAAATAAAATTGTTCGAAAGTAGATTTTAAGAAAATTCAATATTAAAAACTATCTAGGGTTGTGATTTATTCCAATATTAATTAATGATGAAGTGATTATCTTATAGTTGGGTAATATATTGATTTATTAATCTGGAACACTGAATTATGTAAAAGCCTCTTCCGATGGTCAATTACAAATACCTAGTATAATCCAATTGAACCATATGTCTATGTCAACCAAATTACCTAGATTCATTAAGATTAAGTTCCAATTATGGCTACCCCCGCCCGACAGGTATATTCCTATCCTGTAAGGAAATCTATTAAAAAGGTTATCTATCCTCAAGGAAGATCGTGGGTTATTGAGTCTGAGGTCTTAAACTTAAAATCCCTATGTCTAGTTCATTTTGAGTTTACCTAGTCAATTTAATTAATGGCCAGTTAATTAAAGAGCATTAAGATTAAGACTCAATAAATAAATCTTTATATTACCCAAATTATAATCTAACCCTTATAAACCGATGATATTGAAATACATCACAACCCTAGATACTAATTTAGTTACGACACATAGCTAGGGCTGGTAAAATAAAAGACATAAATGCTGAAAAGTAATTGCGGTAAAGTAAATACTGAAAGGTAAATTACAATAAAATAAATGCTAATGTAAAAGGAATTACTTTTACTACTACTAATTTAGATATCTCCCATAAAATAATATATAAACTTGTGATAATATTACCAACCGACCAATCTGGCGGTATCCTGATTAAGTCAAATTAAGTCCAACCAGCCATTAAGGCGGAACCAAAATAAACCAGCCATAAAGACGGAACCAAAATTAAATTACCAACCGACCAATCTGGCGGTATCCTTGATTAGTCAGGTTTAAACCAGATTAAAATTAAATTACCAACCGACCAATATAGCGGTATCCTTTATTAGTCAGGTTTTAAATAGTGAATATATTATTTTTAAGGGAGATTAATCTAAATAGCAATAGTAAAAGAATTACCTTTCACCCTAGCTGGGGAAGTTACCTCCTCATGTGAATAGTAAAAACTGTAAAAAGTAAAGAAAGTAAATTACTATTATTACAAAACGTAATTAAAATTATTACAAAACTAAAAACTAAAAATTAAAACGAAACTTAGAGAGAGAAGAACTCCCTATTTACATCAAAGAAATGGGAGAGAATGGTACAATGAAATCTGAAATTTCGAGCTCTATTTATAGGCGCGGATAGGGGTCCAGCGTCGCGACGCTAGCTACAGTGATGCGTGGCACAATGACGGCTTGACACGTGGTGATTCGGATAAGAAGATAAGGCGACACGTGGCGAGGCGGCTAAGAGCTCAATGATGAAGCTGACGTGGCACTGTTCATGACGTCATTGGTGACATCACGCTGACGTGTGGAGGGCGATTGTCGGCACCGTTAGATCGCGACACGTGGCACCGGCGCACATTAGCAAGTCCGTTGAGATGGCGACACGTGGCACGGCGCAAGATAGCATGATCGGCGCATTTTAGTAGGCGGCGCACGTTAGCAAATTTTCTGATTGGTCCACGTGTCCACGACGTACATTAGCAAGTCCGACGCATTCTGGGAGTCGCGACGCGCAAGGCTTCAGCGTCGCGACGCTGAAATGACGATTTTGCCCTTTTTGTCCAGTTTTTCCTGTTTTGCTCCAAATCACTTCCAGAATGTCCTGAAACTTTATTTATCTACAAAATAACACAAAACACATCAAAATATTCACAAAACCCAAGAAACTATACAAAATATAAGGTTCAATTAGTGAGAAATAGTGATAGATTTACCACTCATCACACCCCCAAACCTAACATTTTGCTAGTCCTCGAGCAAAACATAGAATAAAATAACATAAACATTTTTAAAATTTAACTAAGCCACTTTCGTAGGGATCACAGTTGCATTTAGCGTATGCAACAAGCCTTTAAACCCCTAGGTGTCCCTAGTGGACGAGTGTAGTCTCGTGAGGGTTTACAGCAATGATACCCACAAACATTTTACAAAAGTAAAAAGGTAGTGAAACTAATGCACACAAAATCAAAAAGACAAGCGAAAAGAGAATAAAGAAGTTAGTGACTAATCAGGTGAAACTTCTACTCCAAATTACTAGTTGTTTTCTTTCTTTTTAAATTACCAAATAAGTAAATTCTCCGATTATTTTTACCATTTTTCATATACACAGCCAACAAAATATTTTTGAGAGTAATATTTTTGTCCTAAAGTTCTATCAGATTTCACACCTTTTTGTAGCAATGGAATAATTTTTCTGATTTTTTTTTGATTTTTCTCTATTTTTTTATTTATATACAATATCTTCCATCTATGTAACGAGCTTTGGGCCGGTGACTCCCAAACCAGTTGGCTTTAGGGCACCAGGTGTTAAGACACCCCTACGGACTTAATTACTCAGACTTCAGATATATATATTTTTGCAGCATCTTTGATCCATGTAACGAGCTTTGGGCCAGTGACTCCCAAACCAGTTGGCTTTAGGGCACTAGGTGTTAAAACACCCTTACAGACTTAATAACTCGGATCTCAGATTTTTCTCTATTTTTTTTTTACCCCATTGCTTTTTGAGATGCTTCCTCCAATTAAACTAGAGCACTTAATATTACAGACTTTTCAATTTTAGCTCATGTCTGTATGTTACTATGTATGTTGAAATACCTGCCAACTGAGCATATGAATATCCATTTAAGTCAGTTTTATGGAGAATTCACAAATTAAATAATTTAAAAGGAAATAAACAAAAATTAACTTGTTTCGAAATAGGTTTGAGATACGTCTCAGTAGTAGAAATTCCTTACTCGGCTATCTCTTACCAATTTCACCTTTTTAGTCAAAACAAAAACACAAAATATTTTTGTAAATTTTTCAATTTTTCAATTTTTTTGTATTTTTTTGAAAAATTTGGAACAAAAACAAAAACAATATACAACTAAAAACAAGATATTAATCAACTAATTTCCTCCCCCAAACCTAAATGAGACATTGTCCCCAATGTCTTAAACAATAGAAGAAGAGTTTAGAAGAAAATACCTGGTTCGCTGAAATTTTACAGGAAATTAAAGGTTAAGATCCAGATTAATTCGACGCCTCTTACCACGATCGTCCTCAGACCAATTTATCTTTGAAATGATAGGGTCAACTTTTGGTTCATAAGCTATGAGTTGGTCAATTAGATCTGGAGCAGTTCTGGCAGTAAATATGAGTTCTTTTAAAGGTTTTGATATGAACCTATTTCTCCGAGCATCATCAAGAAACACACAAAGAAAATCATAAAACCCATCAACGTTGTACAGCCAATTGGTTTCTGGTGTATGTTCAGGTTCGCCCAAGATAGAACAATAAAAATTTCCTCCAATGTGCCCAAACCACCTGGCAAAGCAATAAAAGTATCAGCATGGTTAATAATTTCTACCAGTCGTTCAGACATACCTGGCACGATTAATTCCTCTATGTTTGATGGTTCAATAAGATTTGCCTCTGCCAAGGGTTTTGGGATGATTCCCAAAACGTGACTGCCTCCTTCCTGTACGGCCTTTGAAACGATCCCCATAAGTCCAAGATTACCTCCGCCATATATTAAGTGCATATTCCTTGCAGCTAAGACTCGACCCAATTCCTGTGCTGCTTCTATGTATTGTGGTTTAGTACCAACAGTACTACCGCAAAACACACAAATGTTTTCAACTCGTCTTCTTGAAGTGGCTTCCATTTTTTACTCTGGATGTCTTTAAAAGTGCAATGATGAGTTGAATTTATAATACCTGAAAATGGTGAATAAAAATAGCACAAGTATCTTCCAAATGACGATTAGTAGCAAAATAGTAAAATAAATCTTGATATGGTCAAAAAGGTCTGGATCCTGTCGGAGAAAATAACAAAACAAATCAATATTATCAGAAAAAGACAAAGAGATATAATATGTACAAGAATTTTCAGCTTGATTAACGTCTATGCGTCAGGGACAAGCTTCCCATCCAATTTTCTTATAAATTGGCAAACAGGGTCTTTTGAGTCAGATTCCCAAGACTTAACTGTTGTCTTTCTTTTTGAAATTGTGTATGTAATCTGCGAAAGTCTATGTGAACATATCCACTAGGATGCGTCTCAAGAGTCGAAGATATATCATCTAAAGACTCCTTACTCAAGCCATTCTAATGAATTTAATTTTGTCTTCGCGATTAACAGACACCATTCCTAAAGATCGACAACGAGTATTGCAATTCCAGCGTGCACATTTGTAACAAACACCCATTTTCTTAGCTCTTCGTTTCTTTGCATAGGTGCTTCTTCCAAAACCAGGCAGATGTGAAATAAAATAGTCAGAAGACTCACCTGCCAATCGGACTCGTGCTTCAATTACCCAACGAATGTCATTGGGAACACCATAGATTGTCAATAACCTCATCCGTTCCAAGCGAGCTTTGTAAACTTTCATCAGAGATTTTTGAGGGAGAGAAGGAATTTGCTTGTGAAGATTTGCGAGAGCTTCTTCCATCTTAAAATGACTTAATCTGCCAAAACTAAACACACCAAATTAAATCACACCAAATCACAATATATACAAAAATTACATGGGTTGCCTCCCTGCGAACGCTAAGTTTAAAGTCGTCAGCTAGACGTGACTGCTCGAACATTTATGCTGGATCTGAAAGTGTGACACTTTCTTTTTGTCGCTCAAATGATTCTCCCCAGTAGTGCTTGACACACTGACTGTTAACTTTGAATGTGTTGTTGGTATTGGGATCCAGTAACTCAACAGCTCCATATGGTAAACCTGAGTGATCACAAATGGTCTAGACCACCTAGATTTTAACTTTCCAGGGAAAAGTTTCAACCTCGAGTTGTACAACAACACCTGCTGCCTTGGTTCCAATTGTCTGTGCACTATTTTTCGGTCATGCCATTTGTTGGTCTTTCCTTGTATAATTTGGCATTCTCATAAGCCTGTAGGCGAAATTCCTCCAATTCATTGAGTTGGTGAAATCTTTTCTCTCATGCAGCTTGTGAATCAAGATTCAACTTCTTTAGTGCCCAGTACGCCTTGTGTTCAAGCTCAACTGGCAGATGGCATGCTTTCCCGAACACCAATTGATATGGGGACATACCAATGGGTGTCTTGTAAGCTGTTCGGTAGGCCCATAATGCATCATCTAGTTTTGTTGACCAATCCCTCCTTGTTGATCCAACGGTTCTTTCTAGGATTCTCTTGATCTCCCTGTTTGAAACCTCAACTTGTCCATTTGACTGTGGATGGTAAGCAGTGGCAATCTTGTGAGTAACTCCGTATTTGGATAGGAGTGCATCGAAGTATTTGTTGCAGAAATGAGAGCCATCATCGCTGATGATTGCTCGAGGTGTTCCAAACCGAGTGAAAATGTTCTTTTTCAGGAATTTGATCACCACTTTTGAATCATTGGATGGCAATGCAATTGCTTCGACCCATTTGGAGACGTAGTCTACAGCAACCAGGATGTACATATTTCCGAATGATGGAACAAATGGTCCCATGAAATCAATGACCCATACATCGAATATTTCCACTTCTAGAATGTTTTGCAACGGTCTTTCGTTTCTCCTCGAAATATTTCCCGTTCTCCGGCACCTGTCACATTGAAAAGCAAAAAGATAAGCATCTTTAAAAAGAGTGGGCCAGAAAAAACCTGATTGAAGAACTTTGGCTGCAATTTTGTTTCCGCTGAAGTGTCCGCCGTATGGTGATGAATGACAGTGTTGCAGAACACTGTTGATTTCCTCCTGTGGAACACATCGTCTCAGTAGTTGATCAGCACACCGTTTGAATAGGTACGGCTCATCCCAGACATAGTGCTTGACTTCTTTGAAGAATTTCTTCCGTTGCTGAGTTGTCCATTCCAACGGCCATTTTCCTGACACAATGTAGTTGACATAGTCAGCATATCAAGGGATTTCCTGTTGTTTCATGGCAAACAGCTGTTCATCTGGAAAAGTTTCTTTGATTGATAATTCTTTGCCAGCTGTTTCTCCATTCTCGAGCCTCGATAGATGATCTGCCACCTGATTTTCTGTTCCTTTCCTGTCTCGAATCTCTACGTCGAATTCTTGCAGAAGAAGTATCCAACGGATCAATCTGGGTTTGGCATCTTTCTTTGTGATCAGATATTTGATTGCTGAATGATCTGTGTAGACCACCACTTTGGGACCCAACAGATAGGAGCAGAATTTGTCAAAAGCGTACACAACTGCGAGCAACTCATTTTCAGTGGTTGTGTAGTTGAGTTGAGCTTCATTCAGAGTTCTGCTGGAGTAGTAAATGGTGTGGAAAATCTTTGCTTTGCGTTGTCCCAAAACTGCACCTACAGCAAAATCACTAGCATCACATATTACCTCAAATGGAAGGGTCCAGTCTGGTGCTATTATGATGGGGGCAGAGACCAGCTTTTGTTTTAGGATTTCAAAGGTTTCATGGCATTCTTTGGTGAATTTGAAGGGCACATCCTTTTCCAAAAGATTGCAAAGAGGTTTTGCAATTTTGGAAAAGTCTTTGATAAATCTCCTGTAAAATCCTGTATGTCCGAGAAAACTTCGAATGCCTTTTACTGATGTTGGTGGAGGTAGTTTCTCAATTGTATCGATCTTTGCTTTGTATACCTCGATTCCCTTTTGTGAGATCCGGTGTCCAAGAACAATGCCTTCTTGCACCATGAAGTGGCATTTCTCCCAATTGAGTACCAGGTTTGTATCTTCGCACCTTTGTAACACCTGTTCCAAATTTTGCAAACAATGGTCAAAAGAATCTCCAAACACAGAAAAATCATCCATAAAAACCTCCATATTCTGCTCCAGCATGTCTGAGAAGATGGCCATCATGCAACGCTGAAATGTAGCAGGAGCATTACATAATCCAAATGGCATCCTGCGGAAAGCAAAAGTACCATAGGGACATGTAAAGGTAGTTTTCTCCTGGTCTTCTGGTGCGATGGCAATCTGATTGTACCCTGAATATCCGTCCAGAAAGCAATAGAACTCATGTCCTGCCAGTCTGTCTAACATCTGGTCAATAAATGGTAGCGGAAAATGGTCATTTCTCGTGGCTTTGTTAAGTTTCCTGTAGTCCATGCATACTTTCCATCCAGTCACCGTTCTTGTTGGGATCAGCTCGTTCTTTTCATTGGTGACCACAGTAATTCCTCCTTTCTTTGGTACACACTGCATAAGACTCACCCAACTGCTGTCTGAGATGGGGTAAATGATGCCAGCATCCAACCATTTGATGATTTCTTTCTTCACAACTTCCTTCATGATTGGATTGAGTCTCCGTTGATGCTCCACTGTGGGTTTGTATTCATCATTCATCAGAATCTTGTGCATGCAAAATGATGGACTAATGCCTCGAATGTCTGCTATAGTCCAGCCAATGGCTCTTTTGTGCTCTCGTAATACTCTCAGTAGCTTTTCTTCCTGATCCAATGTTAGTGAAGAAGAAATAATAACAGGTAATTCAGAAGAGTTTCCAAGAAATGCATACCTGAGATGGCTCGGAAGTGACTTCAGCTCCAACTGTGGTGGTTCTTCAATCGAAGGCTTGATTCGATCTTTCTTTGGCAATTCCAAGCTTTCAACTGATGGTGTTGCTTTGAATCGGAATGGTTTGTCAAGGTAGTTGATACATTCCAAGATTTCAGCATCTAGCTCACTGTCAGTCATGTTGGTGATGCAAGCTTCAAGTGTATCTGTGGGATTTGGCTCAGTATTTTGAACGATACTTTCAACAACATCAACTCTGAAGCATTCTTCTTCCTTTTCATCACTTGGGAATTTCATGGCTTTGAAAACATTAAAGGTCACTTCTTGGTCCTGTACTTTCATGGTCAGTTCTCCTTTTTGCACATCAATCACAGTTTTACCTGTAGCCAAGAATGGTCTCCCAAGAATGATAAGTATTTCTTTGTCTTCTTCCATGTCAAGGATGATGAAATCTGCTGGGAGAATTAGTTTGTCTACTTTCACCAGCACATCTTCAACAACACCTCTTGGAAATGCAAGTGTTCGGTCAGCAAGTTGCAATGAAACTGAGGTAGGCATTGCTTCTCCAATCTGCAGTTTCCTGTAAATAGAAAAAGGCATCAAGTTAACACTGGCTCCTAAATCACATAAAGCCTTACCGATGTAATGTTCTCCAATGGTGCATGGAACTGTGAAACTGCCAGGATCTTTCAACTTTGGAAGAAGTTTCCTCTGAATGATGGCGCTGCATTCTTCTGTTAATGCTACTGTTTCGTAGTCTCCCAATCTCCGTTTTCGTGAAAGAATATCTTTCATGAATTTGACATAACTGGGCATTTCTTCCAAGGCTTCTGCAAATGGGATGTTGATGTGCAGCTTTTTGAAGACCTCAAGGAACCGAGCAAACTGCTTGTCCAGTTTGTTTTTCTGAAGACGCTGAGGAAAAGATAGAGGTGGAATGATTCTTTCTGGTTCTTTTTCCTTTGCTTTTTTTTCCTCCATCTGTTTCTCAGTTTCTTTTGGAACTTCTTCTTGGGACATCTGGATTCCAACATCTTTGTTGATTTCAGTACCGCTTTTCAAAGTAATGGCTTGACATTGCTCCTTCCCTCGGTTTCTTGGATTGGGTTCTGTGTTGCTGGGAAGATTTCCTGGTGGTCTGTAACTCTGAGCATTGGCCAGTTGTCCGACTTGATTCTCCAGTGCTTTGATGGAAGCTGATTGGCTCTGAAAGATGGCATCATACTTTTTTAACTGAGCCAGCACTTCTGCTATTCCTGGTTCATTTGCCTGCTCCTAGCCTTTGTTCTGTTGCTGAAATCCAGGTGGTGCTCCATGAAAAATTAGGATGATTCCTCCACCCTGGGTTGTAGGTGTTGGAATATGGATTGTTCCCCTGTCTGTTGAAATTGTTGACAAAATTCACCGTTTCTTCAAGTTGGTTTGATTCTGGTGCTCCTCCATATGGTGAACTTGTGGATCCAGTGGTAAGAGTCTCCATGAATTTGCATATTTGATCTAGCTTGGTGTTGACTGCTCTATTGGTTCCACTTTCATAAATTCATGCAATTCTTTGGATCATGCTCCTTTCAGTTTGCCACAAGGAATTGTTGTTGGCCATTTCTTCGATTAGTTCACAGGCTTGATCTTCTCCTTTTGCCATTAAAGCTCCTCCAGCAGCAGCATCAATTGTGGTTCTCATTATTCCAGAAAGTCCATTATAGAATGTTTGGACTTGAAGCCATTTTGGAATCTCATGGTGTGGACATTTCCAGAGTAAATCTTTGTACCTTTCCCAAGCTTCGTAGAGAGTTTCTGAGTCTTGTTGCACAAAGGATGTGATGTCATTCCTCAGCTTTCCGGTTCTGGCTGGTGGAAAGTATTTTGCAAGAAATTTGATGGCTAAAGTGTTCCATGTTGTGATAGAACCTGCTGGTAATGAATGTAGCCAAGCTTTAGCTCTGTCCTTCAAGGAGTATGGGAAAACACGCAGTCTCATTGCTTCTTCAGCTTCTCGGTTGTAATTGAAAGTGCCGCAAACTTCCAGGAAGTTGCTGATGTGAGCATTAGGATCTTCAGTTGTATTTCCCCCAAACTGAACTGACTGCTGAATCATCTGAATGCAAGTTTTGATGTCACCCGCATTTGCTGGTAATGGAGGAAGTACAATACATGAAATGAGTCTGTCAACCACCGGAATGGTTCTGTCTCGAATGGGAATTGGTGGTGCAACCTCTAAAGGTCCAGGTTCCATGTTGACTAAAGTTTCTTGGGCTTCTCGCCTTTCCCTTCTCAACTGTCTGATAGTTCTTTCAATTTCCGGGTCAAGCGGTCGGAGTTCAAAGCTTCTGGTTCGTCTCATGAAGTTTCTGAGAACCTGAAACACAAGAAAACAATAACAATAAGTAAAAAGAAATTAGATACAAGTAAAAGTATCTAACCCCTAAACTAATAAAAGATAAATAAGTCCCCGGCAACGGCGCCAAAAACTTGACCGGCGTAAACACACACATATAACGCAAGCGTACGTATCGTTCAAGTAGTATAAAAAGTATCGATCCCACGAGGACTTAATACCTAAGTTATTAATTTTATGAGGTTAAATGATTACTAGTATCTAACAGGTTGTTTAATTGATTCGAAATGGCGACGATTCTAAATTTAAAGACAAGTAAATAAAATTGTTCGAAAGTAGATTTTAAGAAAATTCAATATTAAAAACTATCTAGGGTTGTGATTTATTCCAATATTAATTAATGATGAAGTGATTATCTTATAGTTGGGTAATATATTGATTTATTAACCTGGAACACTGAATTATGTAAAAGCCTCTTCCGATGGTCAATTACAAATACCTAGTATAATCCAATTGAACCATATGTCTATGTCAACCAAATTACCTAGATTCATTAAGATTAAGTTCCAATTATGGCTACCCCCGCCCGACAGGTATATTCCTATCCTGTAAGGAAATCTATTAAAAGGGTTATATATCCTCAAGGAAGATCGTGGGTTATTGAGTCTGAGGTCTTAAACTTAAAATCCATATGTCTAGTTCATTTTAAGTTTACCTAGTCAATTTAATTAATGGCCAGTTAATTAAAGAGCATTAAGATTAAGACTCAATAAATAGATCTTTATATTACCCAAATTATAATCTAACTGTAGACAACAGAACCTGGGCGACGCTGTTCTAGGCTCGCGGCCTAGTTGGGAGTACGAAATAACATGGAGTCGCCACCCGGTGTGAACCGGGACAAAGATTTAAGGCCGCACTCACCCCTCGCAAGGGAAGACCTCAAACCATTGGGTTCGGAATAGTCCCTTACTTATGTCACTTGTGATGATATAATTTGTGCAATAAACTAACCGAATCTATTCAACATTCATGCTCAAGGGTACTTAGATCTAACATGCTTTCATCCAAATAATTCCACGCAATGTAACACAACAAACATATTGAACCATTAAATCAACATGTATAAATCATTACCCAAACGCATCATAAATTAAGAACATGCATAATGAACAACCTAAACATGCTTTAACAAATAAATAACAAACTAAATTAAACCATGCTTTAAATAATAAACAAATAACCTAAAGACTATAGCATGCTCAAATACAAATTTGGATGAGACGAGATACGTGTATCTTAAGTGGTACGTGGCGTTGTATCCCGAGTGCAGACCGCACTACCGTCCATTCGGAATCGGCTACGGAATTTACGTAGGGTTTCCATCAGATATACCACAAAAGGGAACACATATCCAGCTCATTAAACAATCATATCATGCCTCAAACGACTCTCATGCAATAATATTTTTAAAATAAATAAAATAAAACGAAAGATATAAATAAAAAGGTGCCCTCAGGTCTAACCTCTTTTGTCGTCTCACGAAAGCACGTTACACGGCCGTCGGAAGGGTTAATCTCCCGCAACTTTTCTGGTTCACTAATCCAATGTTTTTCCTTGCTGTTTCGCTGTTTTTGACTGTTGTTTTCATTCCGTTTCACTGCTGTTTTTGTTGTATTTTCGGGTCACTGTTTTTGGTAATTAGGGGACTGTTTTGAGGGTATTTTACTCACTGTTTGTGGGTGGTTAAGGGTCGGTTTATAGGGCTGTTTTGGGATCAGTTTTAGGGTTATTTATTCTCGGTTTTTTGGTGAATTTGGGGGCAGATTGGGCTGTTTGTTCACGGCAGTTACAGGACATGTTGGCTTATGGAAGCTGTGTGGCGTGATTGGCAGTGAGGGGGGCAGTTACGTGGGCAGTGGCAAAGAGGATGATGGTCGTGAATGGGAGCAGGGTATGTTGTGGTCTTTAGGCGTGTTGAAGAGGCAGATTGGTGAAGGTCTTTGTGTGCGTGAAGTTGTGTGTTGAAGGGAAGCAAGTGGCGTGTGATGGCTACATGGACTGCAGGCAGGTGGCATGATGAAGGACAGCTAGTGGGGCAGAGGCTGAGGATTACGTGAGTGGGTGAAGGTGCTGTGGAAAGGGTCTCGTGGCTGATTGCTTTGGCAGGTGGCAGTGTCTAGGTGCGTGGAAGGAACTTAGGGGCAGTGTCTAGGTGTGTTAAGGGGCAACATGAGGTTGAGTTTGAAGCAGTGGGGACGTGTGGCAGGGTGCTTTAATGAGGCAACGTGCAGGAGGGTTGATGATGCGCTAAAAGGGCTGATGAGTGGGCTGCAACGTGTGAGACGTGAGCGTGCGCCGCTTGAGATTTAGGTGCGAAGTGTGTGCAATTTATGCGTGAAGTTGGTTTCGTGAGGGGCAGGTGTCGTGGATTGTGGCGTGCAGCTGATTTGTTGAAGCGGTGAGGGACGTGTTTTACATAGAGAGAGCGGGAGAAGGGTGAAGCTAGGGTTGTTGTTGTTTGTGAGGGCGCTGAGCGTGTGTTTCTTGTCTGTTTGTGTGTGTGGTTGAGCTGAGCGACAGGGGAGAGCCGTAAGTTGGTCTTCTAGGGTTTATTGTTCTTTTGGCCGTGAATGTTAGGGAAGAAGGAGCTGCCGTGGGGATTTTTTTGGTTTAGGGTTTACTGTTGTTTATATAGTGAGAGGGTATGATTTCTTTTTTTGTTTATGTTTTTTTTTTCTTGGAAATGATCTATTTAATTTTGGAATTAGAATTTATTTTAATTAGGAATTTTATTTAATTAGATATTAATTTAGATTTAATTTCAATTTAACTAGTTATTTAATTTGATTTCAATTGTATTTTAATTTAATTTAATTTAATTGGATTTTAATTGTATTTTAATTTACTTTAAATTAATTTAATTTAATTTGTGAGATGTGTTTTAACGGGTTTTGTGTGTTTTAAAACAGAGGTTCAACAAGCGAACCCGAAGCGAAACAAGCGAGTTAAATCTGACAAAATACTAATTCCCAACTTTACCCTTCCAACGTCTGTTTTCCGCGGCTTTCACAACTAAAGAGATAGTGTCTCCATACGAGACTCATCATCGGGCTAACATGCAAAAATGCAATGCCTACACTAACCCTTATAAACCGATGATATTGAAATACATCACAACCCTAGATATTAATTTAGTCACGACACATAGCTAGGGCTGGTAAAATAAAAGACATAAATGCTGAAAAGTAATTGCGGTAAAGTAAATACTGAATGGTAAATTACAATAAAATAAATGTTAAGGTAAAATGAATTACTTTTACTACTACTAATTTAGATATCTCCCATAAAATAATATATAAACTTGTGATAATATTACCAACCGACCAATCTGGCGGTATCCTGATTAAGTCAAATTAAGTCCAACCTGCCATTAAGGCGGAACCAAAATAAACCAGCCATAAAGGCGGAACCAAAATTAAATTACCAACCGACCAATCTGGCGGTATCCTTGATTAGTCAGGTTTAAACCAGATTAAAATTAAATTACCAACCGACCAATATAGCGATATCCTTTATTAGTCAGGTTTTAAATAGTGAATATATTATTTTTAAGGGAGATTAATCTAAATAGCAATAGTAAAAGAATTACCTTTCACTCTAGCTGGGGAAGTTACCTCCTCATGTGAATAGTAAAAACTGTAAAAAGTAAAGAAAGTAAATTACTATTATTACAAAACGTAATTAAAATTATTACAAAACTAAAAACTAAAAATTAAAACGAAACTTAGAGAGAGAAGAACTCCCTATTTACATCAAAGAAATGGGAGAGAATGATACAATGAAATCTGAAATTTCGAGCTCTATTTATAGGCGCGGATAGGGGTCCAGCGTCGCGACGCTAGCTACAGTGATGCGTGGCACAATGACGGCTTGACACGTGGTGATTCGGATAAGAAGATAAGGCGACACGTGGCGAGGCGGCTAAGAGCTCAATGATGAAGCTGACGTGGCACTGTTCATGACGTCATTGGTGACATCACGCTGACGTGTGGATGGCGATTTTCGGCACCGTTAGATCGCGACACGTGGCACCGGCGCACATTAGCAAGTCCGTTGAGATGGCGACACGTGGCACGACGCAAGATAGCATGATCGGCGCATTTTAGCAGACGGCGCACGTTAGCAAATTTTCTGATTGGTCCACGTGTCCACGGCGTACATTAGCAAGTCCGGCGCATTCTGGGAGTCGCGACGCGCAAGGCTTTAGCGTCGCGACACTGAAATGACGATTTTGCCATTTTTGTCCAGTTTTTCCTGTTTTGCTCCAAATCACTTCCAGAATGTCCTGAAACTTTATTTATCTACAAAATAACACAAAACACATCAAAATATTCACAAAACCCAAGAAACTATACAAAATATAAGGTTCAATGAGTGGGAAATAGTGATAGATTTACCACTCATCAAACATCACTTCTAAAATCTTGAAAAGCTCATTTCATCGATTGAAAATTATTCAAATAAAGTTGGTAACATTTAATTTTCGTACTTTCGGGTAAAATTTATAATGGGGGATCTGCCTGTCGCCCGGGTGCCCATAGTCTGCGCGGGTGTCCATTTTCTTGCCTTGGCTGCGCTTATATGGACGCTCATACTTTTGTGCGAGCGCCCGCATGCGTAGGCATAAGCGAACGACTGCGCGGGCTCCCAGAAATATTGGGAATGCATGTGGGCGTCCGCGTGGGCACCCAGATGCCCATGTCGGTACTCAAAAGATAAAGTTTCAATTTTTAAGTTAGAAATTAAAAATTTATTTATTTTGTGTGATTGTACGGGTTCAATGGATTTAATTGTGTTGAAGAAGTGGTACGATAGATCATGGATAACTTCAGAAAATGGTAGAATGGATTATGATGATGGAATAATAATTGTGATTGTTGTTCCAAATGATATTATAGTTAATATATGATTAATAGCTAACTTATATGCTTTTAATGAATTAATTTCCTTCATAATCTTACCTCATCCTTATCATTATGTATACCACCTTCCAGTACACTATCATGAGCTTCATCCATGACACCATCGGCAAAATGTCTGTCTGTTAGAGATATGCCCTATACCCAACTTGTGGATGGGCTATATATACATTTATTTGCAATATTTTCATTAATTAATAAAATGACAATCTTATTTATACGTGTCTTACATAAATTATATGAATCATCAAACACTGTAATAAAGCCCTTGGAGTAATAAGATGATGGCTTCCACGCCTTATGAGAATCATTACTCTCAAACGTTCTTAATCATAGTTTTGTGAATAATCTGGGCATTCACAAAGCGGGTCACACACAACAAATTCGAAATCAATGGTTAACAATGCACAGTACAAATTTAACAGCATATATGATTGCTGTAGGAATTGTTCATAAATGGTTCAATGTGTTTAATTATTGAACAGATCATTTATGAGGTTCCAAAGTGGCTTAGAGATTGGTCAATGACGATAGAGGCACTTTGGGAATTGGAAAAATGAATAAAAAAATAAAAAAAAAATCTGCGTTTTTTTATTTTGTTGAATTCCAATTTCGGCCCAAACTCTTATTAGGGTTTTATAATCTCATTAAAACACTATATTAAGATCCAATGGCTAAGATTTAATTAGCATTTATCCCACATCGGATTCTTATTTAATTTTGCCTATATAAACCCAAAGAATTCTTTACAAATTTTTACACCAAAACCTTTCATATCTTGGGTTTATATAAGTGAGCAACTCTAAAGTTTAAGAGTAAGCCACTGATTTTGAGGATCCTTAAGTCTAATTGATTAGAGGAATCTCAAGTTAAAAGTTTTGAGGTATTTGCCTAGGCTAGCACCAAAGGCAAAATACCCGTGCACTCAAGACGTAGTCTTGCCGTTGAGTTTTGGCTTTGGTGTGTGCACATTTGGAGGCCACACACTTGGGTGGCTCTTTGGAACGTGGAAGAGCTTGCTGAGTTCGAGAAAAACTTGTAGATTGGAGGGAGGACTGGAGGAGTCTTCGGTTCAAGTAAGTATTTTTCTTTCTTTATTTTTAATTAGAGTTCTTATGATAGTTAGCATGTTAAAGTTTATGTTCTTTGCATGTTTTATGAGTTTTATGCTTAGAATATATAGTAACATGCCTAGACTTGTAGAATAATAAAAACAAATGGGTATTGGGTAAAGGGATAGCGGCATCATAATTTTTAATTTTCCGCTGCGCACTCGCGGCCGCTTCCCAACAGTGGTATCCGCGCGCCGTTTTTGTTTTGATTAGTTCTCTCTCATTTGAACTCGAAATTGGGTGTGTAAAAGCTCGTTGGAAAGCTAACACCCTGAACTTACTTTTAGGCACAAGTTTTGCATGATTTGGTTAAGATTTGAATTGTGAAATTACATTTAAAATTCACGCATCTGTAAAAAACGTGAATAGTAAATTTATTTGATTAAAATAAAATGCAATATCATAATTAAATAATAATCAAAGTTATTTAATGCCTAAAATAATTCCAACATATTAAACTCATATGCTTGATGATTCTATGTATGATTAGAATTGGCATGATTATTTTAGGGTGCAAGCATTTAGAGACTTTATAAGGAAATAAAGAGTGTATTGCTTATCCCTTAGCTAAATAATTATTCCGTGATGAACTTAGAGATTTATTACCTTTAAGGCTAATAAATATAAATCACTTGTTTATAATAAAAGACATTATAAAAGATACAAGTGGGGTGGGACCAAGGCGTTAATAAAACTTTCCAAACTAAAGTTAATTTAACCAAAAGTATTACTAGAGTTAGATAATGATTTGGTGTCTTCCTCCACTCATGACCTTTTTATAGCCAAAAGGAAAAGCTGTGAGGACATCTAGATAATCATTTACTCAAAGTTTACCTTAAAGCATATTTAAAGTGTTGGACTAATTTGGAGGATCTATTGTTTATTCCTGTCACCAATGCAATAAGAGCCTAAGAGGTAAGAGTATTTAAGAGAGTTCGCTCCACCCTCCATCTGGAGAAATTCCAATTGAGGAATCCATTTGACAGTTATTCACTTAAACTTGCTAAAATCCTCAATAATAATTTAAGTCTAAAATTTGCCTCCCATTGTAAAGTATAGACCCAAATGGCTTAAACCGTATTGGCATGACTAGGCTTTACCAGACTGACCAATACCAATTTGTCCCTAAATCATACTATTGACAATGGTTTGACTTTTCTTAGTCATAAGACGCAGCGACCATTAAGCGTGGTCTTATAACTTAGTGGCAAAGATTGGGTGTCCACAAGGACTAGCATAAGCTATGACATGTTTGATTGCCCAACCCAATGATCAATGAATTATGATTTATATCATAAATTGGTTTGGAACCTACCTAATTATCATATTTTATAACGACCGGCCCTAGTCGGAGTTATGAAATGATGATAATGGGATCCTTGCCCACAAGAAATCCATCATATTGGGGTTGATGCGATTTGCTTACAATTTTAAAACAATTGAGTGAGATCAACTTCATAATATTAAAAGCCCATGTTATTATGAAACATTAATGAAAACATATTCCTAATTTTAACATTCTCTCTTAACAGGTGGGTTAAAATATTTCACAAACATTCAAATGGCAAACAGATTATCACTTCATTCCATCCTTGATGAGCATAAGCTCAAAGGGGACAACTACAATGACTGGTTTAGAAACCTTAAAATGGTCTTACGACAAGAAAATATTTTATATGTTCTTGAAAGACCATTTCCCCATGAACCCATAGAAGATGCTGACCAAAATACATTTGATACTTGGAAGAAACACGTCGATGATGATGAGCAAACAGTTTGCATAATGCTTGGCTCTATGTCGGACGAACTTCAGAAAGCTCACGAAGATATGGATGCTCAAACCATCATCTTTCACTTGAAGGAGTTGTATGCAACTTACGTTCATACCGTGAGATTCCAAGTGTCATATGCCTTATTCCAAACAAGGTATAAGGAAGGATCTGTTAGTGGACATGTGCTTAAGATGATTGGCCACATTGAAAAATTGATCAACCTCGGGTTCATCATAGATCATGAGATAGGTCACGGTCTAATTCTCCAGTCCTTACCAAAAGACTTCTCTAACTTTATTATGCAGTTTCATATGTCTAATAAAGAAGCTACTTTAGTAGAATTGAATAATCTGATAAAGCAAGCAGAGAAGGACTTGAAACCAGAGCTTAAAACCTCCGTCATGCTTACGGGTACGGACCTGGAGCCACGAGGCCCCAAAGAAAATTAAGGGCAAGGCCAAAGCTCCAGATCACCTAAAGCCCAATGGTAAGGTGGAGAAGAAAAATGGAAATGGGAAATGTTTCTTTTGTGGAAAGAATGGTCATTGGAAGAAAGACTGCAGATCCTTGAAAGCCAAGGAAGCTAGGGAAGCCCATGAGGCCAAGAAGCCCAATGCTTCAGATATGTTGTATACGATTGAACTATATTCTCAAAACTCTGAACCTTATACTTGGGTGCTTGACACCGGTTGTGGGACTCACTTGTGTAACAATGTGCAGGGCCTGAGAAACAGTAGGAGACTCCGTCATGGGGAGGTTGACTTACACATGGGTAATGGAGCAAAACTGGCTGCATTGTGCGTGGGGACTTATTCATTAGTTTTGCCAAATGGTTTAGTTTTAGACTTAGAAAATTGTATTTATGTGTCTTCTCTAGTAAAGAACATCATTTCAATTTCTTCTTTATGTAATAAAGGTTTTTCATGCCTAATAAGTTGTAATGAATGTTCTATTTATTTCAATGAAATAAAATATGGAGATGGTATTTTGAATAATGGTATCTATGTCTTACAAACTAACAAAGAATGTTCAACCTCTAATATATACAACGTTAACTCGAATAATCTCAATGAATCACTTCAATGGCACAGTCGCTTATGTCATATCAATGAAACAAGATTAACTAAGCTACATAAGGATGGGTATTTCAGACCCTTCAAATATGAACCTTATGGAACTTTTGAGTCTTGTTTACTTGGTAAAATGACCAAATTACCCTTCAGAGGTAAATGACAGCGTACAACTGAGACATTAGAACTCATACACTCTGATGTATGCGGACCAATGTCACTCACCGCTAGAGGTGGATTCTCCTACTTCATTACCTTTATCGATGATTACTCGCGATATGGGTATGTGTACCTTATGCGGTACAAATCTGAAGCCTTTGAGAAATTCAAAGACTTCAAAGCTGAAGTAGAAAACCAGCTTAATAAAAGTATTAAGTCACTAAGGTCTGACCGATGTGGTGAATATTTAAGCGACGAATTTCAAGATTACTTGAGAGAAAATGGCATTGCTTCCCAGTGGATTCCTCCAGGAACTCCACAACATAATGAGGTCTCCGAAAGGAGAAATCGGACATTATTAGATATGGTCTGATCAATGATGCCAGACACGGATCTACCTCTTTCATTTTGGGGTCTTACTTTAGAAACTGCAACACTACTACTAAACCAAGTTCCTTCCAAGACTGTTAGTCAAACACCATATGAGTTATGGTATGGGAAACGTCATAGTCTTAATTATCTAAGAGTTTGGGGATGTGACACATATGTTAAGCTCACACAAACTAACAAATTGGATGATATGGCAGTTAAATTTAAGTTTGTAGGATATGCCTTGAACTCAAGAGCATACGTGTTCTACGTCCCAAATGAACAAAGAACATTTATCTCACGAAATGCTAAATTTCTAGAGAATGAATTCCTTCTCAAGAAATATTGTGGGAGTAGACTTGACCTCGATGAGGTACGAGAAGAAAAAACTAACATAGAACTAAACCTCATGCCCCTCAAAAGGGCAACGACGGAACAACCACAAGGTTATGAACTTAGAAGGTCTGGTAGGGAAAGATATGAGCCTGAAAGATATGGTTTCCATATTGATGAGGAACATGATCATGTCATTGATAATGATGATCCCACCAGTTATGACGAAGCAATACGTGACATTGATTCAGTCAAGTGGCTTGAGGCCATGAAATCTGAAATAGACTCTATGTATCAGAATCAAGTCTGGGACTTGGTGGATGCACCTGAAGGGATAAAACACATAGGCTGCAAGTGGATTTACAAACGTAAAACTGATGCAGAAGGCAACATCCAAACCTATAAGGCTAGGTTGGTGGCGAAAGGTTATAGACAAATCCAAGGAATTGACTATGATGAAACCTTCTCCCATGTTGCAATGATAAAGTCCATTCGAAGTTTTCTGGCACTAGCTGCACACTTTGATTATGAGATTTGGCAGATGGATGTCAAAACAACTTTTCTTAATGGGAACCTCGTAGAGGAAGTCTATATGACACAACCTGAGGGGTTTGCATCTAAGGATGATCATAATAAAGTATGCAAGCTTAAACGATCCATTTATGGACTCAAGCAAGCCTCCAGAAGTTGGAATATACAATTTGATGAGACAATCAAAGAATTCGACTTCATCAAAAATGTAGACGAGCCTTGTGTTTACAGGAAAAGTAGTGGGAGTGCTGTTATATTTCTTGTATTATATGTCGATGACATATTAATCATCGGGAATGATATTCCCATGATGCAAGCCACCAAGCAATGGTTATCTCAGAATTTCTCAATGAAAGATTTGGGAGAAGCAACCTACATCCTCGGCATTAAGATCTACCGTAATAGATCTAAGAGGTTGTTAGGACTTTCTCAATCTACGTACATAGATAAAGTTTTGAAAAGATTCAAAATGGAAGATTCCAAAAGAGGTAATTTACCTACTTGTCATGGAATCAAATTATCTAAGGAGCAATGTCCACATACTCCTTCAGATAGAGAGCGTATGAGTATGATCCCTTATGCTTCAGCAATAGGATCGATCATGTACGTCATGCTATGTACAAGACTTGATGTCTCTTATGCTCTTAGCATAACGAGCAGGTATCAGGCAAATCCTGATGAGCAACACTGGGCAGCTGTCAAAACAATCCTCAAGTATCTGAGAAGAACTAAGGATGTGTTCTTGACATACGGAGATTGTTCTGAGATGAAAGTCATTGGTTACTGTGATACGAGCTTTCAGACCGATATGGATGACAGCAGATCGTAAACATGATATCTGTTTACTATGAATGATGGAGCTGTCAGTTGGAAAATCTCAAAGCAGTCAACTACAACGGACTCTACCACTGAAGCCGAGTATATTGCAGCATCTGAGGCTGCGAAAGAAGCAGTCTGGATAAAGAAGTTCATCACGGAGCTGGAAGTGCTTCCCGCGATAAAGAATGGCGTCACGATGTACTGTGACAACACGGGCGCCATTGCTCAATCAAATGAACCAAGGTCCCACTAGAAATCCAAGTATATACTCATGCGATTTCATCTCATAAGGGAGATTGTTGACAGAAAAGAAGTTATTATAGAGAAAATACCCACATAAGATAATCTTGCAGATTTCATCTCATATTTTCATTAATTAATAAAATGGCAATCTTTATTATACGTGTCTTACATAAATTATATGAATCATCAAACACTGTAATAAAGCCCTTGTAGTAATAAGATGATGGCTTCCACGCCTTATGAGAATCATTACTCTCAAACGTTCCTAGTCATAGTTTTGTGAATAATCTGGGCGTTCACAAAGCGGAGAGACTAGCATGATGATATGATATGCCCTTAATTGAGGTATCCGATCTCATATGCTACTAGTGGAGATCCGTCCGTTTGGTGTATCACATGGATGCATGAGTTGCTCGTGTCCATCGAACTGACCGCCGAAAGTTTTCACATGGAGTGTTTATCTCATGTGTCTGTGAGAACTTTCATGTATCGATTATATGACTAGTCCTTAGACTTGAGGTCATTACAATCTTATGTGTGGATCAAATGACTTTGACATTCTCATTCCCCGGTTCAAAAGATCCGGTCATAAGGGTATAATTGGGTCATTTGTTGAAACACGTGAAGTTTGTAAAGATACAACAGAGAATCGCCACTCTCTCGGATAATATTTTCTTATAAGAGTAGTATTCCAGTTCGCGGGTTGATATGTGTGATCAGTGCTTGAGACTGTGGCTGCAGCGGAAGAATCATGTGAGATTCTTGGGTTAGCACGATTCATGACATTATCAACATCATACCTTTGACTATATGGGTAGACACTTTCCATACCCTAGGTCAAACGGTGGGGATACAGTGAGGCGAAAGACCGTATCATGTATAAATCGCATACAGAATGTGTATATATCTTTCCTTCTCATTTGGGGGCATTGACATGTTGCTAGATGTCAACCTTGGTCATTGAAATCGAACGACCATCTGATCGGAGGATAATTTTTGTTCGATTAAATTATCACGATTCATTTCATATCCAACTTGAGGGGAACCCAAAAGGTCACACACAACAAAGTCGAAATCAATGGTTAACAGTGCACAATACAAATTTAACAGCATATATGATTGTTGTAGGAATTGTTCATAAATGGTTCAATGTGTTTAATTATTGAACAAATCATTTATGAGGTTCCAAAGTGGTTTAGGGATTGGTGAATGACGATATGAGTCTGCAGCGGAAGAATCATGTGAGATTTTTGGGTTAGCACGATTCATGACATTATCAACATCATACCTTTGACTATATGGGTAGACACTTTCCATACCATAGGTTAAACGGTGGGGATACAGTGAGGCGAAAGACCGTATCATGTGTAAATCGCATACAGAATGTGTATATATCTTTCCTTCTCATTTGGGGGCCTTGACATGTTGCTAGATGTCAACCTTGGTCATTGAAATCAAACGACCATCTGATCGGATGTAACACCCCAAATAAATTTACGGACTAAATTATTAAGTTTGTGGAAGTTGGAATTAAAGATGCGGTTTAGGACAAGTTTAGGGTGGCAAACGAATTTTGCCATATTAGTATTTATTTATTTTACACACACACACTGTTAGCATATATAAAAAAAAAGTTAAGAAAGAAGATAAGAAGCAGACGTGAGAGACGTGAGGGAGAAAGAAAGAGAAAAGAGGAAATATAGTTTTGGTCCCGATCCGACCAATCCTTAGCTCAAACCCGACCGAGTCCTTAAGGAAAAGTGTATATCTCGTCGAGAGGATCATTTTGGTGGTGATTTCATCTTGGGAAACTTCCAATTTTTGTAGAGATCTCGGTAAGAAACTTTTTATGGTTTTTCTTGATTTCCCGTTGATCCGGAACTCCGATCGACGAACCTTCAGCGCCATTAGATCCGGGAGAGAGAGAGGAACGCTCGGCCGTCAGAAAATTTCCGATCGGACCGGCGCGTGGAGATCACGCGCGCCCTATGTGGCGGCGCGTGAGGCCCACGCGCGGCCTGGCCAATCGGCGCGTGTCCACCACGCGCCGGACAGAATTCTCGTGCTGTTTTCCCGAGTCTCCTCCGCGAATTTCAGACCATTCCGTGTAGTAATGGACCTCCGAATCTTAATTTTCGTTAAGTTTGCGAGAACGACCGAACCACGTTTCTTACATATTCTTTCATCTATTCTAGTTAGGATTATGTTCCTTATAGTAAATTCTTTTGTCTTTTAGGTGATCATGATACTGTAAGCAGGGACGGTCCTGCTGCCTAGTTCCTTTCTCAGTAGTCAGCTCACCAGGTGCGTGGATAAACCTGTAACATTGATGTTTTCAAAAGAATATAGTATGTATGTTTTCCTAAATGAATTTTAAAGTAATGCATTAAATGAGTTTGTTTTCAGAAAGTTTATATATTTTGCTATAAGGTATGGATCGAATATTGATTATGTTGAAATCATGTGTTTGTGATATATGAGAAACTTGCATGATTTGAGATATATGAACATGGATTTTGGAAATGATTTTTATGTTAGGATGCACCCTGTGTACTTATATGTGCCAGATTATTGCCGTGAGATAAGGTCTCATGTTGGCAGTTATTACCGTGAGATAAGGTCTCACATTGCCAGTTTGCTCATTTGCCAGTTTTGCCGTGGGGAAGCCCCATGTTGCCAGCTTTGTCGTATTTGTCATGAGGTTGTGCATATATATAAATAAACAGATTTATCATTACAGAGTATTTTTGAGCAGTATGAGTTTTATGAGAAATGAGATTTATGATTTGAGTTTTATGAGAAATGAACTTTATGATTTCAAGTAAATGTTTGAGATATTGATTTACAGCTTATGTAATTATATATATTATGAAAGACTTGTTCGATCCACTTTGTTACTTGATTATCCACGGCACTGAGCTGTGATCCATTGCACTAAGCGTGAGCTTACCCCCCATTCCTTAACATTTCAGGTTCAGCAGTTTAGTAGATCGTTCTTTCATCTGCTGTTTCGTCATCATTCCTGCCAGTAGAGAAAAGGTTGTGCCAACAGTAGAGTGTCTTTATTATATATTGAGACTGTATTTCTAGATATGTATTTCTTGGGAGAATTTGTTATGTGGTGTTAGGCATTGAGCCTTTAATTGATACTGAGGTTATTGTGTTTCCTTTATGGATATTATGTTGAGTTGGATCATGGAGATCCTAGTTTTATGATGATATTTTATTTTCAGTTTAGATTTTTCCTTGTATTTGGAGGATTAGTCCATATTACAGGGGAAACTCTGCCAGTTTCTAGTCTCCGTCTCACCCCTACTCTACCTAAGGGGACGGGTGTGACATCGGAGGATAATTTTTGTTCGATTAAATTATCACGATTCATTTCATATCCAACTTGAGGGGAACCCAAAAGGTCACACACAACAAAGTCAAAATCAATGGTTAACAGTGCACAGTACAAATTTAACAACATATATGATTGTTGTATGAATTGTTCATAAGTGGTTCAATGTGTTTAATTATTGAACAAATCATTTATGAGGTTCCAAAGTGGCTTATGGATTGGTGAATGACGATAGGGGCACTTTGGGAGTTGGAAAAATGAATAAGAAAATAAAATATAAAAAAAATATGCGTTTATTTTATTTTATTTATTTTATTTGTTTTAAATTCGAATTCGGCTCAAACTCTTATTATGGTTTTATAATCTCATTAAACCACTATATTAAGATCCAATGGCTAAGATTTAATTAGCATTTATCCCACATCAGATTCTTAATTAATTTTGTTGTCTTTGGAGCACCTATATAAACCCAAAGAATTCTTTACAAATTTTTACACCAAAACCTTTCATATCTTGGGTTTATATAAGTGAGTAACTCTAAAGTTTAAGAGTAAGCCACTGATTTTGAGGATCCTTAAGTCTAATTGACTAGAGGAATCTCAAGTTAAAAGTTTTGAGGTATTTGCCAAGGCTAGCACCAAGGGCAAAATACTCGTGCACTTAAGGCGTAGTCTTGCCGTTGAGTTTTGGCTTTGGTGTGTGCACCTTTAGAGGCCACACACTTGGGTGGCTCTTTGGAACGTGGAAGAGCTTGCTGAGTTCGAGAAAAACTTATAGATTGGAGGGAGGACTGGAAAAGTCTTCGGTTCAAGTAAGTATTTTTCTTTCTTTATTTTTAATTAGAGTTCATATGATAGTTAGCATGTTTAAGTTTATCTTCTTTGCATGTTTTATGAGTTTTTATTCTTAGAATATATAGTAACATGCCTAGGCTTTTAGAATAATCAAAATAAATGGATCTTGGTGATCGGCGTAATCACACACGTATAACGCAAGCGCACGTTTAGTTCAAGTAGTATAAAAGTATCGATCCCACGAGGACTTAAAACCTTTTGTTATCAATTTATGAAGTTAAATATTTACAAGTATCTAATAGATTGGTTGTTTGATTGGGTGGTGACTTTAAAACTTAAAACAAGTAAATAAAATTGCTTGAAAGTAGATTGAAGAAAATTCAAATTTATAAAACTATCCAGGGTTGTGAATCCTTCCAATATCTTTTTAAAAGATGAAGTGGTTATTTTACATTCGTGTAATATATTGGTTTATTAACCTGGAACACAAAATTATGTAAAAGCCTCTTCCGATGGTCAAATACAAATACCCAGTATAACCCAATTAATCATATTCCTATGTTAACCAAGTTATCTGAATTTATTAAGATTAAGTTTCAATTATGGCTACCCTCGCCCGACATGTATATTCATATCCTGTAAGGAAATCTATTAAAAGGTTATCTATCCTCAATGAAGATCATGAGCTATTAAGTCTAAGGTCTTAAACCTAAAATCTCTTTTCCAAGTTCATTTTAAGTTTACCGAATCAATCTTATTAATGGCCAGTTAACAAGATGCATTAAGACTAAGGCTCAATAAATAAACCTTTATATTACCCAAACCGTAATTTAACCCCTTATAAACCGGTGATATTGGACTTCATCACAACCCCAGATAACTGGCTTAGTTACGACACATAGTTACGGGTAGTAAGAACTTAAATAAAATAAAAGACATAAAGTAAAATGCTGAAAAGTAAATTGCTGAAAAGTAAATGACGGAAAGTAAATGCTGAAATTAAATACTGAAAATTAAATGCTGAAAAGTAAATGCTGAAAGTAAATTACTGAAAAGTAAATGCTGAAAGTAAATTGCTGAAAGTAAATTGCTGAAAAGTAAATGCTGAAAGTAAATTGCTGAAAAGTAAATAAAGTAAAAGTACAATAAAAGAAAATGTTGAGGTAAAAGGATCCACTTTTATTACTTCTATTTTAGATATCTCCCTTAATATAATATATTAATTTTCCATGATAATTACCAACCAGCCATATAGGCGGTATCCAGATTAGGTCAAATTAATAATTAATTACCAACCGACCAATCAAACGGTATCCAGTTTAGTCAGGTAAAAACCAATTTAAATAATTACCAACCGACCAATATGGCGGTATCCTCGTTAAGTCAGGTTTTAACTAATTTATATATTATAATTAAGGGAGATTAATCTAAATATTAGTAATAAAAATTTTACCTTTTACCCCAGCAAAAGAGAGTTACCTCATCATTACTGAAAAGTAAAAACTGAAAATTAAAGAAAGAAAAGTACTGTGCGTAAAAGTAAATTGCGGAAAGTAAAAACTGAAAAGTAAAGAAAAGAAAGTGCGAAAGCGTAAATTAATTACTGAAAGCTGTAAATAAACAAACAATATACAATCTTCTTAGTATTCTTAAGGAATTCTTTAGAAGAAAGTATGAATTTACAAATGAAATGGCTTGGTATTTATAGGCAAAATTTTGCCTCCATCAAATCATCCATCAAATGCTCCACCAAATCCATTATTAATTGCTCCACTAATTACTCCACCAAATCCATTATTAATTGCTCCACTAATTGCTATCATGTTTGGTGGTGATTTGATAATTTTTATTATTAATTTATTTTTTGCTTTGAAAATGACTTTAATAATTACACATAACACACTTACGGATGTTTCATCAATTTCGGTCATGAAATATTCAGAATTCGAAATTATTTTGTCTTTCAAAGTTGTAGATCTTTGAGTCTTCTTTAATCTGGAATTGAATCAGCTCAATCCGATATCGGAGTAAAAATTTATGCCCAAAATATGACAGATGCGCAAAATTAGAATTTCCAAAACTGCACTTCGTTAAAACGCCCTTTCAAGTTTCCAATCTCCAAAATTAATATGTCAAGTCCAATATTTGCCCTTATTTGACCCACATTTCGTCCTAAATGATTTCATTGAGTCCCAATATTATTTTATCTGCAAAATAAACTAAAACATATCAAAACGTTCATCAAACCCAAGAAACTAAACAAAATATTAAGTAAAATGGGCGGTAAATATTGATATATTTTTCACTCATCACACCCCCAAATCTAACATTTTGCTATTCCTCGAGCAAAATAATAAAATAAAATAACATAAATAATTAAGCTAAGCCACTGGGCAAAGGGATAGCGACATCATTATTTTTAATTTTCGTTGCGCACTCGCGGCCGCTTCCCAACACAGTCACCTCTTATAAATCGTTCAAATTGAAAAAAAAAATTGACATCTAATTATTTTCTATATGGTTGGCCATGATTTAAAAAAATATGTTCTACCCATTGTGGGATAGAGGTACAATAAAGCCGCACATATGTCCAATACAAAGTAATATTCTCATATTTTGTGGGCATTAATATTGGTTTCGTATGTAACTGAAAAATGAAAGGAATAGATTTTTTTTAGCAATTATAATTATTTAACTCCAACTAATCGTATACAAATTAATATCTCATCATCGAGTCTATTAAGTAAACATATTATAGCCATATATGTCGGTTGTTCACGCACCATCCATCTTCTAATGCGAGGATAAACATGGTTGCCTTTGATGGCATATTTTGACGCCACAATTCCAATAACTTCAAATATCCCCCCCCCCCCCCCCCACACACACACATATATATAATTCCATTAGAAAACTCAACCATAATTTGTCTTGATAGAAAAAATAAAATACATAGTTAATTTACCTGGAATCCAAGATAGAAGCCATAAAAATTATACTTTTCCTCCATGTGTCTTATCTTTCATGCGTTCCGCTTTGAATTTATTGACTTTACCTACTATATTTTTATTTGTTTGGCCACAAATAATATCCCATATCAACGTACCTCATGAAATATTATTGAAGAAATCTAGATCTTCCACATTCATAGGTTTTATTTGTACCTGTCTCTCATCAAGAAGCGCAAACAAAACTGGATCAGCAAAATAATAGAAACTTATTTTCAGTGTATCAAAGTTTGGAATCTCTGTGAAATCAAACTGAATAAATTTTGTGTCTAGCTCATTAAGTCTTCCATATATTATATCGGTAAAATAGTTGTCTCGTATGTCAAATGTAACAGAATCCATCTAAACAGAAGAACCACTTTGAAGACCTGTGACTAGACACCATTCACGAATGAATAAACTTATTAATTTCCCGCCGATGCGAAACTATAATTGAGATCCCATATCACTTTCCGTTTGCACAGCAAGTTTAAGTAAAATGTTGTGCATTATCATTCCTTTGAAATCCATATAAATCTCTAAGAAATATCCGAAGATTGATTTCTTAAACCCTTCTAGTTGTAGAGTAGTCAATTTTGTCTTTATTACTTCCACAACCCTTTTGATATGAGTAACATTGGTCGCACGCCCTCGAAATCGATCAGAATCTGATATTCTTAGATCTTATGGGTTAATTTTCTCCATACCTACAAGCAATTAAAAAAAAAATCATTAATCCAACTAAATGAATGTCAATTAGGTTGTTGCAAGAGCGCCCGCACATATGCACAACTTGTCAAGCATCTTGTCCGCGTGGGCGCTCAGCTTCTCGCGCGGGAGTCCGCGTGAAAGCCCTACTTCTTGTGAGAGCGCATGCACGGTGTCCGAGCAGACGCTTATTATACCAAAATATTATCTGATGTATTTTTTCAAACATTTGTTGTGCGAATATTACCAACACCATATTAACTCAAAATCTTATATTTAAATACAAAATTTAGTAAAAAAAAATCACAACAAACCCACATTTGGAATATATGTGAAATTTAAAACATTGTGAAATAGATTAGATCACTCACCAAGTTAAAACTATAAACTTTTTTCAAATAAGTACACCAAATCTGGGTGGCCCACCACCACACCGTCGTCCACTGCCATTGCTGAAGTCCTCCTATGTCACCGAAAGATTCTGTTCTTGCCGGAATATTTGATAGTTTTGGAGATTATGATTTTAGTGAATGAAGATGGGAGGATGAAAGTTTTGAGATTTTTATAATAAAGGGTAAAATTGATAATTTATGTTGAATTTGATTATTAAATAATTTTTTGAGATTATTGATTAATTTTTATAATAGATAAATGAAAGTGGTTAGTTTTGTAAATTTCTTAAAAAGGAAATTCTAATGATCATTAATCTAACCTTCGCAGCTGGCATTTACCCTTATATTAATTAGCAACGATGTTCAACAGTCAACACCAAGTCGACAACACATTTAATACACCCATATATTGGAGAAAGGTAGGTTCATATGGGTATGGTTAATAAATGGGAAATGGATTCGATAATAAGATCAGCTTTAATTTGTGTCTATATTTTTAAAAAAAAATTCTGATAAATAGTTTCATATAAGAATTTATAAAAAATTATAAAAAATAATATTTTACAAACTGAGTTGGTAATTGAACCAGTTATTTAAAAGGTTTAATGGTTCAATCAAATGATTTGGCTAACATCATAAATAATTTAAAATTAGAAATTATAAAAAATATTTATATTTATTTTTTGGTTTAAAATTTTTTGGGTTAAGAACTAGTGGGGCCAAATCATTAGTTTTTATCGATTTTAATCATTTTTAATACACTAATTTTTAAGGTTCAATCGGACCGAACCGATCTTTAAAAATAATGATAAAAAGTTGAGAACATAAAAGAACAGAGATTCAAGTTCAATTCTAATGGGCCATTCTTACTAAACTCTAAATGTAAATTTAAGTAATTAATACAATTTTTCTCCATATTTGTGAAGGCATATTTCGCCATGACTTGAATGGCTTCATCATTGTTGTAGATCTGTCACTGGATGACTGGATCCATCGGTGAAGCCAACAAGTATTATTGAAAAGTTCCGAGTTTTCTTCATGTGTTTTGATTTGGTATTGAATTGAGTTTTATGTGAGTTTTTTACAAATGAATTTATATCCGGTATTAATCATCATATGTCAATTTAGACGACACATAATAATATTGGTCGAGTAATATATTATTAATCTGTATAATAATCACATTTTACTAAAAACTTAATTTGAGACTTATTCGTATAAATATTGTTAATTCTCATAATCACAAACGTATTTTGAATTAATGATCTTTTATTAATAAATAATAAATTATATTACAAAATATTTATCTTAAATCATAACATCCATAATATATTTTAAAATATACACTCTAACATCGTCCGCCACTTTAACAGCTGAAGATAGAATTTTTTTCTAGTCATCGTTTGTCTCTGGGGACTATTTTATAAGCTTATTATTGTTCTAAACATCTAATATAATCTTAACCGACCTTTTTGGTAATTTCCATGCAGTATGGTCATATTCTTAAAAAAGATAATTGACGCTGCTGTAGCTACATAAAGCACCGACATGTAGCCGAGGCAAGCACATGCTCTCATAACAGAGGAAAATTTATATAGGATGATCATTATAGGACCGTTCAATTAATAAATAATAAGTGTTTCAATTATTTTGATCAATTAAATTAAAAGAGAAAAATAATTAAAAAATTATATCATTCATTAATTGAATGGTACTACTCATTTTCTCCCTATACTTTTTCTCATCATTATTGTTGTTGCCGAATTTTAGCATTAAATTTGGGGACATTGCAGCCACAAAGAAGGAAGAATTATTAATTATCCTACAAATTGAATTGACACGTTCATGTCATGTATTGATGAACAAGGCTCACACGATTATTTTTTATAATTATTTTCACTTTTCAACCATTCAAACCATTTTTCTTTTTGAATTCGTTTGAAATCCACCACCAAACCATTCATTTCGGGTTAAAGCAAAATATATAAAAGCTCCAACTGTCTCAAATTTTTACAAGAAACACACTTTCTGAATTCGAACTCAGGACCTCAAGATGAGATCATGAGCCATACACCACCAAATCATGCTCATTGGGGACGATCAAACCATACAAGTGTCGGCTAGATTATACATAAACATTTCTACAATCTTTAGGTGATGGTGTGCTTGATTTATAATTTTGATGGAAAATGAACGGAAAATGAGAAAGATAATAGCTATTTCTTTATTTAATTTGTATTTTATAGGAGTGAATAGTCAAGATTGATGAGCGGTTAATATATCGATATTTTCTGCCTCTTTATTTTAATATTTTATGTGTATTTTGAGTTTTTTTGAGCATTTTGATGTGTTTTGTGTATATTTTACAGGTTAAAATAATATCAAGACCCAACGGATTCAATGAGTGATGAAAACGGTAAAATACGGACCAAAACAGACCATATTTCGGAGTCAAAACGTGTGTCCCGATGTTGGACGACACACCAAAGAATAAAATCAAGGCAAAACACAAACTGATGGGCACGTCGCGACGCGCCAAACGGAAAGAGTGAACGTTGCGAAACGTGCGGCCCTTATTTCGTCCGATACTCAATTTTTTATCAGGAAAGACCCACAAACCTCCTATATAAGCATAAGCTTATCCCAAAACCTAAAAAGGAAGCCATATAACATAATTTTGGAGTCACAATGCATAGAAGAACACCTAGAGAAATATAAGGACACATGCTTTAACAGGTGCCAGAATTTGAAGGCGAAAGCTGCAACAAGAGTTATTTCTTCCATTTTCTCTCTAGTTTATCTTTTATGAGTTTTTATTTTATATCAATAATGATTAGGTTATTTTTATTGAATATCATGAGTAGCTAAAACATTATTCTAGGGTTGTAATGGATCCCAAGCATATGTTTATTAATTAAGTTGCATCTTTTTATTCTTTTGGGTTTGTTATTGAATTATTTATTTTCTCTGTATTGATGCATGTTTTATTGTCCGGCCAACAATAAAATAGTCTTGGTAAATCTTTAAGAACTTGATAAAGGGAATTTGAGTTAGCCGTGAGAATAATAGTACATGATCTAGTTCTTTTGAATAGATTTTCCCTTTAGGATAGAAATATACATGCAGGGCATGCGTAACCAATATTAGAACCTGACCTTAATGAATTTGGTTTAATTTAATTAACATAAACATATAGTTAACTGATTTATTATGAGTATATTACCTAACCATCGAAAGAGGCTTGTGAATAATTTAGTGTTATATGTTAATAATTAATAACAACAACCCAAGTGAATGGAAACTGTCTGAACCTATTGTGTGCGTACTTAGGTGAAGTTGCAACCCTAAGTTCTTCTATCTATATGATTTTCCCAACGTGTGTTATTTGTCTTTTATTTACTCTTCACTTAAATTATTAAATCAAATCCTCTTTTTAACCAATAGTTTAGTTTAAGTTAAGTAGGTTAATATTGATATTGATAAGAGAAATAATAAGTCCATGTGGGCACGATATCCGATCATTAGTCACTGTATTACTTGAACGATATGTGCGCTTGCATGCGGTATAAAATCGTGATCAAGTTTTTGGCGTCATTATCAGGAACTTATATTATTATTCTTTATTAACATTAGGATAACACTCTACTTACTTGAGCTAAACACCATTTCTTTTTCTTTTTCATCTTTTATTTTTATCTTTATTTTTCTTTGATTTCATGTGATCGAATAATGAAGTATCATTGGGTGATGAGAGAATTAAGAGTTTTAAGAGATTATGCTATGCCTTAAGTTGGTGAGATACAGTCCGATTTTCTAAGGCTTATTTTCCAAGCCAATACTTATCAATGGATGTTAGAGAGAAGTAACACAATATATGCTCAAGCCTTTCATAGCCCAATGATGAGATGTGAGATGTGTGAGGGCAACCACCCTAGTGATCATTGCACGTTCAACTACAATCCAAGGTAGCAAAACCATTAGTATTTTACATGGCATAACAATGAAAGTCTCGTATATCCCACTGAATTATTATATCCTTTGTACCCACCGCAAGCTCAGGAATTCCCTTAAGAATCAAAACCATCATTGGAGGATTTGCTTATTGATGAACATTAAAAAATATACACTTAATAAAAGAGAAACTAATCATTTTACACTTATAATTTAATTAATCCCTTTAATTTAACACATTTGTAAAATAATAATTAGATTTATGTTTTATATATTTTTATTGTGATTTTTATTTCTTATGTAGGTGAAATAATACCTTGGATGCATAACTAGAAAAATGGACGTGACATTCAGATTTTGGAGGCCAGAAACTTGAAAGGGCGTTCTAATAGTATACAATTTAGAAAATTCCAACTTTGCGTAATTTTCGTAATTTGGACAAAACATTTTTCTCAATATCGGATTGAGGCGATTCAAGTTCCAGATGAAAGAAGACTCAAATAGCTACAACTTTACTGTTTACAAGAATTTATAGTTCTGAGGTTTTCAAGGTCGAAATTGGTGAAGACGTCAATGTGTGTTGCATGTAATTTTAATTATTAGAAAAAAAAGTAAAAAATAAAAAAATAAAAAAAGTAAAAAATAAAAGTTGAAATGTCATAATCCACTTTAGGTGGGTGATCATGTTTGCAAAATTATCAACAAAAAAATAAAAAAGTCAAAAAAGAAAAAAGAAAAAAAATAAATTAGTAAAAGTTTATTGTTTTTATTTGATTTGGGAAGCTGTAATTAATAATTGAGACATTAGCACTTCTACTATAAATAGAGGTCATCACCTCTCATTTTTCTTCATGCTTTCTTTCAAAGTTCTTTTGTAGAATTTGAGAGAGAATGTCTTGTGTGTTTAAATTTTTAAGTTTTCATGTAATTTCTTTTTCTTTCGGTAATAAAATTATGCATGTTTTTCTTCAAATCATGTGTAGTTAATTTCATCATGCTGGGGTAAAGAGTGAAGCTCTTAATATGAGAATATAGATTAATATTATTAATATTATAATATATAAATTGTAATCTGAATAAGTAATTTAAATTTGGATTAATTATTGACAAACTTTATTACCGCATTTATGGCTGATTTTATATGTTTTGACATAATTAATTCATGTAGTAAATTAACTGGGTAATAATGACAATTTGTATATTATAAAAGGTAAGATTTATCTATATGTGAAATATTAAGAGTGGATCTCATAGCCTCGGTATTTTAATTTATTGTTGCAATTCAATTTAAAATTTTCCATCACTTTAAACAAATCCAACATTTTTATTTCACTCAAATTGTTATTTTATTTTACTAAATTTATTCGTTGTGGATCGACCCCGTACTTACCGGGTTATTTTATTATTTCGACACTTTTATACTTGAGAGTAAAGAACTACTTTTTGAGTTTATCAAGTTTTTGGCACCGTTGTCGGAGAATATAATTTAGTAGATAGAATAATAATTTTTATTTTTATTTTTGCATTTTATGCATCTCATTTTTTTCTTTGTATTTGTGCAGATCCAAGATGTCCTGATTTATCCTAAATGAATCTCGAACCAAGACATCCGAGATATAGACAAACCATGTACTTAATTCTTCAAGGTTACAAGAGACAGAAATCTCAATTAAAATCGAGCTTGTATTTTGCCAAAGAATTTCTTGAACCATCTCCATCTAGAGATTCTTCCATAATTTTTTGTGAGAACCTAATTTGGGAAATTGAGACAGCTGAATGAGAAATTCAATTAAGATATGAATTGACAAGAATCAGATGACGTTTTTAGGATCTAATCATTACATTTTGTTTCTCTCTTTTGTCATTTATTTGTATTTTTAGTTTTATTTATTTATTTATTTTTCTTTTTTCACTTGTTTATTATTTTTTCTTAGTATTGCATTTTCATATTAAATTTCAGCATATAGTCAACATTTAGGTTGCATGAGATATTGGTCTCGATCATCTAGCGGTAGATTAAGTAAAGAGTCTTCATCACCTTCATCATTAGTCAAAATGGCTGAGAACCAAAATGAAAATTCACCTGCCCGAAATGAAAATCCAGTTGATCAAGAAGAAAACGAGTCTCAACATGACGATCTTAATCATCCTAGGACACTCAGATAATTCATGAATCCCACTAGGACAAGATCACCATCTTGCATTGTTTCCCCCAGATGCATCACGTTTCAATTTTAAATTAGGTATCATCCAATTTTTACCCATATTTTATGGTCTTGAATCAGAAAATCCTTATCAGCATTTGAGGAAATTCGAAGAAGTATGTAATACTTGCACATATCAAAATTGCAGCATGAATATAATTCGATTAAAGTTTTTTCCCTTTTCTTTAAAGGATAAAGCTAAAATTCAGCTGCAAAACCTTAGGTCAGGATCCATCAGAACATGAGATGATTTGTAAGAGCAGTTTCTGAAAAAATAAGAGGAGAATAACAACTTTTACACAAGAGTTGGGGGAAACACTTTACAAATATTGGGAGAGATTTAAAGAGATATTGAATGTTTGTTCACATTCCGAACAGCCTTTAGTAATCGGGCCATAAATTTTCATACAATCTCTTGTTTTTATTAACTTTATATCGTTGGAAAGCTAAGACCAAGATCTATAACTTTCAAGTTGAATATTTTTTCCAAATTCGAATCAGAAATAGGTCAAAAATCATAAATTCTGAGGCTGCTATAGTAAGTTCGAGAATAGTCTAGACTTGGAGTGATGTGTCTCAATCATAGCCACTTATTTTCATGATTAAAATCAACCATTTTTGCCTAAAAAAATGGTAATATTTCCTCATATTCCTTAAGGAAAAAAACGTGTAGACCCAAGGAGAATTCTTTAAATTTTCTTCTTCTTCCTCAAGCCATTTTAGGTGCAACATATGATGATTCTCAAGTTTCTAGCACACAAAGTAAGATTCTAACTCCCCTTCTTTCTTTATTTATCAATTTTGGACAAGGTAATTAGAGCCCCAATTCCCACCATAGAAACCTTAGAAGTTGAAGTGGCTTAATTGATTTTGATTAAGTTGTTTACAAGCATTTTGGAGAGTATTATGGTAGCATTAACATGAATTGAAATCTTGTGTGCATGAATGTGTTGGGATTTTATGCTTTGTGATATAATGGTACTAGACAATGGTTGAAGTTTGAGTTGATAATATAAGATGAGTTTTAACTGTTCCGGGCTCGCGGCCCGATCGGGAGTACGGAGTAGCCCACGGGGGAACTAAACTGGAGAAATAACATAGAGTCGCCATCCGGTCTGAACCGGGAAAATGATTTAAGGCCGCACTCACCCCTCGTAAGGGAAGACATCAAACCATTGGGTTTGGAATGGTCCCTTACTTATGCCACTTGTAATGATATGATTTGTGCAATAATCTAACCAAGCCTAAGCAACGTATATTTCCAAGGATAATCTACTCCTAAGTTCACATGTATAAAATGAATCATCATAATGGCAAATATAGGATATCACACAATAATCTCATGAACATGTTGAATCATCAAACACGAAAAATAAATAACAACCTAAACATAAACATAAACATAAAGAAACACCTATTGCGAAAGGAGATAACAAGATCATGCATAGAGGAATGACATACTAATGGCTAAATCATGCTTGAGAAACAAGTAACATCCTAACGACCTAATCATGCTTGAACACAATCTTGCGAACACATCAAATAGATAAATGCGGGAATACAAATGGATGATAACAGTAAAAATGTCAATAATGGAATGGCATGGTTAATTACATAATGCAAGAGAAATCACCCAAGAAGCAATCATGCATGAAATATGATGAAAATGACTCAGTTCAATGTATGTGCGTTCGTATAGCGTTTGAAAACGCGTTCAAACGGTAAACAAGAGGTTTGCGTTCGTACATCGTTCGAGAACGTGTTCGAACGGGATAAGACCTGATGCATGATAAAACAAAACGCATGAACGTTCGAGTAGCGTTCATAAACGCGTTCGAACGATAAACAGAAGGTTCACGTTCGTATAGTGTTTGAGAACGCGTTCGAACATGACCAGACCCGATGCATGATAAAATAAAGAAAATACGTGCGCGTTCGAGTAATGTTAATAAATGCGTTCGAATGGTAAACAGAAGGTTCGCGTTCGTATAGCGTTCGAGAACGCGTTTGAACGGGACAAGACCTGATGCATGATAAAACGAAGAAAACATATGCGCATTCGAGTAGTGTTCGTAAACGCGTTCGAACGGTAAACAAAAGGTTCGCGTTCGTATAGCGTTCGAGAACGTGTTCGAATGGGACAAGTCCTGATGCATGATAGACAACGCAACATATACATAGATAAGCAAATCCATAATGTAGGGCCCCGTGTGCCTGATTGAACTCATTCTCATTCAATCGGGTGTACCTCGTCCGGCGTGGTAAAACATCGTGGTAAAGGTAGCCTTTAGGCATTTTCCCTCGAATGGAGGACCTTGAATCCACCCTAGTTAGCCCATGTGCACTAGAATGTAATGCATGAGTAAATAAAACAATGATATGCAAAGGGTAAATGACATAATAAAAAGCGCGGCAATACATCATGGTAAAGGTAGCCTTCAGGCATTTTCCTCGAATATAGGACCTTTAATCCACCCTAGCTAGCCCATGCGCATTACATCCTAATGCATAAAAATGAATGAGACAATAATGTGGACTTCCGTATATCCAATTAAACGTATCACACATTTAATCAAACACACTTCGTTCGGCGCGGTAAAATATTGTCGTAAAGGTAGCCTTTTGGACTTTTCTCCCCTCAAATTGAGAACCTTTAGACTAATATACTAAGCCAATGCGCATTACATCAAAATGCATAGAAAGTAAAATGCAGAAATTAATAACATACTAACGATTAAATCATGCTTAAATGATAAATAACATGTTAGCAACCCGATCATGCTCGAATACAAGGTTGGATGAAACAAAATGTGTGAATCTCTCAAGTGATACGTGGCATTGTATCCCGAGTGCAAACCGCAATACCGTCCATTCGGATCTGGCTACAGAATTTACGTCCGGGTTTCCATCCGATATACCACAAGAGAGAACACATAATTCATTCATTCAAGGACCACAACATATATTAACAAACGACTCTCATGCGAGGGAATTCTAATAAACAATAAAAAAGATGAGAATAAATAAAAAAGGTGCCCTCAGGTCTAACCTCTTAGGTTGTCTCTCGAAAATGCGTTACACGGCCGTCGGAAGGGTTGGTGCTCCGCAATTCCTCCGGTTCACTGGTCCACTGCTCTCGTTCACTGCTTCGGTGTTTTGAGCCGTCATTTCCTATGTTTTGCTGCTGTTTTGTTGTTGTTTTACTGCTGTTTCTTACGGTAAATAAGGGCTATTTTGGGTTAATTTGGGGAATGTTTTGGATTGTTTTAGGGCTGCAGTTAGGGGCTGTTTTATGTTTATTGGTTTCAGTTCAAGGGTTGGTCTGCGTGTGGTAGTGTTGCCGTGTATCTGTTGGTGTGTTTTTGAGTCTTAGGGCTGTGTCGTTTTTGAGATTGAGCTAGGAGAGTTTTGGGGGTTAATGCTTTGCAGAATTTTCTGTGATTTTTATGTATGTGCTAGGGGTTCTAAGGTTGGATTTGTGTTTCTTTTAGGCAAAGGCTAGGGTTTCTCTTGTTTGAATTGGAATGGGATAAAGTAATTATGGGAATATCCTAATTAGTGTCTCACAAGGAAAATATCTAGTTAATTGGGGACATGATTTGGCTTAATAAGGAAGATCATATATTTGATTTGTTTCATTTAGGTATGTGAATTATTTAAATTGGGATGTGATTTATTTAATTTAGGAAGGATATTATTTTAATTTGTGACATGTTTTAAATGTTTTAATTATTTTTGGGTGAGTTTTGGTGGGCTAATTGGGCTTGGGCGTGAGGCTAGCAACAAAACCAGAAGTACTGACACCATTCGAACACCGATTCGAATGCTGCACGAACGCCTGCAATCTGCTTGATGTTCGAACGTGTTCAAGAACGCAACATGAACGAAAGCAGTGAACATGTGAATTGATCCGATGACATACTTATTCTGAATTTCCCCTTCCGATATTCGTTTCCCGCGACTTTCGCAACCTAAAGAGTAGTGCCTCCGTACGAGACTCATCATCGGGACTTATATGCAAAATGCAGTGCCTACAGCTAGCATCGCGACACTATACCTTAAGCGTCGTGACGCATGTTGATCAGAGGTTCTCTGCCTCAAGTTCACACAGGGGGCGTCGCAACGCTAAGGACGTAGCGTTGAGAAGCGTAGAAAACAGAGGCACTGCCTCAGTTATGAATCAATGTTCGTCACGACACTAAATGGCCCGTGTCGCGACGCGAGGCCAAAATTCCAAAATCAGTTTAGCCTTTTCAATTCCAACTTAGGATGTTATGGGACATCCTTAGGGTCTCGCATCAACTCTTTTACACACAATTTGTCATGTCACAAGCATAGTATATTATGTAGTGACAATAGTTTCAAGCATATTATGCGACTTGTATTCTGATTAAGTTTCCCATTAAAGATCATCATAGGAACCAAAAATTTCTTCGGCGAAGTAAAGTAAAGCTAACGGGAATCCAAATCAGTGAGTAGATACTTTCTTTCTAAGTTAATTTTTCATTTATATTGTTTAGAATAAAGACTTATTTTTACGCACCTAAGGCGTTAGTTGATTTTCATTACAGCTATTTCATGAAAGATCACGTTTTAAGAAAATATATTAGAAAGAGATATTTTTAAAGTATGACTTTATATTTTCTAGGCATGGGGGAAAACCCACATCAGTATGTAACTTGACACATATATAGAATTGACGGACTCAGAGATCGTGTGCACACGTAGTTCAGGATTAGGGATAACAGATATCCCTAAATCCTAGATTCAGAGCCTAGAGGGTAACATAGATCCGCACCCCTGGTTCTAGTTCAATGGCTTGGGGACGGCGATACGTAACGCCCCAAGACCACTAGTTTTAGGGACATGTAGTGGCATGTGATAAGTGCAGTTTATACCCACTTATTTATGCATTCTTAGTTTACTATTTTGTTAAGTTTCTTGTCATTTAATGTATTTTATAGTTTCTTTTATGATTTATATGTAGGAAGCATTTGAACATGGATCTTAGGACAAATTGACGTGTTTTGGGACCCTACAGACGCATCAGAAGCAAGCGAGAAAGCAGAATATGCAGAAATCGGCAAGCTAGAAAAACCAACTGGGGCCTCGACGCCCACTTTCAGGCGTCGTGGCACCTCCTCAGCATTTCCCCATACGTTATGGCCGAGAGTTTGGCGCTGCCGTGCCACTTTTCGGTGCCCCGATTGACTCCAAAAACATCAATTTTTAGGGTTTTACATGCACAATAACTCCAAGACTTTATTATAAATACACAAGCTCGTCCAAAACCCTAGAAGGGAGGCTAATACACAATACAAAGACTCAAAACACATATTTTAGAGAGATCCATGGAGGATGATTGAAGATCGACAAGAGGAGACGAAAACGGTGACGCCCGAAGAGGAATGGATTCAATTCGGGTTTTATCATCTAGTTTCTTTATTTAAACTTTAATGATATCCATTGTGTTCATGACCCTACTTTCATTGTTTTATTATTTGGTCATGAACTAACTCCATAATTCTAGAGAATGATATAACTAATGCTTGAACCTATATGTTGTTTGCTAATTTGATTTATATAAAGTGTTGATTCAGTTTATTTGTATTCTCTTGCGTTTAATACTTCTTGTTTGTTAGCCACAAATTGAGATGATGTATGTTTAGAATCTATCGCTCAGGAGAGAGGGATTTTGAATAGTATCTAAGGAATATAACCTATGAGTTTTATAGAGTTTGGGAGAATCTATAGTTCCTTTGAAGTCGTTAACAAAGAATCACAAAGCTTAATAAATTGTTAATTACTAGATTTTTATAGGGATATCGAAGTCAGTAATTAATAAATTTTCACTATTGCTCGGAAGAGGGTGTGGAATACTTAGGATTCTTGACTTATAAACAATGCAAATGAATAAGAATTGAATGGCATGACAAATACACAGGGGATAGCCATGTGAAATCAAATTTTAAACTCTCTCTCGTAGTGGTTTCACCTACTTAAATATTTTCATATCTTATTTATTCAGTTTAATCTTACTTAATTATTTTCTAAATAAAGTTAGGTTTGTTAATTATAGTACTTAGTGTGAGTTGAACACAATCCATGTGTGTTCGTCACTCTTCACTCATCTTTACTAAAACTTGACAATGTATACTTGCAGTACGATATAAAATATCACAACAAGTTTTTGGAGCCGTTGCCGGGGATTGTGAAATTAATTCCCATTAATACTATTACCAAGTAACCTTAGCTTTAATTTGGATTTTTATTTTTATTTGTAATTTATTTGTGTTTTAAGTTTATTTTTATTTTTATTTTTATTTGATTATTGATTTTTTATCTTCCTGTGCTTCAGTGAATGCGAAGATCCACAAGTCTCGACTCACTCTTGTTTGATCCTGAAATAGAAAGAACATCGATGAGACTAAGGAAAGAAAGAAAAATTGAAAAGGAATCAATGACGAATGAAAACAAAGAGAACAATCTACACCATGTGGCAATCATAGATCACTTCAAGCCGGTCATAGATGATAATTACTCTGGGATTGCGCATCCGCCAATCAATGCTAACAACTTTGAGCTGAAACCTTCATTAATCAACATGGTGCAGAAGAATCAGTTTGGGGGTTCAACTGTAGAGGATCCCAACATGCATTTAAGGATTTTCCTAGAGATGAAAGACACCATAAAGATGAATGACATGACTAAAGAGGCTATCATGCTACGTTTATTCTCATTCTCTTTAAAGGATAAAGCGTGGGATTCGCTTCAATTAACGCAGATGGTGAGTATCATGACATGGCATGATATGGCCACGAAATTTCTTGAGAGGTTCTTTCCACCAGCTAAATTAGATCAACTGATAGCATAAATTAGCATATTTAAGCAGTTGGAGATTGAGAATCTGTATGAAGCATGAGAGTGCTTTAAGGATCTACTCCGAAGATGCCCACAACACGATTAGGCCCGAGCTTTGAGCAAGTCCAATATGTGAACAATCAAAAATTCAACAACTATAGAGGCAATCCTATGCCTAACTACTCTCATCCGAACTTGTCATATGCTAATACGGAGAATGTCTTGCAACCTTCATCTGGCTTCAACTATCCAAGAGTTGAGCATAAACCTCTCTTAGAGGACATCATGAGCACATTTGTTGCTATTACTTCAGTGCGGTTTAAGAAAATGAGTCAAGGCTGAATAATATTGAGACACACATGGGAAATATAGAGGCAAAAATAAAGTCTTTAGAAGTACAGATTGGGCAGATTGCTTACTCCATGACCAATCAATAGTAAGAGGCATTTAGATAAACTGCCACAGCCCGTCAAACTATTTTTTTCATGTCACAATCACCAGTGGATACCAACAAAGAATCCACCATGACCATTTGGATGGTTGTGTCTGGCTGAAGACGTTAAACTTAGCGCTAACGGGGAGGTAGCACGAAACACACAAAGCCCGCGTAACCAAATTCTGACCAGCAGGAGCCTGATAAACTCCATGCACGGTAGTGTTGTTCTTTACTCTTATTTCTTTACGTTTATCTTACATTGAGGACAATGCAAGTTTTAAGCTTGGGGGTGTGTGCAGGTAGTGATATAGTTCCTGCTAATCAAAAAAAAATTATTTTTTGTTATAGTCATGGATAGTAAAATATATGTCTAATGATGAATTTTGTTTGCTTTAGATGAAATCTTAGAAATGATAAGTTCCCAATTGATTTTTATCTGATGCTTTGAGTATGTGATCTAGGTTAGACTCGTAAGCACTTAACAATGGGTTTTTAGCTGTAAGAACCTAAGTAGTTAGTAAAGTGACTAGTTGAAGAAATTGTTTGTTGATGAATGATGATTTGCTTAGATGTCTATCTCGATTTGTTAAGTGTTATGATGTATGGTAAGGTTCAAAAACAAAAAAAAAATTGAAAAAAAAAAGAAAATGAAAAATAAGTTAAACCACCTATAATCGATAAGCGTGAAGCTACCTATGGGTGAGTGTTAGGACCACCATAAGGAGAAATACTACCTTAAAAAGGTAAGTGTGTTGAAGAAAAAAAATAAAAAAAGAGAAGAAAAAAAAGAAAAAAAAATCGTACCATACTGAGCAAAGAAAGGCAAATATAGAGTACTTTTGAGATATCTAGGTTGGTTTGACCCATCGGATCTCAATTTTTGAGACAAAGTCATTGAGTTGGCTTACTTATGAGTCGAGCTATGAATGAAACTTTACACACACACTGTGAGTCTAGCTTAGATGACTTATTCAAGAACTTGGATTTGAGTTGCATTGCGTATTTTGAAGGTGTGGGAACACATGAACTGGACGACACATGCTGTTCCGGGCTCGCGGTCCGGTCGGGAGTACGGAGTAGCCACGGGGGACTAAACCGGAGAATAATGGAGTCGCCACCCGGTGTGAACCGGGAAAATGAGATTTAAGGCCGCACTCACCCCTCGCAAGGGAAGACCTCAAACCGTTAGGTTCGGAATGGTCCCTTACTCATGCCACTTGTAATGACATGATTTATGTAATAATTTAATCAGGCTTAAGTAGCACTTATTTCCCAGAGTATCATGCTTCTAAATTCACATGTACAAAATAAAACTTATACATATATTTCACATCTAAGATTGCATGCTTGGAAGTACATCAAATGAGCAACAAACATACAACTTCATCGGCATATTAGATTCACGAAAACACAAGCACATATATTAACCACACAAGCACACATGTGAGCACTTTTCCAAGTGGTACGTGGAATTGTATCCCAAGTACGGACCGCACTACCGTCCATTCAGAATCGGCTACGGAATTTATGTCTGGGTTTCCATCCGATATACCACAAGAAATAATACTCAAATGCTATCATGACATAGATATATGAATTGTAATAAGTTAGACCAAGACTAAGGTAAGTGATGCAACCAATGGAATAAATATGCTTTTCATTATGATGTGTACAAAGATAAGAATGACTATATGGGGTTTCATAAGAAAAATCACCTAAGATGCAATTATATATGGCATGTGATGAAGATGTCTCAGTTCAGTGGGCGCGCGTTCGCGTAGCGTTCGAGAACGCATTTGAACGGTAAACAGAAGGTTCGCGTTCGTGTAGCGTTCGAGAACGTGTTCGAACGGAACCCGACCTGATGCGTGATAAGACTAAGAAAATGCGTGCGCGTTCGCGTAGCGTTCGAGAACGTGTTCGAACGGTAAACAGAAGGTTCACGTTCGTGTAGCGTTCTAGAACGCGTTCGAACGGAACCAGACCTGATGCATGATAAGACTAAGAAAGTGCGTTCATGTAGCGTTTGAGAACGCGTTCGAACGGTAAACAGAAGGTTCGCATTCGTGTAGCGTTCGAGAACGCGTTCGAACGGAACCAGACCTGATGCATTATGAGAATAAGAAAGTGCGTGTGCGTTCGCGTAGCATTCGAGAATACGTTCGAACGATAAACAGAAGGTTCGCGTTCGTGTAGCGTTCGGGAACGCGTTCGAACGGAACCAGACCTGATGCATGCAACATAAAGAATAAAGACAACAATGTCAAGCTCAGTATGTCCGATTAAACGTATCTTGCATTCAAACGAACACACCTCAGCTGGCGCGGCAAAACATCGTGGTAAAGGGCTTTAACCCCTCCCCGTAGGGGATCTTTCATTCCACTTACTAAGCCCATACGCTCGATTGAATCACGCATACAAAAAATTAAAAGCAATAATATCAAACTTAGTATGCCCGATTGAACGTATCTTGCATTCAACCAGACACACATCAACCGGCGCGGCAAAGCATCGTGGTAAAGGGCTTTAACCCATCCCCGTAGGGGATCTTTCATTCCACTTACTAAGCCCATGCGCTCGATTGAATCATGCATACATAGAATTAAAAGCAATAATATCAAACGTAGTATGCCCGATTGAACGTGTCTTGCATTCAACCAAACACACATCGACCGGCGCGGCGAAGCATCGTGGTAAAGGGCTTTAACCCCTCCCCATAGGGGATCTTTCATTCCACTTACTAAGCCCATGCGCTCGATTGAATCATACGTAAATGAGCAACATGTAGAATTCAAATGATGAAAAATAAATAAATAAATCAAAGCAACATGAAACAAAAGAAGGTGTCGTTTACTTAAGCGGTACGTGGAGTTGTATCCCGAGTACAGATCATACTACCGTCCATTCGGAATCGGCTATGAAATTTATGTCCGGATTTCCATCCGATATACCACGAAAGTTGACACATCTTTCATATTATTCCAAGGCCACAACATACATATTTCGTAATACATGCATATTTATCTACTCAAGGGCCACAACATGCATTTCGACATGACAATCATGCAAGCAATACTCAATAAATAATACCAATAAAACAGAAAACGAATGTGGAAAATACCCTAAGGTCTAACCTTTTATGTCGAATTTCGGACTCACGTTTCACGGCCGTCGGAAGGGCTATCACACCGCAACTTTTTTGGTTCACTGGTTTGCGTTTTACCTTGCTGTTTCGCTGCTCAAGCTACTATTTTGACCTCCGTTTTGCTGCGGTTTCCTCGTGGTTTCGCTGCCGTATTGTTGCCGTATTTTGGTCACTGTTTTTGGTGTTTTAGGCTACTGTTTGTGTGTGTTTTGGGCTGCTGTTGTGGGTTAATTCGGAGACTATTTTTAGGGTGATAAGGGACTGTTTCGAAGGTTATTTGGACTGGTTTGGGACTGTTGTTTTGGTGACAGTTTTGAAGGGTAAGGCTGTTTGTTTGGGATGATTTAGGCGTGCAGTGCAAGGGGGTTTCCACGGCAGTTTTTGGGGCTGGACAGAGGGTATTTTGTGTGCAGTGCAGAGGCTATTTGAGGGGCCAATTTCGGTGGTTATAGAGTGTGGTTTAAGGCAGGATCTGCGACTGTTTCAAGGATGATTTAAGGGCTGCTGGCTTACGTGTTTGAGCTTGGGTGCATGAGGCTATGTGTGAGAGTTAGGTGGCTGTTTTACGTGGAGTGTGGACTGTGTTGGGAGGCTGAAGGCTACGCGTGAGAAGGCAGGCATGAGGGCTTTTCAACGTGACTAGGGCTGTGGTGTGGTTGTGGACGCATGTGCGTGTTGGCTATAAGGGAGTGGGTTGAGGGCTTTTATGGCTTTTACGTGAGGTTGGGGCATGTGGCGTTTGTGTTGGTGTGGAAGAGTCATTTGCTTAGGGCTTCTTCAGGGTTTCACGCGTGGAAAGTTTATATGCTCATGGAGGGATGAAGCCGTGGAGGGCAGTGAAGGTTTCTTCTTTTGTTGTTTACGTGAAGGGCTGATTGGGTTTATTTTGTTCTTATTTTGTTCTTATTGGCCATGTGTGGTGAGAGTTCAGAGTTAGCCCTTAGGGTTTAGTTTTGTGTTATTGTTATAGTGTGAGGGTAGAGTTTGCATGGATAGAGATTTGTAATATCTAATTAGTGTCACAAAAGGAAAATATATATTTGATTGGGGGACAAATTTGGTTCAAATTAGGAGGTCAATATCTTTAAATTGGTTATGAGTGATTTAATTAGGCATGATATTTGTTGATTGATTTTAATTAGGCATGCAATTTCTTTAATTTGTGTAAGTATTTTTATTATTTTGGTAGGTGATTATTTAGATTTTATTTGTTTTATTTTAATTTGGTATATGATTTTATTTAATGTTTTATTAGGTATATGACTTAATTATTTAATTTGTTTTAGTTTAATTAGATATTGATTTTTTTAATTAGATATTAATTTAATTTAATAGGATTTTAGTTTGTGTTGGATTTTAATTTGATTTTAAATTAGTTAACTTTAATTTAATTTAATTTAATTTGTGACATGTATTTTAAAGGTTTTAATTATTTTGGATTGGGCTTGGGTGAGATGGGCTTGGATGTGGGGTTTGGGCCAAGATTAAAAGGTTTACGGTTTTTTAGGCTGGGAATAATTTTTAAAACGGAAAACCAACCAGTAACCCGAAGCTAAACCAGCGAACTTAATCCGATTATGAGTCAATTCTTGACTCCTCCCTTCCGACGTCCGTTTCCCGCGACTTCCGTGACTTAAAAGGTAGTGCCTCCAACTGAGGCTCATCATCGGGTTTCACATGCAAAAATGCAATGCCTACAGTCGCCCCCACTTTGATGGGACTTGTACAGTGTGTGACAGTGACAATCCTATCAAAGTACATGCAATGCATTTTCACTTACCTGGGTCGCCAGCTGTCTCCTGGTTTGTCTGCTGTGTTGAGTTGAGTTGATCTGGTTTTACCATTTTCGGTATACTAAACCCCATTTCCGAGGCGTTGCTGAAGTGATGTCTATCCATTTTCGAACTGTGCTCCATTTTTGGAGTGCCATTTTCGGTGACTAATGAGATAATGGTCCATTTTCGAATCGTGCTCCATTTTCGGAGTGCCATTTTCGGTGAGATGAGATAATGGTCCATTTCCGAACCGTTGCTCCATTTTCAGAGTGCCATTTTCGGCAAGTGATGAGATGATGCTCCATTTCGAACCGTGCTCCATTTTTGGAGTGCCATCTTCGGCGAGAGGAGATGATGGTCCATTTCCGAACCGTTGCTGATGAGAGATAGTCCATTTACGAACCAATATTGATATGAGAGTGGTCCATTTCCGAACTGTTGCTGATAAGAGAGTGGTCCATTTCCGAACCGTTACTGATATGAGAGTGGTCCATTTCCGAACTGTTGCTGATAAGAGAGTGGTCCATTTCCGAACCGTTACTGATATGAGAGTGGTCCATTTCTGAACCATTGATGAGGAGAGATAGTCCATTTCCGAACCAATACTGATATGAGAGTGGTCCATTTCCGAACCGTTGCTGATAATAAAGTGGTCCATTTCCGAACTGTTACTGAGGAGAGATAGTCCATTTCCGAACCAATACTGATATGAGAGTGGTCCATTTCCGAACCGTTGCTGATAAGAGAGTGGTCCATTTCCGAACCGTTACTGATATGAGAGTGGTCCATTTCTGAACATGTTGGAGAGGAGAGATAGTCCATTTCCGAACCAATACTGATATGAGAGTGGTCCATTTCCGAACCGTTGCTGATAAGAGAGTGGTCCATTTCCGAACCGTTACTGATATGAGAGTGGTCCATTTCTGAACCATTGCAGAGGAGAGATAGTCCATTTCTGAACCAATACTGATATGAGAGTGGTCCATTTTCGAACCTTGCTCCATTCTTGAAGTGCCATTCCTGGCTTGTTCATTCCTGAATTGTGTTTCCATTCTTGGAGTGCCATTCCCGGCTAAACTGATACTGATGCTGATGTGGGCATCACCCCCAGAATGATGTGGGCCTCGCCCCCAGAATGATGTGGGCCTCGCCCCCAGAATGATACTGATATGGGCCTCGCCCCTGGGACTCATCCCCAAGACTGAAACTGATATGGGCCTCGCCCCCAACTGATACTGATATGGGCCTCGCCCCTAGACTGATACTGATATGGGCCTCGCCCCTAGACTGATACTGCTGATATGGGCCTCGCCCCCAGACTGATGCTGATATGGGCCTCGCCCTCAGACTGATACTGATATGGGCCTCGCCCCCAGACTGATACTGTGCTGTCGCTGTTCCTGATTGGTTTGTCTTTTCCGCTTTCTCTCTTTCTGCTTCAAAACCTGTGAATACAAAGCAAAACAAACACAAAAGAATGCAAAGTATGTTACGTGTATGTATGCATGCGTGAATGAGTTTCCTATCCCGTTGGGTTAGTTCTCCCGCCAATTCTTCCTCAGGCAAAGTACTGCTTCAACCTTTCCACTTTAATCGGCTCGGTAAACTCATTCCCTTCCAAGTCTGATAGTCTCACTGCCCCATTTCTCAATTTCTGAATGATCACCATATCTTTTCTGCTTGCTGCTTTCGGGAATTCCCCTTGTTCTAAACATCACTGAATTTCATAGTACCAAGGTTGAATGCTTTTCTCAAATATACTCATGTTGTTGCCGGTTGGAAGAGATTCAGGCAAGTAAGCAAAACGAACGTCTTATTATCATTAAGAAAAGGTTCGAACGAGAGACAAAATCAATGTCTTTATTAAAAATGCAGGATCAAATAAACTAGGAGGAATAACTTCATCATTCGCAGCATTGCCTTCTTCATTGGCCTATGGTTCTCCACCGTTGTCATCCCCTATTCCTATGAATGAAGCTGAGTGGTTGAGAGTTTGGAGGACAAGGGTTTCAGGTAGGCCAGAGTTGATCATGTAGTTGGGTAGGGGATTTCTGTGTGCGTTGGTTTGTTCTCTTTCTGGGTCAGGTATTTTGTGGGAGTCAATGAGGTTTTGGATCTCATGCCTAAGGCGGGTGCAGCTATCAGTTTCGTGACCCCTTCTCCGATGGAAGTGACAATACAGGCTTAGGTCAAGGTTGGGTGGTACATGGTTTGGAATTGGTTTAGCCTCTAAGGGTTCCAGAAGTCTTTGCGCCTTCAGTTTTCGAACACCCTTGAAAGAGGCTTACCAAGGTTGGAAAATCGCCTGCTTTTGATGGCAGTGACCTCAGCGGTAGTGGGTTTGGTCCCTGAAGGTCCCTCAATATTCCTTCTATTCTGGCCATAGAACTTTCTGTTTTCAGCCTCTTATTCTTCAATATCCATGACAATTTCCCTCAACTGTCGAAAATCAGAAATCATCGAAGTCATCCTCCTCAGCTTACCATAAATAGAGGGCTTGGTGCCCTTGATAATCATCTTAATTTGGTCTTTCTCTGAAGGCCGAGTCTGCATCTTCAGAAGCTGACTTCTCCAGCGGTCTACATACTCCTTGAAGCTTTCTTCCGGCTTCTGCTTAGTGTTCTCCAAATCACGGAGTGACAAGTCAATCTCTAAGTCTGTAACATACTGCTTCAGAAAAGCATCAGCTAGTTCCCTCCAATCTTCCTTAACCTTCTTCTCAAGGTTATGATACCAAACCACAGGTGCCCTCGAGTGACATCCAAACATCTTTTGGACTTGGCGCTGTGATAGGCCCATTGAACTCATGACTGAGACATATTGCTGCAGATGGACTCTTGGGTCTCCATTCCCATTAAACTTGGCCATGTCCGGAATTTTAAACTGAGCTGGCAGCTGTTCTCCGAAGGTCATTGCCTCATAATCTAGCAATTTTTCATGTTTACCCCTCATTTTACGGGTAACTATTTCAACCTGATCCCGAAGCTTCTGAAATTCTGCCTGAGACCCAATCACTTTGCCTGTTGCATACTCTGTCATGTCATCATCAAAAGTGGGGATATCACCCCCAACCCATTCGGAGGCTCCTCACGCCTTACATTCTCAGAGTTTCCCCCAGCACGGGGCACAGCCATATTTGTCATGGCAGTAGTCAAGGCTTGCAATTGTTCAGTAATCTTGGCGAAACCATTTTCCAACTGATCTATCCGGGATATCTCATTATCGAATGTACTCATATCTGTTACCGGTCTTTTGGTGAGTCTTCCCTCTTCCCTAACCCAACGGGAAACTATGATGGCTTTCAGAACACAAGGGTTAGCATGATGTATGCATGCATGAGGTGCATGAGATGCATGTAACATATATAACATACTAAATCAACTAAAATTTTCAAACAAATCGGTCCGTTATCATTTTAGAAGCTTTTGGGCTAACTGTCATAGGAGTGAATTCGTCCCAGTTTAAATGGCCCAACGAGTTCACATCTCATGGCAAAGAGCCCAACTAAATGCAAATGGTAATGTTCCGAACACAAGCGCAAAGTGGCCCATCAGCACTTAGAAGCCTTTGGCCCAATCGTCATAGAATACGTTATTGTCCCAGTTTAAATGGCCCAACAAGCCCATATCCCATGACAAATGGTCCAAATGGATCCAAACGACGATGTTCCCACACGCAAGCATAAAAGAAAGATAATGCAAAGATAAAACAATGATTTCTACAGAATGGCCCATCAATATTTCAGAAGCTTTGGGCCCAATGGTCATAAGGTACGAACTCGCCCCAGTTTAAATGGCCCAGCAAGTCCGTATTTCTGACAATAGTCCAACTGCATCCAAATGAGGATGGTCCACAGGAACATACTCAAGGAAATAATTGTTACTTTAGCCAACCCGGTCTATGGGTGGGTTAGCAAGAGTATAGACAAAGGCTCTCACCGGCGAAGGATGGCCCACAACTAGGTCTCCCCACTCAAGGGTTCGAGCGACTAAGTGAGCGCACCCTTTTTTATACACTAAGGTACGTGCCAATAAGCTATGGTGTGTGACGGACTGTCAAATGGATTTCCCGTTGTAGATTCCCCAGAAGGAGGGTGGAGCGAGGCTCACTTAAATACCCAAGCCTCTTAGGCTCTTATCGCTTGTTGTCAGGAACAAACAACGAGTCATCCAAATTAGTCCATCATAATAGGCTACGAGTAGATGGCTATCTAGGTGCCTTCACAGATTTTTCCTTCAAGAAAGGTAGTGAGTGAAGGAAGACACCAAACCATTACCTAGCCTCAAAATGCCTTTGATTAAACCCACATTTCATCAACTATAGACACAGTCAATTAGAACATAAATCCAAACATTACAAAAGACAATATTTCGGGGCCGATTCTCTATCCCCACTGGAGTCGCCAGACTGTGGGAACACAGGAACTGAACGACGCATGCTGTTCCGGGCTCGCGGCCCGTTCGGGAGTACGAAGTAGCCACGGGGGACTAAACCGGAGAATAATGGAGTCGCCACCCGGTGTGAACCGGGTGAATGGAAAATGAGATTTAAGGCCGCACTCACCCCTCGCAAGGGAAGACCTCAAACCGTTGGGTTCAGGAATGTCCCTTACTCATGCCACTTGTAATGACAGGATTTATGTAATAATTTAATCAGGCTTAAGTTAGCACTTATTTCCCAGAGTATCATGCTTCTAAATTCACATGTACAAAATAAAACTTATACATATATTTCACATCTAAGATTGCATGCTTGGAAGTACATCAAAGGAGCAACAAACATACAACTTCATCGGCATATTAGATTCACGAAAACACAAGCACACATATTAACCACACAAGCACACATGTGAGCACTTTTCCAAGTGGTACGTGGAATTGTATCCCAAGTACAGACCGCACTACCGTCCATTCGGAATAGGCTACGGAATTTATGTCTGGGTTTCCATCCGATATACCACAAGAAATAATACTCAAATGCTATCATGACATAGATATATGAATTGTAATAAGTTAGACCAAGACTAAGGTAAGTGATGCAACCAATGGAATAAATATGCTTTTCATTATGATGTGTACAAAGATAAGAATGACTATATGGGGTTTCATAAGAAAAATCACCTAAGATGCAATTATATATGGCATGTGATGAAGATGTCTCAGTTCAGTGGGCGCGCGTTCGCGTAGCGTTCGAGAACGCATTTGAACGGTAAACAGAAGGTTCGCGTTTGTGTAGCGTTCGAGAACGTGTTCGAACGGAACCCGACCTGATGCGTGATAAGACTAAGAAAATGCGTGCGCGTTCGCGCGTAGCGTTCGAGAACGTGTTCGAACGGTAAACAGAAGGTTCACGTTTGTGTAGCGTTCTAGAACGCGTTCGAACGGAACCAGACCTGATGCATGATAAGACTAAGAAAGTGCGTTCGCGTAGCGTTCGAGAACGCGTTCGAACGATAAACAGAAGGTTCGCATTCGTGTAGCGTTCGAGAACGCGTTCGAACGGAACCAGACCTGATGCATTATGAGACTAAGAAAGTACGTGTGTGTTCGCGTAGCGTTCGAGAACGCGTTCGAACGGTAAACAGAAGGTTCGCGTTCGTGTAGCGTTCGAGAACGCGTTCGAACAGAACCAGACCTGATGCATGCAACATAAAGAATAAAGAAAACAATGTCAAGCTCAGTATGTCCGATTAAACGTATCTTGCATTCACCCGAACACACCTCAGCCGGCGCGGCAAAGCATCGTGGTAAAGGGCTTTAACCCCTCCCCGTAGGGGATCTTTCATTCCACTTACTAAGCCCATATGCTCGATTGAATCACGCATACAAAAAATTAAAAGCAATAATATCAAACTTAGTATGCCCGATTGAACGTATCTTGCATTCAACCGGACACACATCGACCGACGTGGAAAAGCATCGTGGTAAAGGGCTTTAACCCCTCCCCGTATGGGATCTTTCATTCCACTACTAAGCCCATGCGCTCGATTGAATCATGCATACATAGAATAGAATTAAAAGCAATAATATCAAACGTAGTATGCCCGATTGAACGTGTCTTGCATTCAACCGAACACACATCGACCGGCGCGGCAAGCATCGTGGTAAAGGGCTTTAACCCCTCCCCATAGGGGATCTTTCATTCCACTTACTAAGCCCATGCGCTCGATTGAATCATACGTAAATGAGCAACATGTAGAATTCAAATGATGAAAAATAAATAAATAAATCAAAGCAACATGAAACAAAAGAAGGTGTCGTTTACTCAAGCGGTACGTGGAGTTGTATCCCGAGTACAGATCATACTACCGTCCATTCGGAATCGGCTATGAAATTTATGTCCGGATTTCCATCCGATATACCACGAAAGTTGACACATCTTTCATATTATTCCAAGGCCACAACATACAATATTTCGTAATACATGCATATTTATCTACTCAAGGGCCACAACATGCATTTCGACATGACAATCATGCAAGAAATACTCAATAAATAATACCAATAAAACAGAAAACGAATGTGGAAAATACCCTCAGGTCTAACCTTTTATGTCGAATTTCGGACTCGCGTTTCACGGCCGTCGGAAGGGCTATCACACCGCAACTTTTCTGGTTCACTGGTTTGCATTTTACCTTGCTGTTTCGCTGCTCAAGCTACTGTTTTGACCTCCGTTTTGCTGCTGTTTCCTCGTGGTTTTGCTGCCGTATTTTGGTCACTGTTTTTGGTGTTTTAGGCTACTGTTTGTGTGTGTTTTGGCTGCTGTTGTGGGTTAATTCTGAGACTATTTTCAGGGTGATAAGGGACTGTTTCGAAGGTTATTTGGACTGGTTTGGGGCTGTTGTTTTGGTGACAGTTTTGAAGGGTAAGGCTGTTTGTTTGGGATGATTTAGGCGTGCAGTGCAGGGGGGTTTCCACGGCAGTTTTTGGGGCTGGACAGAGGGTATTTTGTGTGCAGTGCAGGGGCTATTTGAGGGGCCAATTTCGGTGGTTATAGGGTGTGGTTTAAGACAGGATCTGCGACTGTTTCAAGGAGGATTTAAGGGCTGCTGGCTTACGTGTTTGAGCTTGGGTGCATGAGGCTATGTGTGAGAGTTAGGTGGCTGTTTTACGTGGAGTGTGGACTGTGTTGAAGGCTACGCTACGTGAGAAGGCATGCATGAGGGCTTGTCAACGTGACTAGGGCTGTGGTTTGTGGACTGCATGTGCGTGTTGGCTATAAGGGAGTGGGTTGAGGGATGTTATGGCTTTTACATGAGGTTGGGGCATGTGGCGTTTGTGTTGGCGTGGAAGAGTCATTTGCTTAGGGCTTCTTCAGGGTTTCACGCGTGGAAGGTTTATATGCTCATGGAGGGATGAAGCCGTGGAGGGCAGTGAAGGTTTCTTCTTTTGTTGTTTACGTGAAGGGCTGATAGGGTTTATTTTGTTCTTATTGGCCGTGTGTGGTGAGAGTTCAGAGTTAGCCCTTAGGGTTTAGTTTTGTGTTATTGTTATAGTGTGAGGGTAGGGTTTGCATGGATAGGGATTTGTAATATCTAATTAGTGTCACAAAAGGAAAATATATATTTGATTGGGGGACAAATTTGGTTCAAATTAGGAAGTCAATATCTTTAAATTGGTTATGAGTGATTTAATTAGGCATGATATTTGTTGATTGATTTTAATTAGGCATGCAATTTCTTTAATTTGTGTAAGTATTTTTATTATTTTGGTAGGTGATTATTTAGATTTTATTTGTTTTATTTTAATTTGGTATATGATTTTATTTAATGTTTTATTAGGTATATGACTTAATTATTTAATTTGTTTTAGTTTAATTAGATATTGATTTATTTTAATTAGATATTAATTTAATTTAATAGGATTTTAGTTTGTGTTGGATTTTAATTTGATTTTAAATTAGTTAACTTTAATTTAATTTAATTTAATTTGTGACATGTATTTTAAAGGTTTTAATTATTTTGGATTGGGCTTGGGTGAGATGGGCTTGGATGTGGGGTTTGGGCCAAGATTAAAAAGTTTGCGGTTTTTTAGGCTGGGAATAATTTTTAAAACGGAAAACCAACCAGTAACCTGAAGCTAAACCAGCGAACTTAATCCGATTATGAGTCAATTCTTGACTCCTCCCTTCCGACGTCTGTTTCCCGCGGCTTCCGTGACTTAAAAGGTAGTGCCTCCAACTGAGGCTCATCATCGGGTTTCACATGCAAAAATGCAATGCCTACAGAAGGTTCTCTGATTTCATTGATAAGCATTCTTTGAGGACAATGATATGGATAACTATAGGGACTATTTTATTTGCTTTTATAATTTTTTTTTTGCATGATTGTGTGTGAATGACGTTTTTGGGTGTCGTCGCTGTAAGCCCTCACGAGACTATAACTCATCCACTAGGGTCGCCTAGGGGTTTAAAGGCTTGTTGCATACGCTAAATGCAATCGTGATCCCTACGAAAATGGCCTAGTTAATTTTGTTACTTATTGTTTGTGTATTTATTTAGTTTTTTGTTTATTCTTTTGCTCGGGACTGGCAAAATCTTAGTTCAGTAACTTGGGGGACGACGATACGTAACGCCCCAAGACCACTAGTTTCAGGGACAAGTAGTGACATGCTTCAGGAGACGACGATACATAACGCCCCAATGTCATGGATTTGCACTCCTGGCTCTAGTTAGGAGTATGGGGGACGACGATACGTAACACCCCCATGTGTCAGGTTTTTCAGAGACGGATTTCCAGCGACATTTTTTTAAGAAAATTTTTTCAGAGATGCAGATTTCAGAAATGAAAGTTTATAAAGAGTTATAGAAAGAAAATCTAGTTTCACAGAAATGACTCAGACTTTGCAGACATAAAAAGCTTTTACAAAGAGTTTTACAGAAATGTTGTGTTTTCAAATAAGAAAAGAATTTTCAGAAGAGGTGGCTTTCAAGAATTTTCAGAAGATATGGTTTTCTAGTGACAGTTTCGGTTTTAGAACTAAAATTTTTTATAACAGAACATTTAGTTTTTGTTTTATTTGTCCACTCACATAGATCGTTCAAACGGTCTAATTTCCCCTACTCCCAATTTCTCTGTTTTGCAGGTATTCTCATAGGATGAGCTCAAGATGATGGATACTCAAGGCAGTCACTAGGGTGTTTGGTCCACCAAGTCGAGTCAGAGCTCATTTCAGTCAGTGACAAAAAATATCATGTATCATATAGATTGTTTAGTAAAGAATACACATGTAAGAAGTTACAAGTGTTCATTACCAAAGTTGTGATGTGTAATGAATTTGAGTGTTTAGTTTGAAAAGTATTATGCATTTATGATGTTGAATTGGGCAACGGTCATGTGCATGAGTTTATACATGAAATGAGTTTAATATTATTAGAAAGTCAGTGGCTTAGAGATTGAGGATGTTACAGTTGGTTATTTTGAAGGTTCTTTGATTTCATTGGTAGACATTCATTTAGGAAAATATTATGTGTAACTACCAGGATTGTGTTATGTGTTTTATTATTTTTGCATAATTGCATGTGTGTGTTGAATGACATTAGTGGGTATAGTCATTGTAAGCTCTCACGAGACTATAACCCGTCCACTAGGGCCGTCCAGAGGTTTAAAGGCTTGTTGCATACGCTAAATGCAATCGTGATCCCTATGAAAGTGGCTTAGATTAATTTTTTTTAATTAGTTAATTTAATTTAATTTTTATTTATTTAGCTCGGAGACTAGAAAAATATTAAGTTTGAGGGTGTGATGATCGGTTAATATATATATATATATATATTTTATAGATTAAAATAATATCAAGATCCAACAGATTCAACGAGGTATGAAAATAGCGAAATACGAAGCAAAACGAGTCATATATATCAGAGTGGATGGCGCATCGAGACGCGCCAAAGAATAAAATCAAGGAAGAACATACGCTAAACGGAAAGAGTGAGTGTTACGAAGCACTAGACGTGCGTCACAATGAGGAATCCGACCCCTATTTTGTTCGGTACTCAATTTTTGATCAGGAAAGACCCCATACCTCCTATATAAGCATAAACTCGTCCCAAAACCTAAAAAGAAAGCCTCATAACACAATTTTGGAGTCCATAGCATAGAAGAACGCCTAGAGCAAGGCAATGATGAGTGTTTTAATTGGTGCTGGAGTTTAAATGTGAATACTGTAACGAGCGTTCTTTCTTCCTTTTTTTCTATAGTTTATCTGTTATGAGTTCTTATTTTATATCAATAATGAATAGCTTATTTGTATTGAATATCACGAATAGCTAAATCATTACTCTAGGGTTGTAATGAATTCCAAACATATATTTATTACTTAAGTTGCATCTTTTTATTTTTTTGGGTTTGTTATTGAATTATTTATTATTCTCTATATTGAATGCATGTTTTATTGTCTAGACAAAAATAAAATAGTCTTGATAAATCTTTAGGGACTCGACAGAAGGAATTTGGGTTAGCCGTGAGAATAATAGTGTGTGATCTAGTTCTTTTGAATAGATTTCCTTTCAGGATAAAAATATACTTGCAGGACATGCGTAGCCAATATTAGAATCCAACCTTAATGAATTATGTTTAATTTAATTAAATAAACATATAGTTAATTGATTTATTCTGAGTATATTTACCTAACCATCGAAGAGACATGTGAATAATTTAGTCTTTTAGGTTAATAATTAATTACAACAATCCAAATGAATGGAAAATGCCTGATCCCATTGTGTGCGTGTTTATGTGAAGTTGCAACCTTAGGTTCTTCTATTTATAAGGTTTTCCCAACTTGTGTTATTTGCTTTTATTTACTCTTCACTTAGATCATTAAATCAAATCATCTTCTCAACCAATAGTTTAGTTCAAGTTAAGTAAGTTAGTCTTGATATTGATAAGATAAATAATAAGTCATTGAGGGTATGATATTCGACTATTAGTCACTGTATTACTTGAACGATACGTGCGGTATAAAATCACGATAAAGAATCATTCACTCATCATTCACCCTCAATTCTCTATAATTTCTTCTCATAGAATGACCAAATTCACATGTAGATAATGAAAATTAAAGACAACCATTAAACTATATATATGTTAACCATTGATTAATTTTATACTATATGTTCCCCTTTTAGATAGGGGTGTCAAAACGAATAAACGAATCGAATTCGTGACGAATACTAAACGAATCGAATCATAATGTACTAAATTCGAATTCGATTCGTTATTAAACGAATCCTAATATTAGGATTCGGATTCGATTCGTTTAATAAACGAATATTCGTATTCGATTCGTTTATTCGTTTAATTTATTTAAGCGAATCGAAATTTATTTTCTTTAATAAACGAATATTCGTATTCGTATTCGATTCGTTTAATTTATTTAAGCGAATCGAAATTATATTCTTTTAATAAACGGATATTCGTATTCGATTCGTTTATTCGTTTAATTAAAATTTAATAAAAAAACAATTTGTTATAGATTACAAGCTATTCAAATTTCAAATTATAAATCATTACATAATAATTAAAATCCATTGCAACATTCTTGTTAAAAAAATATAAAATATCCAGATGATTCGGGCGAAAACAGAGGAATGTGGGTACTCATGATTCACCAAATTTAGAAATGGCTACAACAATGGAAGTTCGTAGTTGAAATCGAAGAACGAGTCCCATACTTTGAGTAATGCCATGAGAACTAGTGGCCACCCAGATGTTCCCTTGTATCAACTGCCATTTATAAATGAATAAAATTTAATCAAGAATTGTTAAAAAAAAAAAAACAAATAAAAGACTACATTCAGAGCAGTATGCAAAAGCATATCTCGCAAACATGCAAAAGCATATACTGGAAACTTAATTACAACTCTCACCTGCACTAGTTTCTTGCAAATGCCGAAGCTCATTTGGCCTTCAATTCCATCATTGGCACCTGATGTTGAGCCCTTTAGTTGTGAACCACTCGTTCAGAAGAAATTCAAATCCGATATATACATTTAAATTCTTATCAAATGCATTGAATGTACCTCAAAAGTCAAAATCATAAAGTAAATAATTAAAAATAAATAAATCAAATTGTTTTGTAATCAAAACCCATTTCATAAATCATCAAACTTATAAAAATACACAGCAGAGAGAGATGACCATTGAGAAAGTGGAAAAACTTGCCAGCAGCTCACAAACATCATCATACCAAAAAGATCTAAACAAAAATCATAGAAAGAAACATGAGTAATGTAAATTCAGAAATCATTTAGGAAAATAACAGTAAACCAAGAATTTTAGATTTAGGTTTGAGAGAGGTGGCTGGTGAGGGAGAACTGTTTGAGAGAGGCGGCTGGTGAGGGGAAATTTTAGATTTAGGTTAAGTAATTTACTTTATATACTTAAAATTTTAGGTTAAATATAAGTAATTACTAAAATATCCTTCGTGTTTAACAAATATAATTAGGGGTGGCAATTTGGGTCAGGATTCGTTTATTCGTTCGATTCGATTCGCTTTAAAGCGAAAACGGGTTTGAAAAAATGGATTCGTTTAATAAATGGGTCAATTCGATTTGATTCGTTTATTAAACGAATCGAATACGAATTTAAGCTCATGATTCGTTTATTCGTTTAGGATTCGTTTTTATTTTTATTTACTAGTTCTTGTTAATTTTCAATTAAGATTCGAGAAATTATAGCTAATTATCATAGAAAAAGTAATATTTTCAATATTTGGTGAAGTATTTTTAGTAAATATATTAATTACATATTTCATATGTATATATTTATGAAGAATTAATGTAAATCAAGTGTGGTAAATTATTTTATTAAATAATATCATTGACTAAACGAATAAACGAATATTCGTATTCGATTCGTTTAATAAACGAATCGAATACGAATCCTGATATTAGGATTCGTTTAATAAACGAATCGAATACGAATCCATCACATTTTGATTCGATTCGTTTAGGATTCGATACGAATTCGATTCGTTGATTCGTTTTGACACCCCTAAATATAATAAAAAAATATAAGGGTAAATTTGTAATATAATTAAACGAGCATTAAACGAATTCGATTTGGATTCGATTCGTTTATGATTCGTTTAATAAACGAATTCTAAACGAATAAACGAATTGATGAGCTCAAATTCGGATTCGATTCGTTTATTAAACGAATCGAATCGAATTGACCCATTTATTAAACGAATCCATTTTTCTCAACCCATATTCGCTTTAAAGCGAATCGAATCGAACGAATAAACGAATCCTGACCCAAATTGCCACCCCTACTTTTAGATGCACTATCATTGTATAAATTATATGGACCATATATTTTTCAAGACAACCTTAACACTTAAGTTTGATTCTCATGAGCCAGTAGTGTTATTTGTGTTATCTGTTCAATTTTCCAGTTTCAAAAGCATTATTGAGCCATTAAACGATATAATTTTTAGATCAAGATATTAATTTTATATTAATAATAAATCTATTACTTTTTTACCCAGGGTTATTAATGGAATTGCATATAATATTTGTTATATAAAACTCAAACTCATGCTTCAAATAAGATAATTTATATTCTCTGCTCAAGCTCAATGACAGACTTGCCTCATTTTCATCTTAATAAAAATGAGAACCAAACACATCCTAAGGGTGTATAATTATTGTACTATATTAGTATATTATAGAGTGATTATTTTTTTTAAAGAGGACCAAATCCCTTTTTTTTAAGATTGTAGAAAATTTTGAATCTCGATTATTTTTCAAAAAGAGGCACACAAGTCTACTTTTAGAGTTCCCAATCGAAATTGGAGATGAAAAATCATATTAGATAAAAATTTCGGTTAAGATGATTATTCATCCCGGGTAAAAAAAAATTTAGTCGGAATTCAACATTCCAATCATTCGGTCTAGGATTCAAAAATATTTTTTGTCCCAAATTAGTCAAGATACATGATGATTTTTCTTCTCGAATCATAATCAAGACATGACACATCCTTATCCGTTTTCATTTATCATTTATTAGAGTTAGATTATTGGAACCCTCTAAATATCTCTTAAAACCTTTTTTTTTTAATATATATCCTATAAAGTACTTAAAAATAATTTAATTTTCTTATAAGGCACTGGTAATGACAAAAAAAAATAACATTAAATTGTTTATTCCTCGTGAAATACCAATTTTTAAAATTTATTTTTATTGTTCAAACCTCATATCAATGGTGTATTTTGTCTCTCTTCTCTAATTTTTTTATAACATAAAAAAACATGTATAACAAAAAAAAATTGTTTATGTTACAGGGATTAATTTAATTAGTTATATGTCTGCTTCGGCATTTTCCCCTTATCAAAATTTATTTATATAAATTATAGTTACTAAAATTTATATTAATTTAATAATATTATAAAGTTATTACAAAGAATATTCTTTCTGTCATTAATTAATTTTAAAAAATTAAATTTAATTATTCGTGCTTTGCGCCCCGACCGGATATTGGGCAATAAAAACTAAAATGTAAACCCTACCCAAAACCATCAAGCTCTTGTACCATTTAGACCCTTCATAAATATTCTTATTACACCCCATTTTAATTTTAGTTCCTAAATGTAACATCCCGATCTGGGAGATGTTACCGGCAGGGAATAAGCCGTACTATCACCCTAAGCCTCTGACTTTCTAACTTCAAACAATACTAACACTCTTCTCAAATATAATTTCATACATGGGACCATTGCCCAAATCCACAACATAGTACGTAAAATAATATACATACGACTGAACAGACAATATCATATATCTTAATAACTTTATACACAAATACTTATATGCAACTCTGCTATACAAAATATCTGAAACTGGACTTGACTGAACTCTATTTCTGACTTGACCTAGTGGACCGAACACCCTAAAGACTGCCATCAGTAACCATCCTCCCGAGATCGTCCACTGAGTAACCTGCAAAGCAAAAAAACTGAGAGGAGGGGGGGTTAGATCGTTTGAACGATCTAAGTGAGTGGACATTAAAAAAAATGATGTGCTTTAATGAAAACTCATGGTTATAAAATACTATTTCTGTAAAACTTTTCTGAAAATGGGCTTTTATGTCAGTAAAACTTTGAGTCTTTGTATAAAACTAACTTTTCCTTCTAAAACTATTTTAGAAAACTATCATTTCTGAAAACTGCATCTCTTCAAACATTTTCTCTGAAAATCTGTCTCTGAAATGAAAACATGATGCATGGGGGCGTTACGTATCGCCGTCCCCCCATACGCCTAACTAATGGTCTTGGGGCGTTACGTATCGATGTCCCCCAAGCCACTGAACTAGAGCCAAGAGTGTGGATCTATGCTACTGCCTGACTCTGGACTAGGATATAGAGGCATATGTCATCCATATTCCTGAACTAGGATCTAGGGGTGTTACCTATCACCGTCCCCCCAGTCCTCTACATGTGTACATGTTCTATCCGTCAATTCCATATCTGAATCGAGTTACATACTGAGGTGGGTTTTTCCCCCATGCCTCGAAAACATGAAATCATGCTTTGAAAACATCTATTTTCTAAACCATTTCTCAAAACATGCTTAATCAAAATATAACTGAAAGTGAACTTGGCTAACGTCTTAAATGCGAAAAGTAAGTCTAATATGAAAAATAACATAACAAAAGTCAACTTAAGGAAAAAATATCCACTCATAAATTTTAGAATATGTCTGACATTACTCACTTGCTGAAGGAAATCGCAGTTCCTGCGATGATCTTTAATTGAGAATTTTGATTAGAAAATGGATTGAGGAAATACATTACAGAATCAGGCTAAATTTATCTATTTAAGTACTTGCCATTACTTTAATGCGTATTATGTGTACATCATGATGTAATGTATATATACGAGCTGATACGAGACCCTTAGGGTGACCTCTAACACGTTAGGGTGAAACTGAAATGAATAAAAACTATATTGGGGAAATTTTGACCTCGCATCGCGACGCAGGGCCGTACGCGTCGCGACGCTCACAATTCCAGAAACGTATGTATGAAAATTTTCCATTGCGTGTCGCGAAGCTGACAATCCAGAAACGAATCTACATAAATCCCCAGTACGCATCGCGACGCTGGCTTGTTTTCCAGGATTCTAAACTTGTTTTCTAAAGTCTATCTTATCCCAAATGCATCACCAACACTTCTATATCAAAATTATTGCACAAACCAATCCATTGAACTTCAACTTCACATATTCTAAACCAAATTATCATCCTCAAATAATTCTTTAATCTCATTTTCCTTATTTTTAGCTAAACCCTTAAGATTTTCAAAATTTGGGCACTTAACTATACAATCAATTTCTTTACTTATCAATCACCAATATGTAATCCCTAACATGTCAATAGCCATATTCTATCATCATGCTTTCAAAATCTTACAATCCAAGTTTTGGGTCAAGTTTCTTTACCTTCCCCTTCTTGATTTCCTTCACTCTCCAAGCTCTCAATTGTTGCCCATCTTCTTCTTAACTTATGGAGATTTGATATTTGTTATTCTTCTTTGCTTTTTCTTATTCATTCTTCTCTCTTTTACTTCTTCTTTATCTCTTCATCTTCTTTCACGTTTTTTCTTCTTTCTTTTCAAATTTAAGGATGCTTAAATAGTTCCCCTTTTTATACTAGGGGCTATTTGTAATTAATATTAGTGAAGGAAAATTTGGAAAATTTGAGAAAGTTTGAGATTTTTATAAATGGGTATGAGTAATATTCATCCAGATTTTTTATCTGTATTTTTGACCTATTTCTGGTTCGAATTTGAAAAGTGTTCAATGCGGAAGTCGTAGATCTCAATCTCAGCTTTCCGACGAAATAAAATTCATAAAAATCAGAGTTTGTATGAGAAAGTTACGGCCCCAAAACCATAAGTTATCCGTAGTGGAACATCGTATTATCTCGTATCGGAATCTCGAAGATTTTACCGACCGTTTCCCAAAGTCATTTCATGAAGGTATTTGTGTCCAAACATAATTTATATTATGTCACACTCGTTCCATAGTGTAACAGTAGTTGAGATCCTTGATCGTTATAAATTCTCCTCCCCTTAAATAGGATTCGCCTCGAATCATTTCTAATGCTGAACTTGGTATTACAACTTCTGGGAATTTCTTGTCTTGATATACCTTATTTGGTTTACAAGCTGAAAGCTTAATTCTTTGAAGTTCTCTTTAGAACCATACCTTCTCATATACAAATGTAGTTGTAGGCATGGTACAGAGGTACGTCGACGATGTCCGGGCTCGCGACCCGGTCGGGAGTACAGAGTAGCCCGCGGGGGACTAAACTGGAGAATAAATGGAGTCGCCACCCGGTGTGAACTGGGAAATGATTTAACGCCGCACTCACCCCTCACAAGGGAAGACCTCAAACCATTGAGTTCAGAATGATCACTTACTTATGCCAATTGTAATGAAAAGATTTATGCAATAGTATAACCAGGTCTTATGCTAAACATGCAAGATAATGTAATCAACACACATCGCACACCTATAAACGTAAATAAATAAAAAGGAAGACAAATGCATAATTCCATAGACATATTAAACAATGAAGTGCAATAACGTAACTAATAACAACTATAAAAGCATTAATAATAAAAGCGGCTAATTAGATATGTAATGCAAACGGGATGACCAAAGAAGCAAACATGCATGAAATATGATGAAAGGAGGTCTGTTCACTGTATGTGCGTTTGTCCAACATTCGGAAACGCGTTCGAATGGTAAATAGAATGTTCGCGTTCGTATAGCGTTTGGAAACGCATTCGAACGAGATAAAATATGATGCATGGTAAAACAAAATGTATGCGCATTCGAGTATCGTTTAGAAACGCGTTCGAACGAGAATGAGACAGAATGTTCGCGTTCGTATAGCATTCAGAAACACGTTCGAACAGGATTAGACCTGATACATGGTAAAACAGAATGCATGGGCGTTCGGGTAGCGTCAGTAAACGCGTTCGAATGAAAATGAGACAGAATGTTCACGTTCGTATAGCGTTCGGAAATGCGTTCGAACGGGATAAGACCTGATACATGGTAAAACAGAATACATGCGCATTCGGGTAGCGTCTGTAAACGCGTTCAAACAGACTGAGGCAGAATGCATACGTTCGTGTAGCGTTCGGAAACGCGTTCGAACGGGATTACCAAAGTGGTATCTAAAATGACTCAAACACATGCGCGAATGCTTCTCAAGCGGTACATGAAGTTATATCCCAAGTACAGACCGCACTACCATCCATTCGGATTCGGCTACGGAATTTACGTCTGGGTTTCCATCCGATATACCGCAAGAGATGGAAAACACTCAAACAAAGACATGGCATGACTGTGAAAATGAAAAATGCAAAACGACAACCAAAACAAAGATGAATAACATAGTCAATAGGAGAAGGGCGCGATGAAATATTATGGTAAAGGTAGCCTTTAGGTATTTCCCTCGAATAGAGGACCTTTAATCCAACACGATTAGTCCATGCGCACGAGATATCAATGCATGAATAAACGAGGTAATGATATGCAAAAGGTAAATAACATAATGATGAAAGAGATGCGACCACGGCCGACATCTATGTAGGACCTCGTGTGCCCGATTGAACGTATCTCACGTCCAATCAAACGAACTTCGTTCGGTGCGGCAAAACATCGTGGTAAAGGTAGCCTTTAGGCGTTTCCCTCGAATAGAGGACCTTTAACCCACATGATTAGCCCATGCGCACTAGATTATCAATGCATGAATGAACAAATAAATAATATGGAACCTCATATTCCCGATTGGACGTATCTCACGTTCAATCAAACATACTTCGTCCGGCGTAGCAAAACATCATGGTAAATGTAGCCTTTAGGCATTTCCCTCGAATAGAGGACCTTTAATCCATCATGATTAGCCCATGCTCACTAGATTAACAATGCATAAATGAAGAAACAATACACAGGAAATAAATAACACAAAAATAAACACAAAATTAAATAAAAAAATGAAACACTTGTTTGAAAGTTTCTCAAGCGGTACGTGGAGTTGTATCTCAAGTACAGACCGCACTACCATCCATTCGGATTCGGCTACGGAATTTACATCTGGGTTTCCATCTGATATACAGTAAGAGATAGCACACAATCATCAACTCAACACAAATGAAGCCATACGTAAAACATAACGATGCATGCGAGTGATCGACAAAGATTAACTGAAAAGATAAATAATAAAAAGGGGGCCCTCAGGTCTTACCTTTTAAGTTGCTCCTCAGAAGTGCGTTACGTCGTCGCCGAAAGAGTTAATGCTCCGTAACGTTTCTGGTTCACTGGTTCAATACTTTCCTTCACTATTTCGCTGTTTTGGGCCGCCGATTTCTCTGGTTTTGCTACTGTTTTATCTTGGTTTCTTCACTGTTTTGGCACCTGTTTGTTTGTCTGTTTCTTGTTCGGTTATAGGGCTTATTTTCTGAGCAATTTCGGCTTTGTTTGAAGGGTTTATTGGTTCGCTAGAGGGGGTTATTTTTGTTGTTTGTTTTGATCAGTGGATGAGGGCTGCACGTCGATGTGAGTGGGCGGTGTCGGTGTGGTGTGTTGATCGCCGAGGCTGCTTTTTTTGTTTTGGAGTTGTTAGGGTGGCTTGGCCGTGCGTTGAAGGGTATGGCCTATTTTTCTTTACATGTCTATTTGTTTTGCCGAGAGTGAGGGCTGGTTATGGGGCAGGTTTAGTCGGCAGTTTTGTGAAATGGTGGCCTGGCCGTATGTGGATTTTAAGGTTTATTTTCTCTTTCGTGGATTGCTTTAGGGTTTGTAGATGGTGTTGGAGTTTCTATAGGTCCCAAGATCAAAACTCAAGCATGAATCATAAGTGAATACAACGACGGAAGTGCGGAATACTTACATCGAGCGGTTGAGCGACGATTTGGGCAACAAAAATTCGAATTCTGCTCACTTTTTCAAGGCAGTGGGCTGCTGTGAATAGTGAATTTCGCCCCTTGTCTTCATGATTTGAAGCTCCAAGCTTCAACATTTTGGTTCCCGGCTCATGGGTGGACTTCCCTATCACCTTCGCATTGATCTCGGAGTGTGCTAGCACTCTTGTTTTGCCACAAAACACACTTGCTTCCCTCCATTTTTCCTTTGCTTCCATCGGCAGTTCACTGCCTCAAGAACAAGAAGAAATGCGTGAGGAGAGAGGGAGAGAAAGAGAGGAAAAAGTTGAATTGTGATTAATTGTTTTGTAATATGTTTTTCCAAAAAACATATACCAAAAAAACAAAAAGTCAAATAGGCAAATTTGTCATTCCAAATGACAAATGTGAGCTTGAGTGTTTAACACTCTTTGACTAACCAATCACATCCATCACTAGCAATCAATCAATCCCATCAATCAATCAAGTGTCACATCACTCAAAGTGACATGATTTGACGCTTGATGTGACGCTAGATTCGACTAGCGATTTGACGCTTGATTTGACGAGTCGCGCTCGAATTCGAAATGCGAATGTGCTCGTAAATAATCTCGGGCTCGGTTTCACTAATTCCAAATTAATGAATTTTCCGTCGCGTCGTGATTAAATGATTACGCCTAGCGAAATCACTATTCACGTCGCTAACGAATTAATTCTAAATTAATTCGCTCGCCCGAATTAAAATCTAATTTTAATTCCGCGTCGAAATCCAATTTCGTTTAATATATCAAATATATTAATTAATCGATTAATTCCAAATTAATCATTCTCTCTCTCTTTAAATTGATATTTTATCCCAGATAAAATATCTCTGTAATTAATCCCAGATTAATTTTCTCTCTCATCTAATTAATCCCAGATTAATTAAAAGTGTGAGTCATACGTCATCGGTGAATCTTTGGGAAGCGACCCATGAGATCCCCGGATATGTTGGTAGTCAAATCGGTCATCGGACTATCCGAACACGTGAGTACCAAGTACTACGTTTTACCGATTTACAAGACAAGGTTGGCTTCTAGCAAAGCACCAAGTCTACCCAATTCTCCGGACATATCCATCTAAGAATATTTAAGATCTGTATCAAACGTAGTATACCGAGTATTGTGTATATCGGCCCAGTATCGGATAGTCACGTGCTAGGGCTGGGGCTGGATAAGTGTCTGCCCCGTCCGAAGCACATGTCGGATGTCTGGTAACTAGTCTCTATAATCAAATATGCATGACCTAGTCATAATATCCCGATGGTTGCGCAACACTTAAGAGCACTAATACCGTATCCTGCGTGACATCATCTCCACTATGACTGAAGTGATACTTCCGTCTTGACATCACACCCAATACTCTACGATTCTCAATATACCCAGCAGTTGGCGTATACAGAACCGGTTAGAGTCCTAGACGACCTCAACTAAAGTATATTGATTGTCGTAAGCATTAGCGGTGCAAGTCTCAGGTTAAGACCAAATACACCTACCCTGATGTCGGACTCCCATAGACACATAGTCATAATACCAATGGGATTCCGATGGGTCTATCCAGAGCGAAGCTGTTTCCCGTACCATCGGTGAAACACAACCTCCTATCGCACTTGCATAAGTATCCAATACTTAAATATATGAGAACTATGCCGTCGTGCCCTCACAACGCGCACAAGTGCAATACTAGCCTATTCCGCATTATCGATGTCATGTCTCGATAATACTCCGGCTAGGGATATTTAATGATTAATCCTTCGTGGACTGATACTGTCTCATATCATTCTCAATCCATGAACTAATCATATGGACCTCTCTTCATTTATATATCTAGGTGATCTAATCACAAATGATAAGAGTGCAATCTCCTTTGTCACATAGTTAATTTGTACAACAACACCGTGATCTATACAAATAGTGACGCTATGGATCATATTATCCAACAGATGGGTGAGGTGTTAGTGCGTTGAAGGGTTCATTTGTTTATCTGTTTTTTGCTTTAGAGAGAGTGACAAGAGAGGGAGTGACGAGAGAGGGAGATGCGGTCGGGAGAGCCAAGAGTGAGGATGAGTGCTTAGGGTTTATTTTTGTTGTATTACCATGAGAATGAGCCAATGGGGAAGGGTTTGGGTTATGTCCTTTTTTTATAATAGTGTATCTTAGGGTTTCCTTGTTTGTGCATGGTTTAAAAAAGGAAAAAATCAATCAATTATGGGTGTGTTTAATTTAGGGAAAGAATATTGTGTAATTTTTGTGGGGAATATATTTAATTTGGGAGGTGATTTATTTAATTTAGGAAGGGGATTTGTTTAATTTAGGAAGGGGGATTTGATTGGATTTTGACATGTGTTAAATGTGGTTTGAATATTTTTGTATTGGGCTTTGATGGGCCTTGGGCTTGTGGCTTGGTTCCTTGGTGGGCTTGGGCATGGCTTGGTGCCTTGGTGGGCTTGGGCGTGGCTTGGTGTGGGTTGCGGGGATTTTGGGTCGAGCCTAATAGTTAAAAACATAGATTAATCGAGCGAACCCGAGGCTAAAAAAACGAATTGAATCTAAGGATGTACTTATTTTTGAATTTCCCCTTCAGATGTCTGTTTCCCGTGACTTTCGCAACTTATCGGGTAGTGCCTCCATACGAGGCTCATCATCGGGCTTTCATGCAAAAATGAAAGTGTCTACAGTCGCCCCCACTTTGATGGGCTTGTGCAGTGTGTGACAATGACTATCCTATCAAAGTCATGCATGCATTTTTACTTACCTGGCTCGCCAGCTGTTACTTGATTTACATGTTGTTCTGAGATGCTTCAAACTGTGTTGATGTGGTGGTGAGGTGCTTCGACCTCTGGTCCATTTCCGAACCGTGCTTGAGAGGTGGTCCATTCCCGAACCGTGCTCCATTCCCGGAGCGCCATTCCCGGCTTGCTAATCCTCATTCCCGAGGTGTCGCTGATGTGATAGTTGTGGTCCATTCCCGTACCGTGCTTCATTCCTGGAGCGCCATTCCCGGCTTGCTAATCCTCATTCCCGAGGTGTCGCTGATGTGATGGTTCATTCCCGAACCGTGCTCCATTCCCGGAGCGCCATTCCCGGCTTGTTAATCCTCATTTCTGAGGTGTTACTGATGTGATGGTTCATTCCCGAACCGTTACTGCATGAGAAGGGGTAGAATGGTCGCCCCCAAACTTGGTTTATCTTTTTGTTATTCGTTGCTTGCACTCGGCCAAAGTAGATCGTTTGATGCGGTGTTCCATACTGTCATACCATATTACTCTTTTTTATGAGATAGTCCCAATAGTTGTACATATTATTGCCCTCAAATGATGCTCAGTGTCGAAACCAGAGAGCCTTCAAAATACTCGATGCAACTTAAATCAACCGTTTGAATAAATGATATGAACCAGACTCAAAGTGTGTGTGTGCCAAGGTTCTTTTACAACTTGATCCTTAAGTAAGCCAATTCGATAATTTTGTTTCAAAGAATGGGATCAATGGGTCAAACCAACCTAAATGTCTTGATCATGCTCTGCAATTACTTCTTCGTACTCAATGTGATATGGTTTTCTTTTTCTTTTCTTTCGTCTCTTCATTTTTTTTTCAACACACCTACCCTTTAAGGTAGCATTTCTCATCATGGTGGTCCTAATACTCGTCCATGGGTAGCTTCACGCTTATCGGTTATAGGTGGTTTATTTTTTCTACTCTAGAGACTTTTCTTTTGTATCCAACCATACCACATATCGTAACACAAGTAAGTCAGGATGAACATCTAAGCGAACGGTCATTCATCAATCCGCAATCTCTTCAACTAGTCACCTTGCCAACCACTCAGGCTTTCACGGTTAGGATCCTATAATTAAGTGCTTGCGAGTCTAGTCGAGATCAACCACTCAAAATACTGAATGAGAGCACATCTTGCACTTATCGTTTTGAAGGTTTCCCCTTAAAGAAAACAATTTCATCATCGGACTTATGCCTAACCGCTAAGGACTTCTATCTCTCCTCATTTTTTTTTCACTCCACTGGAATTCTTCCTTTCAACTGTCGATAGTGTGGGCCTCGACCCTGGGATTCATTCCCAAAACTGACGATAGTGTGGGCCTCGACCCTGGGATCCATTCCCGAAAACTACTGGTAATGTGTTACTGCTCCTGACTTGCTTGTATTTGCCATTTTTTCTTCTTTTCTTCGAAACTTGCGAACACAAAACAAAAAAATTGCAATTACGTTACGTGTATGCATGCATGCATGGATGTGTTTCCTATTTCGTTGGGTTAGGCCTTCCGTCGGTTCTCCCGGTGATCGCTCGGTCTTCTCTTCCTCAGGTAAAATATTGCTTCAATCTGTCCACGTTGATTGGCTCGGTGAACTCGTTTCCTTCTAAATCTGACAGTCTCATTGCCCCGTTTCCCATCACTTTCTTGACTATGTAGGGTCCTTCCCAGTTGGGTCTGAACTTTCCTCTCAGGTCCATCGTCGATGGCTTTGACTGCTTGAGTACTATATCACATTCTCTAATCTTGGTAGGGCGTACCTTCTTGTTGAATGCTCGGGCCAATCTCTTCTGATACAACTGCATATGGTGTAAGGACTTCATTCTCTTTCATCTAGTGTTGCCAACTGTTCGAATCTCTGCAAGGCCCATTCTTGTTCAGGTAACTCTGCCTCTGCTAGTACCCACATTGACTCTATCTCTACTTCCACTGGTGATATTGTTTCCATTCCGTAGACCAAAGAGTAAGGTGTGGCTCCCGTTACCATTCTCACGGAAGTTCTGTACCCCCACAGGGCGTACGGTAGTTTTTCCGCCCAATCTTTGTAACTATCCGTCATCTTGGCTAGTATCTTCTTTATCATCTTATTGGCTGCCTCGACTGCCCCATTTTCTTGTGGTCTATAAGGTGACGACTTGTGATGTCCTATTCCGTACTTCTGTAGCATTGCCTTCATTTCCCCTTGAAACTGGACTCTGTTGTCTGTTACCACGTGATGTGGCATTCCGTATCGACATATGATGTTCCGGGCTATGAACCTCGCCATATGTTTTGTTGTAACGTTACGAAACGACTCGGCTTCTACCCATTTCGAAAGGTAGTCTACCGGAACTACTATGAAACGATGTCCGTTTGACGCGTGTGGTCAAATTTCACTGATAATGTCTATTCCCCATGCTGAAAAAGGCCACGGCTCTGATAGCCCGTGCAACTCCGTGTGTGGTAGATGGTTCAAGTTATCGTGCGCTTGAAAATCGTGACAATGCTTCACCAGCTTCGCGCAGTCAGCTTCCATGGTCGACCAGTAGAAACCTTGTCTCACTATTTTGCGGGACAAGTTCAATCCGTTTATGTGCGGTCCACATACCCCGATGTGTACTTCTTCCATCGCTTTCTGAGCCTCTTCCTTTCTCAAACACTTCAGTTGGATGCCATTCGCTTGTCTCTTGTATAGTTCTCCCTTCAAACTCACGTATTGGGAAGCCAACTTCTGAATGGCTATCATGTCTTTCCTACCCGCTTCTTCTGGGAATTCCTCTCGTTCTAGGTATCGCTGAATATCGTAGTACCAAGATTTTCCATCATCGACTTCTACTTCTAAGACTCTTTCGATCTCGTAACTGGGTCTGCTTGCTGTCGTCAATACTAGGGGTCTCATTACCAATTTCTCCGGGTTCTCCCAAGTTGCGGCCAAGGTGGTTAACGCGTCTGCCATTTGGTTCTCTTCTCGCGACATGTGTTGAAATTTACAATCGGGGATAGCTTGTGCTAGCTTCTTGAGGTGAAATAGGTAGGGTCTCAACCGTTCTTCCTTCAACTCTCATTCTCATTGCATCTGCCGGACTACTAACATCGAGTCCCCATAAACTTCTACGCCCTTAGCTCCTAAGGTTATCAGTGTCGTCAATCCGAAGGCGCATGCTTCATACTCGGCCATGTTATTGGACACTCCGAACGTCAGCCTCTTGGCCATAGGTAGGGTTTCTCCTTCGGGGGTTACTATCACGATTCCTATTCCAGCTCCTTTGTAATTCACAGCTCCGTCGAAATACATCTTCCATCCCTGGACCATTATTGCCTGGATTTCCTCGTATGGGAATTCAAACTTGTATTAGTCTCCTTCTATGGGTTGTAGCGCTAAGAACTCCGCTACGACTCGCCATTTGATTACTTTAGAAGTGAGATATTCAATATCAAACTCTGTTAGCAATACCAACCATCTACCTAACTTCCCTACAAGCGAAGGTACCGAATGCAAATACTTTAAGGGATTCTCATTTGCTATTACTTGGATTTTGTAGGATTGGAAGTAATAACACAACTTTCTGGAAGCCCATACTACTGCCAAACAGATCTTTTCTACTTCTTGATAGCGGGCTTCATACAGATGCATCTTCTTACTGAGGTAGTAAACTGCATGTTCCACCCCTGTCTCATCTGCTTGTACTATTATCGCCCCCAACACTTCGGGTTCTATGGCCAAATACAGCACTAAGGGTTTGCCCGGTCTCGGAGGTTTCAATACATGAGGTTTCACTAGGTATCCTTTGATCTTGTCAAAGGCTTCTTGGCATTGTCCGTTCCACTTCACCGGCTGGTCTTTCCTCAACAGCTTGAAGATGGGCTCACAAACTAATGTCAGCTTGGCGATGAATCGACTGATGTACTGGATTTTCCCGAGAAAGGCTCTAAATTCTTTCCCCGTCTTCGGTGCAGGCATTTCGGTAATTGATTTGATCTTCTCAGGGTCTACTTCTATTCCTCCTATTCCTACCGTATGTCCTAGCAGTTTTCCCGACGTTACGCCGAACACACACTTATTGGGATTTAGTCGTAGGTTGTATTTATCGACTCTCTGAAGGAACTTTCGAGCGCTTCAATATATCCGCTTCTCGTCTCCGACTTCACCATCATGTCGTCCACGTATACTTCGATCTCCTTATGCATCAAGTCATGGAATAACGTAGTGGCCATCCGTTGATAAGTGGCTCCCACATTCTTGAGCCCGAACGACATCACCTTGTAACAATATGTGCCCTCACTCAATGACAAAGGCGGTCTTAGGCTTATCTTCTTCAGCCATAAGGACCTGATTGTATCATGAGAACCCATCTGCGAATGAGTACATGGCAGATAAAGCCGCGCTATCCACCAGTACCTCTATATGGGGTAAAGGAAAATCATCCTTTGGGCAAACTTTGTTAAGGTCTCTATAATCTACGCACATTCTGACCTTCCCATCTTTCTTCGGCACCGACACAATATTCGCTAACTACTCAGGGTATTTCACTACTTCTAGAAATCCCACGTCAATCTGCTTTATGGCTTCTTCTCTAACCTTTTTGGCTCATTCAGGTCTCATCCTTCGGAGCTTCTGCTTTACCGATCTCATGTTCAGATAAATCGGTATCGTATGTTAGGTGATACATCTATCTACTCCGGGCATTTCCTCGTAGGACCAAGCGAATACCTTAGCGTATTTGATTAATATTCCCTCTAATTCTTTCCGCTCCTCAGAGGTAACCTCATTCGCAATTAGAATTTCCTTGGGGCTTTCAGGCGTACCAAGGTTAAATGTGTTTATTTTGGTTAAGTTAAAGTCAAATATGCTAATGTCGTGCAAGTTAGATGGAAGAGACTCAGGCAAAGAAGCAGAATGAATGTCTTTATTGCCAGGGAAAGCGGGATTACAATCAAACAAATCAGGAAAGTAAACGTCTTCATCATCCACAGCCTTGTCTTCTTCAGTCTCTTTGCTCTCCTCGAGCGTCAGGCTCTCTATCTGATCCATACGAGAACCCTCGTTATCTGACTCACTCATGTTCTAACTACTTTTTGACGAGTCTTCCTTCTTCTCTAACCCAACGAGTATCTATGGTGGCTTTAAAACTACAAGTTAGCATGGTACATGTATGCGTGCGATGCATGAGATATATAAAATACGTGAGGTGATCAAACAGAATATATCCTTCCAACCTTATTTCTCCCACACCCGTGGTAAGCCTATTTTTGGTACAAGATATGGCTTATTCTATGCACCGATGCAAGGTACACAACATCGCTCTCTCCTATGCTACGGGGTGAACCTTGGCCGCTTCTGTCCCTTTCCATCGGTAAAAGACAAAGACCACCCATTTACAACATGGACTAAGCCGATTATGGGATCATGCCATTGTCTAGAAACGACGAATTGGGCTTTCAGCAACTGCGGTCATGAGGATGAACTTAGAGGTATCCAAAAGTATATAAATATGTCGTAACAAGGCGTATCTTTTCTGGATGAAAGCCAGTGCGGATATCGAACTCAAGCTTCTAGCATATTTGGATCATGTTTGGATTTTCTAAGACCATCAAGGTTTTCATACAAGTTGGCCCATTATCATTTCAAAGCATTCAATCATATTATTGTGAGGTGCAAACTTGTCTCAGTTGAAAAAGGCCCAACATGTTTACACTTTTTTGCGATAACGTGGCTAAACAACTTCAAATGATAGGGGGCCCAAACACAAAGTGGCCCATCGACATTTTAGAAACTTTTAGCCTAATCGTCATAAGACACAAACTCGTCCCAGTTTAAATGGCCCAACAAGTTCACATCTCATGACAAGAAGTCCAAATGAATCCAAATGAGGATGGTCCCAAACACAAGCATAAAGGGTGGCTTCTATAGGTCATATAACTATGGTTCTCATGCAGTTTTATGGGAGTATTAATAAAGGCTCCCGCCGGCGAAGGGTTACCCACAACTAGGTCTCCCCACTCAAGGGTTCGAGCGACCAAGTGAGCGCACCTTTTTTATACCCTAAGGTACGTGCCAACGAGTGATGATACCATATAACGATCCGCCGCTTCGAGCGAGAATGACTTCACGATGCATAAATAACTGTCAAATGGATTCCTCTATTGAAAATTTCCCAGATGGAGGGTGGAGCGAACTCTCTTAAATACCCTTACCTCTTAGGCTCTTATCGCCTTGGTGACAGGAATAAACAATAGATCCTCCAAATTAGTCCATCACTTTAAGTATGCCTTAAGGTAAGCTTTGAGTAAATGATTATCTAGATGTCTTCACAGCTTTTCCTTTTGGCTATAAAAAGGTAGTGAGTGAAGGAAGACACCAAATCATTATCTAACTCTAATAATATCACAAGGTTAACTAAATCAAAAATCACAAACATTACAAGATATTATTTTGGGGCCGATTCTCTATCCCCAGTGGAGTCGCCAGACTGTAGGCATGGTACAAAGGTACGAAAATGCTGTCCGGGCCCGTGGCCCGATCGGGAGTACGGAGTAGCCCGCGGGGGACTAAACCGAAGAATAAATGGAGTCGCCACCCAGTGTGAGCTGGGAAATGATTTAAGGCCGTACTCACCCCTCGCAAGGGAATACCTCAAACCGTTGGGTTCGGAATGGTCCCTTACTTATGCCAATTGTAATGAAAAGATTTATGCAATAGTATAACCAGGTCTTATGCTAAACATGCAAGGTAATGTAATCAACACACATCGCATACCCATAAACATAAATAAATAAAAAGAAAGACAAATGCATAATTCCATAGACATATTAAACAATGAAGCACAATAACGTAACTAATAACAACTATAAAAGCATTAATAATAAAAGCGGATAATTAGATATGTAATGCAAACAGAATGACCAAAGAAGCAAACATGCATGAAATATGATGAAAGGAGGTGTGTTCACTGTATGTGCGTTCGAACGCGTTTCCAAACGCTATACGAACGCGAACATTCTTTTTACCGTTCGAACGTGTTTCTGAATACTGGACGAATGCACATACAGTGAACATACCTCATTTCATCATATTTCATGCATGTTTGCTTCTTTGGTCATCTCGTTTGCATTACATATCTAATTATCCGCTTATATTATTAATGCTTTTATAGTTGTTATTAGTTACGTTATTGCGCTTCATTGTTTAATATGTCAATGGAATTATGCATTTGTCTTCCTTTTTATTTATTTACATTTATGGGTGTGCGATGTGTGTTGATTAATTATCTTGCATGTTTAACATAAGACCTGGTTATACTATTGCATAAATCTTTTCATTACAATTGGCATAAGTAAGGGACCATTCCGAACCCAACGGTTTGAGGTCTTCCCTTGCGATGGGTGAGTGCGGCCTTAAATCATTTCCCAGCTCACACTGGGTAGCGACTCCATTTATTCTCCGGTTTAGTCCCCCGCGGGCTACTCCGTACTCCCGACCGGGCCGCGAGCCCGAACAGCGTCTTCGTACCTCTGTACCATGCCTACACCATTCACTTTAAATACATCAATATCTCTATGATTCTCAATGTCAATAGCCCCATATGGATAAACGTGCTTCATAATAAATGGGCGACTTCATTTGGATTTCAATTTTCCAGGAAATAAATGAAAACGAGAATTATAAATCAAAACTTTTTGACCAATTTCAAATATTTTTCGTGAAATTCGACTGTCATGAAAGGCCTTAGTTTTAGCTTTAAGAATTTTTGTATTCTCATATGAATCATTCATTAACTCTTCAAGTTCATTTAATTGCAGTTTACGTTCATGACTGGCATTTTAAAGGTTTGAATTAAATACTTTAATAGCCCAATATGCCTTATGCTCAAGTTCTACATGCAAATGACAAGGTTTTCCATAAACTAGACGATAGGGAGACATTCTCAAAGATGTTTTGAAAGCTGTTCGGTATGTCCAAAGTGCATCAGTAAGTCGAAGAGACCAATCTTTACGATTTGGGTTGATCGTTTTTTTCCAAAATTTATTTGATTTCCATATTTGCTAGTTCAACTTGACCATATGTCTAAGGGTGATAAGAGGTAGAAACTTTATATGTAACTCCACACTTTTTCATTAAGGACTCAAAAGGTCTGTTACCAAAGTGTTTTCCTCCATCGCTTATAATGGCCCGAGGGATTCCAAATCGACTTAATATATTTTCTTTTAAAAATTTAATCACGGTTTTATGATCATTATTTCGACAAGAAATCGCCCAACAATCTATATATAAAAATACAAATGATGGTGGAAAAGGACCCATGAAATCTATCCCCCAACAATCAAAGATTTCAATGACAATAATGAGATTTAAAGGCATCATGTTTCTTTTTGAAATGAATCCCAACTTTTGAAAATTTTCACACATTTTGCAAAAAGTATGGGTATCTTTAAAAATGGTGGGCCAATAAAATCCACACTGTAAGATTTTTGCAGCGATTTTCTTAGATGAGAAATTACCTCCACATGCTTCTAAATAACAAAACTGAATAACACCACTTATCTCACTGTCCGGTATGCATCGTCGAAAAATTTGATCAAGGCAATACTTGAATAGATATGGATCGTCCCAGTTGTATCTTTTGACTTCGATCAAAAATTTCTTCTTGTCTTGATGGCTCCAATCTAGAGGTATTTTTCCTGTTGCAAGAAAATTGACAATATCAGCATACCAAGGCATTATATTTACAAAAAAATAAACAGAAATTTGATGTAAGATGGTATCTGTTGGATGACATCTAACAAATGAATATCTACCCTTACCTGTTTGAATATTTCATATATCTTTGGGGAATTGTTCAATTTCTTTGTTTTTAATGCCTGAGGAAATGAAGGTGCATGAGAAAAATTATTATCATCAATGATGGGTAATGGTTCATCAATCCCTTCTTTACCCTCTGAATCTGATTTATTTTCATCTTTGTGAGGTTCAAGAATAGGTTTGCGGATGACCTCACCATTGCGAAGAGCAATAACAGATTTAACTTGGTCTATGTGTTGACTACCAGAACTACCATCGTGAGGGTTTTGATGACTCTTGGGATTTGGCTGTGGTTGGGCATGAAACTTTCATTTCTCATTAATGGTTAGTGCATATGTGATTTTGGAGAATGTGTCTTTCAAATCAATCAATGTTTGAATATTTTGGTTATTGATGGCTTCTTGTTTCTCAATAAATGTATGTAAGGTATTCTCAAGGGTTTTCCGAGGTAGTGGGACATATGGTGCATAATTCTGGGAATTTTGGAAATTCTGGTGTACCTGGGGAGATTGTTGCGACAGTTGTGCTTGGTTATCATTCATCCAATTGAAGTTTGAATGGTTTCTCCAACCAGAATTGTAGGTTTAGGAGTATGAGTTTGGATTTGGTCTCTTGAAGGTGTTTATAAAACTGATTTGGTCTCTTGAATTGACTTGACATGATCACTCTTCCTCATTTCTAATGCCTCGACTTTTTTAGCTAGAGATGCATACTTAGCAGAAAGGTCATGATCTTCCCTAAGGTTAAACATAACTCTACCAGATGGTTGTGGTTTTACATGCGACTCATAAGTGCCAATTGTATCTCATTGTTGTGCATTCTCTGCTATGTGTTCTAGGTAATCTAATGCATCTTCGAGATTTTTGTCCTTAAACTCACCATTACACATCATTTCTACTACTTGTCTACCTTGGGGTGTTAACCCTGTTGGGGCAAATGTGGAACCCCTAGGGTCGGATCGGAGCCCTGCACAGCGAAAATGGTTCTAACCCATAGATATCATATATGTGTGTAATTTTAAAATATTTAATGGAATATTATATTCTATTACGAGTGTGTAGGAAAAACCGGGGCTGAATCAAAGTCCGGAAACTCAAAAATGAGAGAAAATAAAATTCAACGCGCGTAGCGCATAGCTTAAATACTTTTGTTTCTTTGTTTTTTTATTTCATTTCAACAACCCTTCAGCTCTCTTTCCAGATAGCTGAAAGAATTAGGGTATTTTACCCTAATTTTTTCCGATCTTCCATAAACACTTCTAAAACACCCAAAATTAATTTTAACATCAAAACTAACATCAACACATGTTATATAACAAAAATCAGGTTTTTCAAAATATCAAATATTTTTACAAAAATATAAATATATTCTAAATACGCACATGCGTAAATTTGAATCCAAAACACAAACCAAATTAGAATCCCACAATGAATGGACTCATGAACAATTCTAGGTCACCCAAATGTGGTCAAGTAATTCTAGAATGGTAGCCTTAGATCCAAGATATTATCTAGAGTTCCAAACTATAATTTTATGTCTATGTCTAACATAAATATTTTGACCAAATTACAAGCATATTGTGTTTATACTTCCAAAGCATCCTAACACAATTAATTATCCTAATTTTAACATCAAGCTATGTTATTATGTATCTAATACATAATTCATCACTATGTGTCTCACTAATGAAAAACATAACTTTTGGAGAAGATCAAACTTACCTAGCAAAGTTGATTCAAAGATCCAATCTACTTCTCATTGTTGAAATATTTGGAAAACTTCCAAGGATTAGCAAGCTTGACTCCAAGATCTAATCTTGATTCCAATGCTAACAAGCTTCACCCCAAGATCCAATCTTGATTTCTCATAAATGAAATGTTGTAAAGACCTCACAAAGCTTCTCTAAATACTTCTCTAACTTAGACTAATTTCTTTAATTCTTGCTTGTATTTAGCTTTCTCAAGCTTTTGCTTTGCTTAATTAAACTTTCTTAAAGCTTGCTATTTATAGCAAAACTTAGACAATTTTTAATTAATAAAATTGTAATCAATTTTTAGGTGGACTTAATCTAATTTATCCAAATATGCATAATTAGGTGTGACTAATCTCCATTGTCTACCACTTTGATTTAATCCAATTAAATCAAGACAATGATTAAAAATGGATTAGTTCAATGTTTGCCACTTTGATTTAATCCAATTAAATCAAGCCAAAATCACATATTATTACATACTTACAATTACTATAATATCCTCAAATGGTAGATATAATTATGATTTACAATTAAGCATTGTGTAATTATTGAATTAATCTAATTAGGTCAAAGTAAATCATCAATGTTATCCAATAATACTTGATTATATGATTTACAATTAAGCATTGTGTAATTATTGAATTAATCGAATTAATCTAATTAGGTCAAAGTAAATAATCAATGTTATCCAATAATACTTGATTATCTTAGTTGATAATTATAATATCGAATATTATCTTTTATCAAAATTAATCGGCTACCCAAGTGCTCAACGAGTACACTTCATATTGGGACTCTCTAAGTTCAAACATAGTAGAATCCGTCAGTCCTGTGTACAGGGCATAGGTATCAGGTACATATTTATGATCTAGTAAATCCATGGTCGTGGTATACTTCGGAAGCGAGTTCCGAGTGTTATTTAGAGATCATAAATTTTAAATTCGACTATATTATACTTTAGGGATTTGACGTTCTTATCTATATCCCCGGTATAATATTGATAGCATGTGACAGAGGGATTATACGTATACAATGACCTCAACTTGCATAGTTTAGCGAGATTATCTATGGTCGTCATAATTCATGAGTGGGTGAATTATGGACACGAAATTGGATTCCGTGAAGGATAAACATAAACTTAGAAAGTCTCACAATATGAAGTGTACTCGTTGAGCACTTGGGCAACACGTTATGAATAATATAGATTATTCATAATACTTCACCGAATTAAATAAGTAAATTCAAATCGTTTAAACGATTAAACGAAAATACATACATATGGGGCATTTCGGTCAATTAATAATTAATGTGTATTTGTATTTGATATAAAATTTGATTTGATACATATTAATTATTTGTCAAATAAGACTTTGACACATGCCATTAATTTATGTATTTGTTATTTGATGTAAATAAAAATACACATATAATAATAATCGCATTAATTAATTAGGTATTTAAATGTTAAATATCTAGATAATTAAATTATTTCAATATTACATAATTGTTATGCAATATGTTTGATTATTATTGGTTACATATATCATGATTTTATTAAGCTTAAAGTTTACAAATTGGATTTGTTAACTTAAAGGTTATTATTATTAATTAATTAGATTAATTGACCAAATGACCAAAATACTCTTCTTTAAACCCCAAAGTCGGTTTGGCCTTGATTTTTTAAGTTGAAAATTTTGTTTTCTCCGTTTATTAGAAGCCATGGCCGAACCTATCTCCATTAAAAGTTCCCAAAATGTTCTTGAAGATAGAAGGAAGAAAGTGAAGAAATTCAAGAAAAAGTTTAAGGAAATTACAAGATGTGGAGGTAATCTTCAATAATCTTAAACTTAGAAAGCTTGTTTCTTGTTCTTGAATATCTAGGGTTTCTTCTTTTCTTATATTTTGGGGCTTTTTGATTTGGAGGATAGATTTGGAGGCTAGATGCATGTGTGAAGTTAGATTGGATAATATTAGTGTAATATTAGTTCAATTTTATCATTTGATGATTTGTTGCCATTCTAGAGTGTTATGACCACTCTTGTAACTCCTATAATTGTTCTTGAGTTTTTCATTTGTGGTGACTTTGGTTGGTGTAAGTGTCAATATGATTAATGTTGAGAAAATTTGATTTAAAGCATGAAGAATGATAATTTTAGTTACCAAATCAGATCTGGAAATTCTTTATTTTTGGTGATGAAAAGTATGTTATATAAATGTATTGGATGTATTTTAGGCATTGGAACAATTGGCGGAAATTATTTTGGAGTTGAAATATGCGAAAACGATGAAAAACAGCGTTACAGGGTGAGTTTCGGGCTTATCGGGTGTCCGCTGTCCAAACAGTGAATTGGCCTAAGTGCTTCATGTTGCATAAGTAAAAGAAAATGCCTAGAGTATTTCACCTAGATTTGATTCTTCAAATCTAGCTTTTCAAGTTTCTGCACTAGCTAAATAGACTCAAATAATTAGTGAGAAACTTGTTTTGTTCACTAGGAATACTCAGGTGGAAGAGTTTCCTAAAAATAATTGGGTGAGGAAGAGAGATGACTTCTTATTTACTTCTGAATGCCTTGACCCTGTTAGGCATGATGAGAGTGCACTTCGGTGCAACTCTTCTTAGAAGTTGCATTCACTTTCCCATTGCATGTTTGTGTGCGTATGTTTTATGTTTTTGCATGATTTCATGTTATTATTTTCACTGCATATGGGTGTGTGTGTTTTTTTTTTTGCCTTGTTATCTGTCCTTTGGTATATAGGATGAAAACCCGAACATAAATTTCATAGTTGATTCTGAATGGATGGTAGTATGATCTGCACTCGAGAATACAACTCCACGTACAATTGGATAATTACAAGCCATGTTGTGTATTTTATTTATTTTTTTGTGAAAAAAATGAAAAAAAAAATGAAAAATGAAAAAGATCAAAAAAAAATTGTGGCTTAATAAAGCATGAAAAGTATGTTGCATATGATCATGAAATGTAAGATATATGGTTATGCATGTATAATACGCTTTTATTTTTCTTGATACTTTATGTGCATGAGTGTGTGTGATGGAAACCCTTGGTATATCTTGTGTTTGCATTTCACATACATATTTTTTTCCTGTTGTCGAGGCTTGATCGCATGTATGAGTTTTTGGACTGGCAGTCTAATCTCTATCATTCCTAGTTCACTAAATAGTGTGACATTTAACTAGATGATCTTATGTTATCCCCTTGTTAAAAAAAAACTTAAATAAGTCTCACGTGCAAAAGAGCCAATGGGCCAAATTCAAAAGATAATGGAAAAACCTTTCACTTGAAAAAACCTTTATTTATGAGATCATCATATTTATGGGGAGAATGTTATAACATGCAATCAATGTTGCTTATCTTCAGGTCCCAGTGGTATTGGGTTTGAACACTTATTTTGTGGACTTGGTGTGTCAATAGATGAGATTTCTTTGGTTGTGTCCCACTCATAAAATAAGGTCTTAAGTCTTGATTTGTTGTGCACTTATTTTTCACACAAGTGCTTGCTATGCTTTGGTGTTTATGTCATATGCATGCGTGCAGTATTTAGCAAGACCTAAAGTGCTGCATATTATTTCATGTCATAAACAGCTGAATACTGACTGGGTATCATTGTACTTGTTTGAAGTGTTATTTCGGTCGTTTTTCATTTCTTTTTCTTTAACTCATTGTGTGCTTGTGTGTGCTTCATGTCATTGCATATGGTTTTTGTTATTGCATATTTCTGAGTTTTTACTTCCCGTATGGTGTTGTGCTAACTAAGTAGGCCTGTTAGTGAGGGGGAGTAAGTCTGGTTTGTTTTGGATATTCTCTTGCATGTGATTTTAATTTACCCATTGTCATTTCATGACAAAAAGGAGGAGTAATAGTAGTATTTCCATTTTTACCCATTTTTTTATATCTCTATTTTAGGGGTATTAGGATTAAGGGGGAGTAGGATATATACATGTACATGCATGAGATAGATTTTTATATTTTTATCTGCTCTTTATATTCCCTGTATTTTTCACAGTAAATTATTGTTTGTGGATGTTTCAGGTTAGCAGATTAGTGGCTGGGGTGGCATCCTTCAAGACTACTTGATTATGTATTAGATCGAGTCATATTGTAATAAGTCATTGTCTTGATGGTTGGCAGTAGGCTATTTCTTTTTGAATCTTTTATTGTAGTCTTTGTATTATGTAATGTTTTGTCACGGAATGCCAAATGGGGAGATTGTTAGTTCCATTATTGTTGGCAATGTCCGTAAAAAAATAAGTTCACTTGAGTTGTAATGAGTCTTGAAGATCTCAGAGCAATTGGACTGATATTTGGAAAACTGTGCGTGAATGAATCAGATATGCGTTAGTGCTGTGTTCGTGTTTGTGTTCGAACGAGTGACATTCGTGACACGTTTGTATTTGGGTTCGAACGAAAATTGACAAAAGGTTCTCGTGCGTAATACGTTCATCGTCTTGTTCAAATGAAATCTTCCAGTGAGTTTGCGTTCGTGGTGCGTTCGATATAACTTTCGAACGAGTTTGCAGAATAACGCGCGTTCGACACACTTTCTTGTGGCGTTCGAACGCCTGTGCGTAAGTAGGTTATTTTGGACCCGTTTTTAAGTCTATTTTGCACAAGGAAACCCTAGTATTTGCCCTACCTATATAAACAAACATTAAGATACATTCACAATTGTTGGAAACACATTATTCTAAGCTTCAAATCTCATTTGTTTTCAACCTTCTTGATTTTCACCTTGAAGACTTTATTGACTGTTTTGTCTTCTTCGCATTGGTGATATCAACTCTAACCCAATTTCCGAAGCTTTCAGAATTCTCAAGGAGGAAGATTGATAGTCGGAGTTCCGGCGTTTGCGTGCTGCAGAGTTGATCCGCTTGGAGACTTCAGAGGTTCTGAAGAAGATCGCTTGGTGCGGGCTCGAGGAGTTCTTCAGGTTATTACAGTCTAGAGGTATTAGAGTTGGCGGAGTTGCTGCCATAAGTCTTATACCATCACTGTAATTTTTCTCATTATAGTGGATTTTGGCTGATAGTCTAAATACCCAGAGTGATTTTTTACTCGCACGAGTTTTCCATTTCGTTAACAAAATTACTTGTGTTGATTTTGTTTATGCTTTTGTTTATTTTTATTTTTATTTTTTAAATTGTATAGACTTAAGGGTGTTTGCTAGTAATCCATAAATACAATAATCAGGACTTATCTTAATCAATCGTGTTTAATTCCACATGGGGTTAGAACTTTAGACAAATCCAAAATTTTCAACTACTCCAACTGATGCTTCCTCTTCTTCTTCGATGGCTTCCACGATCATCATTTTCAGATTTTGGTGTAACTGTAGTGGCAGTAGTTGTGTTTTTTAAAGCTTGAGCACAAAGTTTGATTTATTGCTTTAGTCGCAATTTTATATTTTTTTTTCGTTTTTCTATTACTGATCTAGTTAAATGGAGGTATTTCAAGAAATAAGGGTCAGTTGGTGAAGTATTAATATTAGTATTTTAATACTCCATCAAGCAGGTAAGTTCATGCTAGTGTTGACATTCATAAAATCAAAATCTCACGGAGATTATTTTTTTACGCTAGTTTATAATCTAGCATTTATTTCATAATTTATACGTTAACTCATAACAATACTCTAACGCACCCTAAATTTGAAATGGAGATACCATTCCAATTTCAGAAACTAAGGAACCCAATTCATTTCCCAAAAAAAGCTATTCAATTTCATCATTCCTTACTTTTTTTTAAAAAAAAACACAATCTATTTTCTAGTCCTTCAATAAACAATTTACAGTTATATGCCAAAAAAAATGCACCTCAACTCCCAATAGATACCGAATAAATAAAAATCTTTGAAATATGGCGGTATAATTAAACAATCGTCCAATCATTTTCATCATGACAAGACGGTTTTGTAGCTCTATCTGACAGTGAGGGCTTGCCATCATTTTCATCGTGACAAGAAACTTTCTCTTTCTCAGCTGGGGGCAATCTATCTGGCTTCGGAGATAACTTGGACAATAGTGAAGACTTGCCATCAAAGAAACTCGAAAATGGTTGACGAGTTGAATTCACTTCTAAATTCTTCGGGTCTCTTGGAGGTAGTTTTTTCGATCTATCCTTACCACCAAAGTTGAGACTCAGCCTTTTAAACCGACTTTTCAGATCATCTCCGGTGATCGCGGTGGTTTCTTCAGCATTATTATTCAGGACTTCCTCCGGATGAGATAGCATTGTCTCCACCGTTTCGTAGACCTGTAACAGAATTTAACATGAAAGTTAATGATAACAATTTTCAAGCCTTCCCAATTAAAAGTTGGCAATGAACCATAAAAACATTGGGGCACAATCCATTGAAGCCGAATAGAAATTTTAAGTAAAAGCATTGACCGGGATATTCTATTTTGCAAAAAGATTGGCAAAGAATAAAAGAGAGAAGGAGTGCTGGTGTAACTCATGCTACTAATATAGGGCAACTTTGGATGTGTCAAATTACTCCACTTGTAATTACCAAATTTGAGATGAAAACATAATTATCACAATAGTCAGATAGAGTTTATAAATCTGGTTAATCTTAATGCTTGTGAAGCTTCCGTAATGCATCATAGATAATCAGTCACTTTATTGTAACAGAACAAACCTGGAAAATATCATCAACTTTCTCAGTCCAGGAGCTTCCTTGACAAGTGGCAACAACGTAGTCTTTGCACTCGTAAAAAAGCTTGGACAAATTATCATTAGTGGAGAGTCTGGCCTCAGCTAGTACAAGTCCCAAACCAAGCTGATTTTTTTTTTTTAAAAAAAAAAAGACATAATTAGTAGTGTAAAAGATGATTGCTCTGCTGATTGATTCATAATTGTCAATCTGTACAAAAATAAGTGACCATTAACTTCTTATATTGCTAGTTTACTTACTAAAGAAAGAAACAATTGTTTAAAAAGATCATAAGGTGAGATGTCCTCTAAGACATTCAGAATACCCTCCCTGCAAAATCAACAGACTAGATGTTCATATCATATACATAATCAAACTTACAATTTGACACGGTCATGGTGTCACTGTCAATGTAATGTAACTTACACTGCCAAATCCTCATCAAAGAGCGGGGTTTGTTTAACTGCTGGTACTGGTTTGGATGTTTCCCACAGTTCATGCCACAGATTACCTAACATCAATAGATAAAAAATTTATCAGAACATCTACTATATTTTTTTAAACTAAAAATGGATTATCATTCTAAAATGACATGCAATAACTATGTTTCATGATAGTACAGTAAATGAATCAGAAATACAGTTGTAATATTCACCCAACTTGACATGTCTTGAAATTGGTGCTAACAACACAAGGTACAAAACGATATTAATTATCCTCTTCTCCTGACTTAACATTTTCTTTCGGTAATTTAGAATACCAACAACATTTACTTAGCAGCAGAAGATGGGACAAAGAGGAGACCTTCTTTTTGCATTCGACGACTTAGTCGACCTTTCATTGATGAAGAATCACCTCCATCAGAGGACTCTTTTGCCTCATCACTGGAATCAATTTCAGTCCAATCAGGGGGCGAGTGCCATCTCACAAAATCTTCTAAATTACAACCAGGATTTGCAGCCTTACACAATCATAGAAAACTTAGTTACACAGGGTGTAAGGAATTACTCTAATAGTATCATATTTTACTTTTTGACAATCCATAGAATAGACAAGTTCAAATTACATATTTACCTTGAAAGCCTGCATGTCAGACAGAAGTTGAGAACACCCAGCACCAACACTGCCCATAAAAAATTAATAAAATAAATATCACATTCCTACAATAGTCAGAGAACAATATTTAATAAACCTTAGCTTTTTGTTTACTCAAGAAAGCCTCGCACTTGCAGAGGAGGATATCAGCTTAAAATTTTAGCATAACTGACCATGTCAAACTGAGTCAATGTGTATACTAACCTCCCTGTTCGAAGCACTAACTCCTCTGTTTCTCTGATTAGATCTTCTGTAAGCAAAGGCCCTTCCTAAGTTACAAAGGAACATAGATCAAAACCATGGAATTTGGCTTTTGAGAGTAAACTTTTAGTCCAGGTTATTAACCAAACCTGAGTAATGGGAGAGTATACAGGTTCACCCGTCTCCAGCATTGTTAAATCAGTTGGCCGATTAGCTCCTAGTCGGAGAACCAGTTCTCCAGTGCAAATTCTGGCATACAAAATAGGGTTTTCAGGCATTGTATCCACAGAAGGCGATGAATCTTCAACATTTGAACTGCACTGCCTCATAGCAGATTCCAATGATTCAGTGGCGAAAATGCGACGCCATTTCCTTGAAAGACAGCAATTGATAACCTGGAGTTGTTGGTACAAGAGACAGGAGTTCAGATCCGGAGTCTCATCCAGAGGAATCCCAGGAATATGTTGTTCCTCAGACCAAAGTCTTCTTAGCTGCATGTACACAAATTCCAGAGATACTTTGTCAATAAAAATTCAAATTTAAAAGTAACATTAAAGTTTAAACCATATTTAATGTATAAATTTGATGTACTTTGCACAATATTGTACGCATTGACAAAATTAACTTGAAACACAATTGCAGACCAATTACCAATTATATTAGACACTAAAGTATCTATGCTTTCTAATTTTACACAAAAGAGATATTCATCAAAAGGCAACTTTCCCCAAAATATATTCCATGTGCCTTAAAAGGAAACATAAATTTTAAAACTTTAACACATATCACACTGTAGAACAAGCAACAAGAATATTGCATGACTGAAACTTTCCTTCTATATTCAGACAATTGGATCTCTGCATAGAACTTACCTCGGCAACAACTTTGCACCAGAACAATGCCATTTTTCGCAAGGTTTTAAAGCTTCCAATAACTTCAGATAACTTAACAATAAAGCTTTCAGGAGGAGCACCATGAATTTCTCTAGAAAAAGTTGTAAAGGTAGCAACAGCCACTGAATCCAAGCCAATCTTCCTTCTGAGAAATTTTCCCTCTGAGAACATCTTGCAGATATTACCACGGAAATGAAAAATCATCCCAGGATAATGCAAAAGATTATAAATGAATATTTTATTTTTTTCCCAACAAAATGATACTATCAAGGTCACCTAATGTGCTGATCTACCTGCATCGAACAGTAAATGAATCAAAGCCAGCACTTTCTCATTATCCCCCAATTCAGAAGCAAGTTTATCCTCTTTCTCACGAAGAACCAATGACTTCACTGCAGAAAGGCTCAAGCTTGCCCTCTCCATGATAGGCGAAGAACTTCCAGATGATATGAAAATATCTTTTATTGACTTGAGCTTTTTTCCAGCCCTGGACAGGTAATTCCAAAACCGTATTCGGGAAGTTAAGAACACTACATACAAGCTCAAAATTGATAATCATTCATTTGGTAATTTATCCCTTCAGTGATTCAGAAGTTAGTATACATATTATTCTAGAAGGTTGTGCTTCATTAAGATGGTGAAAAAACATGCATCTTTAAACAAAAATAGTAAATCCTGCTAAGATGAGAATCATAATACAGCAAACCCCACAAGAGAAACAAACATTTCGACAAAAATCATGCACAGGAGACTAAAGTACTAGTACAAAAGGTGAACAAATTTCAACAGAAAAAACTCACTCAACAGCTACAGCCAGTTGCTTCAATACAGATGCCGAAGGAATGCTATTTACATCAGTAGCATTTAAGCGTTCTAGCAAGAAACTCACATCTGAAGCCTATAAAATAACAATAACCTCATCCATCAAAAAGAAGGGGAAAAAAGAGTAATACTACATTTCCCAAGCAGTATCCCAACATTTTCAGAAATGGCATTCATCTAGAGTATGGTCAATCTCATAACAAGTAAAATAAATGAAGGTCACTACACTTGGGATGGTCAAAATTGGGATACCACTTGGGAAGTCTAGAATTATTTAAATAGGAAGAACCAATTGAACATGTTGAAGGTTTCTTGCCTTGGCTTCAAGATCATTTTTCATGTTCAGTATGTACATATTATCGTCATAAAATGGAGACGCCATGGTTGAATTTTCAATTTTCTCGGCTTCTTCTACTCCTTTTCTTCCTATTTTTATGTTCCTAAATCTATCTTGCCAATCTCTCCGCTTCTGCTGCGAATGCTTCACTTCCTGGTGACCCTGCATCATTCACAAATGTTTAGGAACAACCCAATAACAGGAAATCAAGAGGGAAAAAAATCTGATTATCCTTTACAGAGTCCAGGTTCTTAATACAATTCTTTACCTTCTACAGACAAATAATCAATAAATTTATCCCTACTAACAGATGTACTAACAGATAGCATGATATGATACGAAGAACAACAATTTAAGGAAAAAGATACAACATTATTACCTTATTTTCTATTTTCATTTGATAAATTTTTATTTACGCCTTTCAATCATATCAAGCTACATCAGTTTGTATTGATAGTTTGTTGGTATAGGATTATTCATAATCTACATGTTGAATTATGGAGACTAAATATTTCATTTTCCATAAAAGAATAAATAAACAAACAAACTTCTAACATCTGATCAATGCAGCTGCTTCTTCTTTCATGAAAATATAATAATAATAATAATAATGATAATAACAAACAGAAAATAATAACAGCCGAAGTTCCAAATTTTATTCGAATCAGAAAATTAAATTAAATTAAATCAACAAGCAATCAAATATGCATACCGTTGACTCCTCGTAATTTTCTAAACTCGATTGTTTATCAGAGTCTTCTCGATCAAGCCAGGAACGCACAGGAAAAAAAATAATATAGAAGTAAATGTTGATTTTTTATTCGATGATAAAAATAAGCAAAAATAATATAAATAAAAAAGGAAAAAGTTGAGAGGCAGAGGGTGAAATTGTAAATAAGGAGAAAAAATTGAGGGTACCTCGGTCAGATTTGAAGTCAGTGAAGACGCGCTCCGCTTTCGCCGCAGCAGAATGGAAGGCGATTCTAGCTTTGGAGACAAAGGAGGGGGGTTCCATAACGTGCGCAGGGGGTGCGTAGATTAAGAAATGAGGGGATTTTGGCGTGAGATGCGCGACGAAAATGATGGCATTTTTGCAGGAGTAATAGGTTGGTTAGTGATAATTGGGGAGGATGATCCCAAAGAAACATAAATTATATTTTAGATTATTTTATTATTAAGCTTATTTGCATTTTACTACAAGTGGCCACCAAAAGAAAAAAACAATTGCATACCTTAAATTTTAAAATATTATATTTTGTTATTAAATTTATAGCAGAAATAATATTTAATTATTTTAATGTCAAAATCTTAATTAACTGCAAGAAATGTTAGATTTTATAAAAATTTAATAGGAATAAATTATTTTGTTAATAAATTTAGTTGTAAAATGTAATATTTTACAATTCATGGTATCAAATTATTATTTTATCATAAATTTAGTGATAAAATATAAATAATTCCATTATTATGCCAAACAGATTGAGGAAAAAGGAAGATGAGACCCAAATTTGTTGATAAATTTTATTTATTTCAACAGTTAAAAAGTTAATACTATAAATTAATATAAGAATAACACGTGGGAATATATAATAAATATATTAAATCACCTATATATGCATTTAAACTAACAAAATTTATTAACGAACATAATTTTTATATAATTTTATAAATATTAAGTGATTTAATATCCGTTCCCTGCCTAAACATCGAGTTTAATATCCTTTTCCCATTAGTTAATGAAACAAGATATTTGGATTTTTTTTTTAATAAGCGATTAGATATATGTATAATAAGGTGTACGGTCGTTTGAATTGATCATTTCTAACATTTTTTAATTATTTTATAATGTAGGATTGATTTGATCATTCCTAACATTTATAAATAAAATTAATTTATTAGCCCCTACATCAGCCAAAATTATATTATGTGCCGGGTGTATATGTCTTCTCTCTCACAGCAGGCGGGCCCCACAGCTCCTACATCAAGGCTTAGCCGTCTTATCTTATATATAAAGAAAAAATGGATTGTTAAAAATGAAATGAAAGGCAAGCAGTGATGATAATTAGAATGTCTCCAACATTTTATTTATTGACTTAATTTGTGGTTCCATTCGGTCTGAATATTGAAAGTAGTTAGATAAACCGCGATGGTTTTGTTTGAGCAATAAATAATCAGGGCGGATTCAAGATTGAATATTAAGGGGAGATAAATTTAAAACTTTTAAAATCGGGTCAAAATCTATTTATTTTAAAATTATAAGGAAAATTAGGAAATTAAAAAATTTGAGGGGCTGCCTCTGTTCACAATACTTGGTGGCAATATTGAAGACACCAACATTGCAGTCTTCTTCTTTTCTTTTCTTTTTTTTTTTTTTTTTTTTTTTTTGATTTTGAGAAGAAAAATAACTTTCAAGAGAAAGTTTCCTCTTCAAATAATAGGTACATGTGCTTCCAAAGCTAAAAACATGGACATAACCATTGTAAGAACTAGGAATGAAACGAACATTTGACTCCACTAAATGATCTTGAATTTCTTGTATTTCCTCAATGATCCAGTGAATTTCCAACTTGCTACTCTTCTTGTTAGAGATTAAATGCATAATATTCTGGCAATCCGTTTCAATATTCAGAGAGCGGCATTGAGACTCGGCAACCACCTCCAAACCGAACTTAATAGCTTCCGTTTCCGCAATCGCAACATCCCCATTAAATTTTAAGCTCTTAACAGCAACCATCACAGCCTCTCCCAAGTGGTTTCTGACCACCACCCCCAGCCCTGCTAATTGAGCTTCGCTATTGATTGCTGCATCGGTGTTCATCTTAAAGGTGCCAGAGACTGGAGCTGACCACTCCTCCTGCGGTTCAGGGGTCTGATGTGATATTGCCCTCATGCTTGATAAGCTTCCAATATTGCTTCTGCCCTGCCCAGGATCTATCTGGGTCCTCCGATTTGTGCTAAAAAAATGTACAGGTTCCTAGCATACCAGATTGTCCAGCTCACAGCAACTATCAGCTCCATTTCCTTAATGTTGAGGTTCTTGGCCAGCTCTTGCATTACAATTAAAGGATCCCCTCGTGCTAAAATTTTTGTTAGGAAACATAATCTCTAATATATTTTCATATTTGTCCTTTTAGAATCTAACCAAACATGTATTATTAGTCCTAGATTTATTCACAAATTAATTTAAATAAATCTAAGTTAACCACAATTTAACCACAACACAATTGCATATCTTACCTCTTGTAAAGATGTTCTTAATCAAACTTAATTAATTGTTTAATTCAATAAGCAATGCTCTTATTTATAGGAGGGAAATCAAGTTACTATAACACCACATGCATTACAACCTATTAGCTCACATGCATTTGGAAGTAAGTCTTGATTACTATGTAATCACATGCATTGATTACTATGTAATCACATGTATTTGGATGCATAATGACTTTCTCTAACCATTCCAAAAATATTACCATCATGGATGTACCATATGTTCTGTAGATGATAATTATTACAATTATTACACGGTAAATGAGAAATCCGAATATGACAAAATTACAATTATAATTATTATCCTCAAACAGACCCTAACGGCGGACCCTGAGAGTAGACCCTGACGGTAGAGGCTGAGAGCGGAGGCTGAGGGCAGAGGCAGACCCTGAGAGCGGAGGCAGAGGCTGAAGGGCAGAGGCAGACCCTGAGAGCGGAGGCAGAGGCTGAAGGGCAGAGGCTGACAGCAGAGGCTGATGGCAGAGGCTGACAGCAGAGGCTGATGGCAGAGGCTGACAGCAGAGGCTGATGGCAGAGGCAGAGGCTGATGGCAGAGGCTGACAGCAGAGGCAGAAGCTGAAGCTGAGGCTGAGGCTGTTGGCAGGCAGAGGCTGAAGCTGAAGCTGAGGCAGAGGCTGTTGGCAGGCAGAGGCAGAAGCTGAAGCTGATGCAAATCAGAACTTTCCCGAGGCTTGTTGTAAAACAACAATATCCTTAAAACAAAATTCGTCCCCAACCGTAGGTGCAGTAGAACGTGAGACGATTGTTTCCCAGGATACAACGGAAACGTACGAGAAATGGCACCACCAGACTCGTATCCAACGAACCACAAAGTGTTTGAACTCTCCTTTTAACAAAACAAAGAAAATGATCTTTCGTGTGTGTGCTATGTCTTTCTCTATTTTCTATTTCATTCTCTGATGTTGAAAACAAGAACTGATGTTGTTTATATAGGAAAAGAAAACACATCTCAATTAATAGAAATTAACTAGCCAATTAAATTTCATAATGGGAGATGTTACACATTGTTGTAACCACCAAGCTAATTAAATTAGCTATTATGGAAATTAAACTTTTGTAACCACCAAGCTAATTAAATTAGCTGTTATGGAAATTAAACTTTTGTAACCACCAAGCTAATCAAATTAGCTGTTATGGAAATACAAAAGGCTTGAAAATTGTGAACTTTGAGCAACAATTTCTCATTCACCCAAGCACCATTTTAAGCATATGAATATACCATTTCGAAGTACTCACGGAGGAGTATCCGAATCATTCAATAACAACCACTAACACGAAGTGGACCATGCTTAAAATTGAGCCTCAAAATGCTTATAAATAAGCATTTTTCCAACAATCCCCCACATGAATGAAATTGGCGAAAAACTTCGAATAAAATTATTTTTATAAAACATTTTATTTTGACCTAGAAGAGTTCAACGGTTCAACACCTGCATAGGATAGGTAGGCCACAGCCTTTGAACCTTCCCTTGTGAAAATATATCTCATTACTGGCTGACAGTTGACGCGATGTCATTGAACTGTACTGTCGTTCATGTAATTGGAGAACACATATCACACAGATATTTTACTTACACATTTGAGTTCTCATTATTATGTTCAATTTGGCCATGAACATCTACCTGGTTCTGCAAGAGTTTCTAAAAATTGTGCCCCGTACAATTCCCTTTGAAGCGGCCCCACTTCTCTCTCACATAGGTGATTTCTTATTTAAGAGTATCTCGTAATACTCTGCTCGGATTCCCGACGCATAAGAATCATTAAAAGCTTTTGCTTAACCTCTATCCATACGAGCATCACTGTTTCATTTCATCATAGGAATGGACTAGAGGGTAACCCCCACAGTGATCCAATTATGTCTTTTACGAGTAGGTTGTCCCATTGAACCTAGTTCTTGGGATCTCCAGTCAACAAGGTTGGGTTTTCCTTCGTAATAAACATTTATCTAATGGGCTTCAGTCCCATTCCCCTCGATGATTTCACAACTAACTCTCTATTTAACCCTTTGGTTAGCGGATCCGCAATGTTATCCTTTGACTTTACATAGTCAATCGAAATAACTCCAGTAGAGAGTAATTGTCTAACGGTATTGTGTCTACGACGAATATGTCTAGACTTACCATTATACATATTGTTATGTGCCATTCCAATTGCAGATTGACTATCGCAATGAATGCAAATTGCTGGCACTGGCTTAGACCAACTTGGAATATCCTCTAGAAAATTTCGAAGCCATTATGCTTCTTCAGCACACTTGTCTAATGCAATGAATTCTGATTCCATTGTAGATCTGGCTATCACAGTCTGTTTGGAGGATTTCCATGATATAGCTGCACCTGCTAGTGTAAACACATAACCACTAGTAGACTTTGAGTCTTTCATGTCAGATATCCAATTAGCATCACTGTATCCTTCGACTACAGCTGGATATCTATGATAGTGCAACCCATAATTACGAGTAAAATGTAAGTACCTAAGTACTCTCACTATTGCTTTCCAGTGATCAACCCCTGGATTACTCGTATATCTGCTGAGCTTGTTTACTGTACAGGCTATATCAGGCCTTGTACAACTCGATAGATACATCAAACTCCCGATCACTCTAGAGTATTCTACTTGAGATATACCATCTCCCCTATTCTTCGATAGGTGTAAACTCACATCTAAAGGAGTTCTAGCCACAGCTGAATCATCATCGTTGAATTTACCAAGAATTTTGTCCACATAGTGTGACTGATCAAGAATAAATCCATCTGGACTTCTCGAGATCTTTATTCCCAGAATGACATCTGCAAGACCCATGTCTTTCATGTCAAACTGGATTTTAGCATATTCTTGGTAGATTTCACCATTTTGACATTACTCCCGACAATCAGTATGTCATCAACGTAGAGACATAAAATGACATAGCCAACTTCTGTCTCTCTGACATAAATGCATTTATCACATTCATTGATTTTGAAACCATTTGCCAACATGGTGTCATCAAACTTTTTATGCCAATGTTTCGGGGCTTGTTTCAATCCATACAAGGATTTAACTAACTTACAGACTTTCTTTTCTTGTCCTGGAGTTATAAAACCTTCAGGTTGTTCCATGTAGATTTCTTCATCTAAATCTCCATTCAGAAAGGCTGTTTTCACATCCATCTGATGTACCTCAGATTGCGCAACGCTGCAATCGCTAGTATCATCCTTATGGAATTTATTCTCGTTACAGGAGAATAAGTATCAAAGTAATCAAGACCTTCACGTTGTCTATAACCTTTAATACAAGTCTTGCTTTGTACTTGTCAATTGATCCATCTGCCTTTATTTTCCTTTTGAAAATCCACTTGGACCCTAAAGGTTTACATCCTGGAGGAAGATTCACTAACTCCCAGGTGTGATTTTGTAAGATGGATTCAATTTCACTATTGATGGCATCTTTCCACAAGGCACCATCAGCTGACCTTACAGCTTCGTTATAGCTTTGAGGATCATTCTCTAACAAAAATGTCAGAAAATCTGGACCAAATGATTTTTCCGTTCTAGCTCTTTTGCTACGTCTTAGTTCAGGTTCAACAACTTGTTGATCTTCTGGAACATTAATTTATTCTCGGTCCTGACTATCTTCAATGATAGTCTCATGTGCCCGTTTGTGCACATCTGAATTCAAATTAGTTTTACAAGGAAAAACTTATTCGAAAAATGATGCATTCCTTGATTCCATTATCGTATTCTTGTGAATATCTGGTACATTAGACTCATGCACAAGAAATCGATAAGCATTACTGTTATGTGCATATCCTATGAAAATGCAATCAATAGTTTTTGGTCCTATCTTCACCTTTTTAGGTGGAGGAATGACTACCTTGGCAAGACACCCCCACACTCGTAGGAATTTATAGGAAGGTACTCTTCTTTTCCACATTTCATAAGAGTTTTCCCTGCTTCTTTCCGTGGTACCTTATTTAAAAGGTAATTAGCTGATAAGACAGCTTCTCCCCACATAGTCTGAGGTAAGCCAGAGCTGATTAACATAGCGTTCATCATCTCTTTCAAGGTACGATTCTTACGTTCCGCAATCCCATTGGATTGAGGCGAATAAGGAGCTGTGGTTTGATGTATGATTCCATTTTGTTCACAAAGTGATTCAAAAGGGAAAACATACTCACCACCACGATCACTTCTTAACTCCTTAATTCTTTTATTCAGTTGGTTCTCAACTTCATTCTTATAGAGAACAAATTTCTCTATAGCTTCGTCCTTGCTTTTCATTAAATACACATAGCAAAATCTTGTGCAATCATCAATAAAGGTAATAAAATATTTATTACCGCCTCTCGATTGTATTGAATTAAAATCACATACATCGGTATGAATTAGATCAAGTGGTTCAGAGTTTCTTTCAATACTATGAAAAGATGATCTTGTTAGTTTTGCCTCAACACAAGTATAACACTTATGTTTGTTATCAATTTTAAAATTGGGAATATGATTCATGTTAATTAACTTTCGCAATGAATTAAAATTAACATGTCCTAATCTACCATGCCAAAGATTAGAATACTCAACAATATAAGCAGAAGAACTAGCTTTATTGATATTTTTGGGTTTAACAACCATTACATTGAGCTTAAAAAGCCCATCAGTTACATACCCTTTTCCCACATACATCCTATTTTTAGTCAAAACTACTTTATCAGACTCGAACACCATCCGGAATCCATGCTTGTTCAGAAGCGATCCAGACACAAGATTCTTCCGTATTTCAGGTACATACAGAACATTGTTCAGAGTCAACTCTTTCCCAGAGGTCATCTTCAGAATCACCTTTCCTTGACCTTCTATCTCAGATGTTGCTGAATTTCCCATGTATATCTTTTCCCCATTTTCAGCAGGCTCAAATGAAGAAAACATGCTCTTGTCTGAGCATACATGTCGAGTGGCACCAGTATCAATCCACCACTCTCTTGGGTTAGAACCCACCAGATTCACCTCAGAAACCACAGCAGAAAGGTTAATGTCTGAAACATCTTGAGTCATGTTTTCTAGCACATTAGCCTCTTGTTTCTTTTTCTTCTTCAGCAGTCTGCACTCTGAAGACTTGTGACCCATTTTGTCACAGTTGAAGCATTTTCCTTGAAATTTTGATTTCTTGGAAACTCCTCATTTAGGGCCCATCTTTGACCCTTTGTTCTTGAGGTTCTTGTTCTTATGGCCATGTTCGACAACATTTGCTTTGGCCTCATGAGTCATTCCTCTCTTTTCAGAAACTCGGTTATCTTCCTCAATTCTTAGCTTAAGAATCAAGTCTTCAATGCTCATTTCTTTTCGCTTATGCTTTAAATAATTCTTGAAATCTTTCCAACCAGGTGGTAGTTTCTCAATTATCGAGGCTACTTGGAAGGTTTCACTTAAACTCATCCCCTCAGCATGAATTTCTGCTAGAATAATCTGCAGTTCTTGTACTTGGCTTATCACAGTTTTGGAATCAATCATTTTAAACTCTAGGAAACGGCCTACGACAAATTTCTTAGTACCGGCATCCTCAGTTTTATATTTTCGATCTAAAGATTCCCAAAGCCCTTTAGCTGTTTTCATTCCAGCGTACACACTGTACAAGGAATCACTTAGCCCATTCAGCACATAATTCCGACATAGGAATTCAGAATGTTTCCAAGCTTCAATGGCACTGATGACTTGGATATCAATCTCACCCTCTTTGGGTACATGAGCATCTTCCTTTAGAAACCTCGCAAGGTTCAACGTGGTCAGGTAGAAGAACATTTTCTGTTGCCACCCTTTGAAATTCTGACCACTGAATTTTTCAGGTTTTTCTGCAGCAGGATTGACATGGCTCACATGTCCAACATGTTGTCTAGCCATTGAGGCAGAATACCTTGGCCAGCCACAACGGCTGCCATATTAAGCCCAGAGGCTGATGCAAGTTGGCCAGCCGAAGGGGCTGCCACTGCACTTTGGTCAGCCACGGGGGCTGCCACAACATTCTGGCCAGCCGAAGAGGCTGCCATATTCGGATCTACTGTGTTTGGACTGATTTCCATATCCACAGAGTACGATTTTGTTTTAAGACTTTAGATGATAATTATTACAATTATTACACGGTAAATGGGAAATCCGAATATGACAAAATTACAATTATAATTATTATCCTCAAACAGACCCTAACGGCGGACCCTGAGAGTAGACCCTGACGGTAGAGGCTGAGAGCGGAGGCTGAGGGCAGAGGCAGACCCTGAGAGAGCGAGGCAGAGGTTGAAGGCAGAGGCAGACCCTGAGAGCGGAGGCAGAGGCTGAAGGGCAGAGGCTGACAGCAGCAGAGGCTGATGGCAGAGGCTGACAGCAGAGGCTGATGGCAGAGCTGACAGCAGAGGCTGATGGCAGAGGCAGAGGCTGACAGCAGAGGTGATGGCAGAGGCTGACAGCAGAGGCAGAAGCTGAAGCTGAGGCAGAGGCTGTTGGCAGGCAGAGGCTGAAGCTGAAGCTGAGGCAGAGGCTGTTGGCAGGCAGAGGCAGAAGCTGAAGCTGATGCAAATCAGAACTTTCCCGAGGCTTGTTGTAAAACAACAATATCCTTAAAACAAAATTCGTCCCCTACCGTAGGTGCAGTAGAACGTGAGACGATTGTTTCCCAGGATACAACGGAAACGTACGAGAAATGGCACCACCAGACTCGTATCCAACGAACCACAAAGTGTTTGAACTCTCCTTTTAACAAAACAAAGAAAATGATCTTCGTCGTGTGTGTGCTATGTCTTTCTCTATTTTCTATTTCATTCTCTGATGTTGAAAACAAGAACTGATGTTGTTTATATAGGAAAAGAAAACACATCTCAATTAATAGAAATTAACTAGCCAATTAAATTTCATAATGGGAGATGTTACACATTGTTGTAACCACCAAGCTAATTAAATTAGCTATTATGGAAATTAAACTTTTGTAACCACCAAGCTAATTAAATTAGCTGTTATGGAAATTAAACTTTTGTAACCACCAAGCTAATTAAATTAGCTGTTATGGAAATACAAAAGGCTTGAAAATTGTGAACTTTGAGCAACAATTTCTCATTCACCCAAGCACCATTTTAAGCATATGAATATACCATTTCGAAGTACTCACGGAGGAGTATCCGAATCATTCAATAACAACCACTAACACGAAGTGGACCATGCTTAAAATTGAGCCTCAAAATGCTTATAAATAAGCATTTTTCCAACATGTTCTCCATTTAGAATTTTACTAATTGTTGTTATTTAATAACATTTTGTTGTTACTTAATAATTTTCCAACATCTCCCACTCACACATGATGGGATCAACAATTTTTATTATATCTACAAGAATAATTCATACTTAGCAATTGTGTCGTGCGACCAGCATACTTCGAGAGCTCACTTGCTATACATATGTTAGAAATATATAGCTGCTCGAAAAATGGATAGAACCATAGTGGATTATGTATGCAGTATCCTCGATCATTTATCACATTATATCTCTCTCGACCTCTTTTAGAATGTAATATTTATTTTGTATTCACAATCATGTTTAATCACATAAAATAACATAATTGGTCGACCAGTGAATACAAGCTAATGTGATATTACTTATATAATGATTTTTCTTCTTTCTCGAATCTCTCAACCTTGATTCAATTCGTTTTTCCAAAGATGTCATTTCGGATCGAATCTCTCATGATCCTTCAGCAACAATCCAAGATAGCGATCATCAAATCTAAATTTTGAGAAGCAGACAAGAGTCTAAAGGGTACAATGTGAGATTGATATAATCTCAAGGGTCTCACACAATATCAAGATTGAGATCTTTAATAGTCGTAAATGTACACATGATATGAAAACATGTGCTATGATATTCTCTCATTTCCTATGGAGCGCATGTCTCATGTATGGGCCAAATTTGGTCCAAGGGCAATTTCGACCTTTTGCTTTCAGACCCAACACTGAACGCACCCCAGACTCCCCAACATAAGACCCAGGCCCGAAGATTCACGGGCCCACTCCCAGTAAAATACCCCACATCCAAACCATAACCAAGGCCCATCATACGCCATCCCACGAAATGCTCAGACTCATAAATACCCCTCATAACCCAGCCGTTTTCAGTCTTCATGACTGCCCATAATACTCATTCATGACACGACCGTTACCAACACACAAAACGTATATCAATTAAACACATTCATGAATCTCACCTGAAATAGCCTATAAAAGGAACCGAGATCCATGAGGATCAGGGGAGGACAACTCGCATAGTTCAATAATCTTCTCTCCAAAGCTCTCATCATATCATATCTATCGCCTCACGACAATCCACGAGGATCAAGGTAGTCTCTAGCCTTGCTCTTCCATTACTTACAGCTCGTCTTCATCACTGACTTGAGCGTCGGAGTGCCTACGGCACCCACCACACCTGTGGGCAGTAACCTCCACGCTCACTCTACCTTTATTTTGCAGGATCGCTAGTGCCCCCAACCTATAAATTCTCGATTGTGGACCTCGGGCAAAAACCAGCGTCTAAAATTTGGCGCCCACCGTGGGGCCCTAGCGATTCTTAACAGACGAAGATCTCTCAGTCTACGGTCCCTTCAACATAGCTGCACATGGCTTCTAGCAGCGATCAGACATTAGATCATATGGCCTCTCAATTGGCCATTCTATAAGAACGATTACGAGTCTTAGAGGAGGAAAATTCAGCCATGCGAGTATCTCCAATATAACCCTCCAGAAGCAACTGGAGCAAATCTCTTCAACCTCCCGACAACCTGATACTACAGACATTCCCTGCAATCCCACAATCCCCACCAATCTCTTGGGGGCATTCAACAATGTGACAAGTGACAATCTGCCATCAGACAACCATCCACCAAATCACGAAAGAAGTCAACATATTTCCTCAACCGACCAAGCACGGCAAGTTGCCTCCACCATGCGCAAGGAAATGCAGGAGTTCAAAGATGCAATTCTCTCCAGCCTACCTGGTGTCAGACTACCAGTGAGAAAAAGCCGAGCCGGCATGATCTCAGATACTCCATTTTTGGACACAATCACTTCCACCGAACTACCAAGGAAGTTCAGTCCTCCAGATATGAAGCTGTATGACGGATCCACAGACCCAAACGATCATGTGATCCATTACAAATACAAGATGATGTCGACTGATCTGGCTCCTCATCAATGGGTAGCTGGAATGTGTAGAGGATTCAGAGAAACATTGGCGGGCCCAGCCCTCACATGGTTCCTCAATCTATCTTACATGACTATTGGGTCATATCAGGAACTAGCTGATAAATTTGTGGAGCATTTTGCAAGTTCTTGCAAGCTTGAGAAGACCACCAATGACCTTAATGCAATCCAACAACGGATAGGGGAGTCCTTGCGAAGCTACGTGGCTCGCTTCAATAAAGAAATGATAACAATCCCAGATCTCTATCAGCCTACTGCAGTGGAAGCATTCAGAAATGGATTACTTTCAGAAAGTGGACTCTATAAAAAGTTCACTAAATTTTGATGCTACACTATGGATCATGCCATGGCCCAGGCTCAAATTGAGATTAGATGGGATGAGGATAAAAGAAACAAGAAAAGAGATAATTCCATCAGCCATCACAATGAGAGAACCTCAAATCCGCCCAAGCGACCCTACAACTAATATGCTAGCAATATACTTCAATAAAGTGATACTTGATGTAATTAGTCAATAAAAAAAAGGGCTAGATGACCTCCCATTGTCGCCTTGGGGACATCATAGCTTCCCAAATAAGTATTCATTGGTTACTTTAGAAAGAAAACTATCACTCACAAAACTCCAACTTAGGGAGAAACCCATTTGCTCCAATAGACCTACATTTACCAACACCTGGCCCAATCGACATGCTTCTCCCAATCGACATGAGAATACCCTCAAAATCCTCCAACATACCCAATCGGCCAAGAAGTAAACTCTAGGATTGTCATCTCCTCCATACTACGTGAAAAAAATTATCATATCTTTCAGACGATGAAGGATTGCCATCTCCTCCAAACTACATGGAAGGATTTTCATCTCCTTATTCGACCATGAAAGAACAAGGCGCATCCTTCCAATTTAACCAATTTTCCTACCATTCACCCCATACGACGAAGCAATGTGTCTTGCATTGGAATATCCAGCAGCCACACTTTACTTGTATAAAGACTTGTCATGAGAAGGATGTCCCATAAGACAATGCACAAATGAATACTTGGCATGGACATCCCAGTCGACATTACCAGATGGAAGAAGGCTTAGTATCTGACAGAGGGTCCACTCGACACGACAAGGAAAAAGTCTTGGCTATGAGCTGAGGTACCACTCCACACGACAAGGACGAACTCCTAGCCAGGGGCTGAAGCACCACTCGACACGACAAGGAACATGTCTTAGTTAGGGGCTAAGGTTCCAGTCGACACGACATGGAGGAATGATCAGTTATTGGCTGAAGTTTCATTCGACACGACAGATAAGTAGAGTGAGTTGCCTAAAGTTCCAATCAACATTACATGGATACACATCATGAGGATGCTATCTCACTCAACAATACAAAGATGTAGTCTCGGCTCAAGGAAGATGCTTCAAATGAAGATTCATCATAAGGTGAATGTCCCACTGGACACTACACTCAGCATGAGGTAAATGTCTCACTCGACATGACACGTATGAGGCTTACACTTATTTAAGATCCCATTCGACAAGACATGGATATCACCTTCCTCAGAAGACATGAAAGGTTAGTCATCATATCCATACGACATTGATTTAATACCGCAAAATCCAGACTACATAGGGAATCTTTTATCTTGCCTAGTAGTATGAAAAATCCTCTGGACCTCCATCAGGTCCACTCGACCGACCTTCATCAGGTTAGGTAGTATGAAAAATCTTTTGGACCTCCATCAGGTCCACTCGACCGACCTTCATCAGGTAAGGTAGTATGAAAAATCCTTTGGACCTCTATCATGTCCACTCGACCGACCTTCATCAGGTTATGTAGTATGAAAAAATCCTTTGGACCATCATCAGGTCCACTCGACCGACCTTCATCAGGTTAAGTAGTATAAAGAATCCCTTGGACCTCCATCAGGTCCAATCGACCGGCCTTCATCAGATTATGTAGTATGAAGAATCCCTTAGACCTCAATCAGGCCCAGTCGACCGACCTTCATCCAATCTAGTAGGATGATGACCCTCATGGACCTTCATCAGGTTCATTCGACTGTAGTCTCATGGTCTTCAGACGACATGGTCTCAAACTACAAGTCCTGTAGAATGAGGAATTATACCCTCATTGACCTTAGTCATGTCTTGTAGAATGAGGAATGAGAACCTTCATTGACCTTTGTCAGGTCTTGTAGAATGAGGAATGAGAACCCTCATTGACATTCTTCAGGTCTAGTGGAGTGAGAAGTGATGACCTTCTTGGACCATTATCAAGTCCATTCGACAGGTCCATACGACCGTAGTCTCATGGACCATCATCAGGAGAATGTGTGATAACCTTCATAGACCTTCATCGGGTCTAGTAGTATGATAAGGAAAGACGTTTGGACCTTTGTCAGGTCTGTAGAGTGAAGACTTTCATAGACCTTCATCTGGTCCAAACGACATTGAAGACTCCCCTGGTCATTTGACCCGTAGTATGGGGATTATCCTAATCTTCATCTGGTTCAGTCGACTGGGGACATCCCCCATGGACTCATGTAGAGTCGAGTTGTAGACATGGACTACACATGTCGTATGACTTATATCCTGAACCTTTATCTGGTTCAGTCGACCGGGGACATCCCCCATGGACTCATGTAGAGTCAAGTTGTAGACATGGACTACACATGTCGTATGACATATATCCTGAACCTTCATCTGGTTCAGTCGATTGGGTACATCCCTCATGGACTCATGTAGAGTCAAGTTATAGACATGGACTACACATGTCGTATGACTTATATCATGAACCTTCATCTGGTTCAGTCGACCAGGGACATCCCCCATGGACTCATGTAGAGTCGATTTTAAGACATGGACTACACATGTCGTATGACTTATATCATGAACCTTCATCTGGTTCAGTCGACCGGGGACATCCCCATGGACTCATGTAGAATCGAGTTGTAGACATGGACTACACATGTTGTATGACATATATCTTGAACCTTCATCTGGTTCAGTCAACTGGGTACATCCCACATGGACTCATGTAGAGTCAAGTTATAGACATGGACTACACATGTCGTATGACTTATATCCTGAACCTTCATCTGGTTCAGTCGACCGAGGACATCCCCCATGGACTCATGTAGAGTCGAAATTGTAAATGTGGACTACACATATCGTATGACTTATATCTTGAACCTTCATCTGGCTCAGTCGACCAGGGACATTCCTCATGGGCTCATGTAGAGTCAAGTTCAAGACCTGACCTTCATCTGGTCGACAGGGTCTTTCCCACAAACTCATAACGATCTCTTAGATCAACATCCATATTTGGTCGACTGAGGTTCATTATTGGTATTTACTCAGCTTTATCAAAATGGTGTGATCTTTGACAGGTCCAAACGACATCAACGTCCAGGTACGCTTACATGCTTTATACATACCTCATACGACACACGCGACAAATACTCTCCAAGACAATGACTCATTGACTTAGAGAGTAGGGGACAAACTGTATGGGCCAAATTTGGTCCAAGGGCAATTTTGACCTTTTGCTTCAGACCCAACACTGAACGCACCTCAGACTCCCCAACATAAGACCCATGCCCGAAGATTCACGGGCCCACTCCCAGTAAAATACCCCACATCCAAACCATAACCAAGGCCCATCATACGCCAGTCCACGAAACGCTCAGACTCATAAATACCCATCATAACCCAGCCGTTTTCAGTCTTCATGACTTCCCGTAATACTCCTTCATGACACGACCGTTACCAACACACAAAACGTATATCAATTAAACACATTCATGAATCTCACCTGAAATAGCCTATAAAAGGAACCGAGATCCACGAGGATCAGGGGAGGACAACTCGCATAGTTCAATAATCTTCTCTCCAGAGCTCTCATCATATCATATCTATCGCCCTCACGGCAATCCACGAGGATCAATGTAGTCTCTAGCCTTGCTCTTCCATTACTTACAGCTCGTCTTCATCAGTGACTTGAGCGTCGGAGTGCCTACGGCACCCACCACACCGGTGGGCAGTAACCTCCACACTCACTCTACCTTTGTTTTGCAGGATCACTAGTGCCCCCAACCTATAAATTCTCGATTGTGGACCTCGGGCGAAAACCAGCGTCCACATCTCATAAAATATCGTACATATTATAGTTCAGACAAACACAATGTCTAACTCATATCTGACATTAAGACAATTAAGGTGAAATGAACTTATTCACCTTAGGTCATATCAGAGAGAAAGTGACATCATAACGATATTACTTAATTTTCAAGCTTGAGCTCTCTAAATTATCACTCAGATAATTAGCTTAAATTTTTTTCTCATCTCCCATTAACACAAAGTAATGGAGGCGATTGCCCGTATGAGAAGGCCACTCATTCACTTGTCAGACATACTTCTAATACTAACTAATAGTATATTTGTTTAAAACATCTATCAACATATTAACATGTAAGCATTGAATACAAACATCAATGAGTATTAACATTAGTAAACATTATTTGGGAAAAATACATATCATAATATGTGAGCACATTAACATCTACGCAATCCCTGAGTTTTTAGATGTCTAAAAAGGACATCTCTAGGAACAGGCTTGGTCAATGGATCTGCTACCATCTCTTGCGTAGAAATGTACCTCATGTTTACCTCTTCTCGTGCAACTATGTCTTTTACAAAGTTATATTTGGTATCTATATGTTTCGTTTTACAATGGAATTTTGGGTCTTTTGTGTAGGCTATCGCTGCTTCACTATCACAGTTAACTAATACTGGACCAGAAGCTTCATTTGACATACCGAAATGATCCAAGAACCTTTTCAACCACACAGCTTCTTATATTGCCGATGAAAAGGCCACAAATTTAGCCTCCATTGTGGATAAGGCTATACAAGATTGTTTCTTACTGCTCCATGAAATGACACCATTATTTAGCAAGAAAACAAAATTGAAGGTAGATTTTATTTCATCTAAATCTCCTCCCGAATCAGCATCAGTATAGCCTCACAATTGCAGATCATTTCCTTGATAACATAATGAGTAATCAGTTGTCCCTTTCAGATACCTAAATATTCTTTTAACTGTTTTCCAATGTACTAGCTCTGGATTGGATTGGTATCTACTTACCATTCCAACAGCGAAATAGATATCAGGTCTTGTACACAATATTGCGTACGTTAAACTTCCAATTGCATTTGCATAAGGAACTTTCTTCATTTGTTCATTTTCCTGTGGAGTTTTAGGACACAATCTACGACTCAAAGCTTCAGTTCTTGTGATATGAGTATCAATAGTTTGCAAGCCTGCATTTGAAAGCGTTCAATAATTTTCTTTATGTATGACTCATGTGAAAGAGATGATAAATTCTTTGAACGATTTCTTGAGATCTTAACCCCAAGAATATATACAGCTTCACCCATATTTTTCATCTTGAAGTTAGATGATAACCATTGTTTAATGTGTTTATAAACTCCTTATCATTTCCAGCTATAAGTATATTATCCACGTACAAGGATAAGATAATGAACTTATCTTTATCTCTCTTGGTGTACACACAATGATCCTCATCTATCATAGTGAAATCATTCGAAATGATTGTATTGTGGAATCGTATATACCATTGTCTAGACGATTACTTGAGACCATATATAGACTTTAAAAGTTTACATACTTTCTCCTTTTCATTTTCTTTTATGAAACCTATTGGTTGTTCCATGTAGATTTCTTCATCAAGTTCTCCATTGAGAAAAGTAGTCTTTATATCCATTTGATGTAATTCTAGATCCATGCTTGCTACTATAGCCAGAATCAAACGAATTGAGGTAAACCTTACAACAGGTGAAAAAGTCTCGTCGTAGTCAATTCATTCATGTTGCGTATACCTTTTTGCTACAAGCCGTGCTTTATATCTTTCGATATTTCCATCGGCATTACGCTTTATTTTAAGAACCCATTTGTTCTTGATAGCTTTATGTCCTTTGGGTAGATCAACCAATTTCCAAACTTGGTTGGACCTCATTGAATCCATTTCATCTTCCATTACTTTCATCCATTTTTCCTTAACAGGACACTGAAGAGCCTCTTTTATGTTTCTAGGTTCTTCATCCTCTTGAGGTAGAATTATAAATGTTTCTCCTTTGATATCGAAACGACGTCGAGGAATGTCTATACGATTACTACGTCGTAATTGGGATTCTAGTGGTGGAACTAGTTCCTCACTTTCTATATTATTCCCATTTGGATCGTGCACATTGCTTCCACTTGGATTATGTATATCACTCCCACTCGGATCACGTAAAGGAGACTTATGTGAAACTAATTCATCATTTTGAGATTCATGTGAAACATATTCATCATGTTTTCTCAAATTTCTCTCATCACTCCCACTTGAATTAGGTAAACCCGAGTGTTCACCAATCATGTGATCCATTTGATCATGAGTTTCATATAGAGATAAATCTTGACATATCTCTCTCTGCTTAGGAAAAATCATTTTCTAAAAATGTGATATCTCGTGATTCAAATTATGTCACGCCACCACTTTCATGTTCACCTAGTAAATATACCATTTTGATTGTTCAGAATATCTTATGAAGATACATTTTTTTCCTATTTCGCCTAATTTTCCATGTTCGTGAGAACGCACATGAACATAGGCCGCACAACCTCAAGGTTTCAGAAAGTGAATATCTGGTTTGCGACTTGTCCATAACTCATATGGTGTGGTGGCAACAGATTTTGATGGCACTCAGTTAAGTACATATGTGGCAGTTAATAATGCATCACCCCAATAGGTTATAGGCAAATTTGCTTGTGCCATCATAGACCTAACCATTTCAAGAAGAGTTATATTTCTTCTTTCCGCAACATCATTTTGTTGAGGAGTAGCAGGAGTAGTCAACTGACGACTAATTCATTTTTCATCACATAATTCTCTGAACTGATCAGATAAGTACTCACGACCACGGTCAGTGCGTAGCGCTTTAATTTTCTTGTCTAATTGATTTTCTGTTAAATTCATAAATTTCTTAAAATATTCTAATGCTTCAGATTTATGAGCAATCAAATAGACATAACTAAAGCGTGTAAAATCATCTATGAATGTGATAAAATAAGATGTTTCATGTCTTGCTCTGACATTCATTGGACCACAGATATCTGAATGAATTAATTGTAATGGATACTCTGCTCTAGTCCATTTTCTAAATGGTTTTCTCGCAGTTTTTCCAGCCAAGCAATATTCACAGGTTGACAAATCTACCTTCTCAATATTTCCTAGAAAGCGTGGATAATATGTTCATTCTTTGCTGGCCAATGTGGCCAAGTCTAGCATGCCACACATTTACATCACTATCATCACTGACAGATGAAGTAACAAAGGAAAAACTAGAATTGTGATTAAAACGTTCAACATTTAATATAATAAAACCATCCAGAAAATAACCAGAACCATAGTGTATTATACCTAAGTACAAATCAACACCAAATTTATGGAAGTTCAAAATGAAACCTAAATTAACCAAAACCAACACAGAAACTAAATTTCAACGAATTTGTGGAGTAAACAATACATCATGTAGTAGTAAAATTTTTCCACTATGCATGACTAACTTGCATGTTCTTATTCCTTTGACTTCAACCCGTGAGTTGTTGCCAATATATATCAACTTCACCCCAGGTGAAATTCATCGAAATTCCATGAAGGCATCTCTATCATTCGCTACATGGTCGGTGGCTCTTAAGTCTACAGTCCACAAAGGATTAGATTCAGTTAGAAAGATTGAACTTAAAACACATATTTCATTTAAATATGCACGAAAGGTATTCATCTTTTTAGGCTCAGTGCAGTCACGGGCAAAATGACCTTTCTTACCACAGTTAAAACATTTAACCTTTGCCATGTTTTTCTTTTTGGCAGGACGTTTTCCTTTCCCATGTTGGTTAATTTTCTGTTTCTTTTCTGACTTGGGAGAATTTTATTCTTTTCCGAACTGGAACCCCCACCATAAAATTTTCTCTTCTTCTTGAAACCCCCAAGTTTGCTAGTTTCTGTCATATAAAATTCAGTATTTGACTTAGCGGTCGCGAGTTGGTCGTTTTCTAATTCAAGGTGACGTTTAACATCATCAAAGGGTTTGATGCTCTCATTATGGATCAAACACATCTTTATATGCTCCAGCTATTTGGAAGAGAACGAATGACCGCTTGGACTTGATGTTCATCTGTAAGAACATGACCAGCATCTGCCAGTTCAGTAATCATGTTTGACATTTGCCTCAAGTGTTTTGACATAGTGAACTCATGGCGTTTCTTGTATGTGTCAAACTTGATTGTGAGTGACCTGAGTTTGGTTATTGATGTAATATCAAACGTTTCAGCTAGTGTGGACAACATGTCCTTAGCCATGTCATATTTCCTGAACTTTTTCATTAGGTCATTATCCATACTGTTTAGCAACGTAATACGACCAACGAAATTATTTTTCTTCCAGGCCTCATAAGCCTCTCGGTCTTGCCTGTGTTGGGCTGTAGTGTCCTGTTCAGGTTCATCCATGCTCATTTTCAGGGTTTCAAGAACCTTTTGTTCTTCTAGCACATATTGGATTTTCATGCTCCAAATTTCATAATTATCGCCATTCAGTTTCTCATCCTTATTGAGTTCAACGATAATGTTCTTTGTTGCAGAAGCCATATTAAAAAACACAAAGTTTCTACAGACATCCATGCACAATTGTTAATACTTTTGCCTTATTTTATCATGAAATACATTATGTTTAATAAAAATTTTAAATGTGGTTAGAGTCAAAAGGTCACTATGTGTCCAATTATCATCCAATTATCCAATGTAAAAATATTATCAACATAATCAATCATGTAAAATCATTTTCTAAAAAATTACATAAATTTTTAGAACCTGAATCATGTAACAATTCATGACACTTATTGATTTAATTACATAAATTAAATTCAACATAGACATCTATATATATAAATACAATAATTACATGTTGTGAAATAACAAATAATTACACACAAAAATAACATGAAAAAAATTAATATTTTATAATAATAATTTTTCCAGTTTCAGATTCTCAACTCATATATGTTTTGGGATACCAATCCTCAAACTTTTTGGGTAACTCATAATTAATCTTGGAGAGCCACGGAAAACCTATAGTAAATCTAGGATCCTTGCAACGTTTCCGGGACATCAAAGGAAAAATCATATTATTTGCTGATGAGCGGAAAATATATCACTATTTACCGCCCATTTTACCTAATATTTTGTTTAGTTTCTCGGGTTTGTTGAATGTTTTGATGTATTTTAGTTTATTTTGCAGATAAAATAAAATCGGGACTCAATGAAATCATTTAGGACGAAATGTGGAACAAATAAGGGCAAAAACAAGACTTGACATTTTGATTTTGGAGATTGGAAACTTGAAATGGCGAAGTACAATTTCGGAAATTCCAACTTTGCGCAATTGTCGTATTTTGGCCATAACTTTTTACTCTAATATCGGATTGAGGTGATTCAAGTTCCAGATTAAAGAAGACTCAAAGATCTACAACTTTGAACAAAATAATTTCTAATTCTGAACATTTCATATCCGAAATTATGAAACACACGAAAGTGTGTTATGTGTAATTATTAAAGTCATTTTCAAAGCAAAAAAATAAATAAATAATAAAAATTGTCAAACTTCCACCAAACATTGGTGCCATGTTTGGTGGAGCAATTGGTGGAGAAATTGGTGGAAGCTTTTAGATTTGCCTAAAAATACCAAGCCATTTCATTTGTAATTCTCATGCTTTCCTTAGGTTTTTGTAAGGAATTTAAGGATTGCATCTTGTTTGTTTATTTTTTGTAATTTAAATTATGTATTTTTATTTTCAGTAATAGTAGTAGTTTCTTTTCTTTTCTTTTCTTTTATGTTTTGTAGTTAGAATTCTGCTGGGGGAAGGGTCAAGCTTTTATTATTTTAGTTTAGATTAATCTCCCTTAATTATAATATAGAAATTATAATTTAATAATATGGACTAAAGGATATACCGTCTTAATGGCTGGTTTTATTTATTTGACATAATGTGACACCGCCTATATGGTCGGTCTTTAGGTGACAGATAATTACCGCCTATATGGCTGGTTTATGGACAAATGATAACACCGCCTTTATGGTCGGTTGGACTTAATTGAAAATCTGACTTAATCAGGATACCGCCTATATGGTCGGTTGGTAATATCACTGATAATTTCTATATTATAATAAGAGAGATTTCTAAATTAGAAATAGTAAGGGTGGATCCCCTAACCCCAACATTTTATTTTTATTCTAGGGAAGTGATAAAACACAATATTCACATGCTTAATAATTGATTTAATTATATAATGAGTAATTCTTTAGTTTATTTATTGAATTTTAAGCTTAATGTTTCTTGTTGCTTGATCACCAATAAGATTGATGTGGTAAACTTAAAATGAACTTGACGAATGGATTTTAGGTTTCAGCCTTAGATTCAATAGTCCACGATCTTCCTTGAGGATAGATAACCATTTAATAGATTTCCTTACAAGATATACATATACATGTCGGGCGGGGGTAGCCACTATTGGAACTTGAACTTAATGAATTCAGGTAACTTGGTTAACATATACATATGATTAATTGGGTTATTTGAGTGTTTGCATCTGACTATCGACATAGGCTTTTGCATATCTTCGTGTTCCAAGTTAGCAAATTGATTTATTACACATATATAAGAGAATCAATTCATCATTAGAATAATATTGTGTAGAGTCACAACCCTAGATATTTGTGTCTTTTGTTTTTTTTTCTTAGTATTTTCTTTTGTATATTTATTTATTTATTTGTTCAGTAAATCGACATTATAAGCGTGTGATTACGCCAGTCATTTGCCTTATGTCTGAGATACTCAATTGCCAACATCTCAATGGCTATATTATAGGGAATATATTGTTTTTCTATACGCTTTATTGTTCTCCAAATGTGGGTAAGTCGTTTTTGCCATATCTCAGAGAGAGTGTTTCTCAGCAATTTGTATCTATTAATCTGTCCTACACAATTACCTGCCCAGATTGTTTCTTGTAACATGTTATTAAAAGTTAAATCATATCATCGTCACCACTCATCCGATATTTTCCAATTCTAGACATGTTTGATATTATTTCTCTGTCTGTAGGTGTCGGAAACCATATTTCAATTTTTCGCTCTATTGTCATGATTTTTCTGCAACTAATAAAAGGAAAAATCAACACAATGAAACACAAAGTTACATTAACTAAAATAAACATCACGAAGATATTTATTAAATTACATAAACACAAAGTTTATATGATAAAATAAATTTATCATGGACGATTAGAACATTATGAAAAAAGGATTAGACATTTAATCATAACGAATCGGAATTACCGAAGGAAACCGATACAGACATGACCCACGCGGACCAACACAAATCCCCACGCGCTAACCACGCGCCACACGAGTGTCTCACGCGCCTCCACGCACCCTCATGCGCTCTCACGCGCCGACCTGGCCGGCCAAGTCACACGCGCAGGCGACATGTCGTCCGCAAGTTCTGTGACCATACGACATGTCGTTTATGTGCTTTGTTTTAAACTGGCTTGTCGTTTATCAATGTCAACCGACAAGTCGTCCATCACTTCCAATTATGTACGATGTGTTGTACACTAGTTCCGGACGACGTGTCATTCGTAGTCTTAATATACGGATGACATGTCATTTTTACAATCTGGGAGTATTTTTCTGGGTAAAAATATATTCGTGTAGCCAACTTCTAGGGTCCATATCTTTCTCAATTTTATTCCAAATTAAGAAAATAATATACCAAATTGAAGGTCTCATGTCTTAGTTTTCAAAACATATTTGAACATGAGATTATCAATTTTCTACAGAGAGTTATTATGGCCCAAATTTGGAAGAAAATTATTTTTGTAAAAATAAAAACTAGAAGCATTTTCAACATTTTTATGCATGTTCATGAATTTTTATGTAATCTAACTAGAATACATGTATTTAAGCTCTGATACCAATGTTAGGAAACATAATCCCTAATATATTTTCATATTGTTCCTCTTATGATCTAACCAAACATGTATTACTAGTCCTAGATTTATTCACAAACTAATTGAAATAAATCTAAGTTAACCACAACATAATTACTTCTTGTAGAGATGCTCTTAATCAAACTTAATTTATTGCTTAACTTAATAAGCAAATGCTCTTATTTATAGGAGGGAAATCAAGTTACTATAACATCATATGCATTACTTCCTATTAGCTCACATGCATTTGGAAGTAAGTCTTGATTACTATATAATCACATGCATTGATTACTATGTAATCACATGTATTTGGATGCATAATGACTTTCTCTAACCTTTCCAAAAATGTTACCATCATGGGTGTACCATATCTTCTCCATTTAGCATTTACTAATTGTTGTTATTTAACAACGCTTTGTTGTTACTTAATAATTTTCCAACAACTTTCAAAGATGTTACAAACTCTGTCAAATTCCAGATCTTCTTAGCATTTTTGCACTCAAACAATACATGAGAGACAAATTCCAGTTTTGTTTGGCACAGCTGGCAGCTTGGAGCTTGCAACACTTTTCTTTTCCATAAATTATCAGTTGTGGGCAGAAGATTTTGAGCAGCTCTCCAAAAATAATTTTTATTTTGACAGGAATTTTGAGAGACCATAACGGCTTACATGGTCTTTGGGAGCCCTCTGCATTGCTTGGAACATCATAACATTTAGTCCTCAATGCTATCTGATAGCCACTCCTTACAAAATACATCATCTGCTTATCAAAATTCCATAGGAGCTGGTCTTCTTTAGGCCTTCTTGGTAAGGGAATTTTGAGAATTTCCTTTGTATTAAAATCCAGAAAAGCCAGCCTCATCAATCCTTCATCCCATTGACTGTTGTGGCTAATCAACCTGTCCATTATCGCCTTAGATGGAAGTGTTATTCAATGTTTTAAAAAGAGGTCAGAGGTGGCGTCTCGAGGTGCCGCGTCTCCGCCTCTCGGCGAAAGCACGTCGAAGCGTCCGCCTCTGGCGGCCTTTTGTGTTTTCCCGCACCGCAGTGAGTGAAGCGGCCGCCTCACTTGCTGTGTGAAAAATAATAGCTAGTGAAGAGAAAACGAGAGTTGTTGAAGAAGAAGAAGAAGAAGTTTATATAAAGAGAGAGAAGAGGGAGTTTACAGAAAAAGAGAGTTGTTAAGGAAGTTTACTTCGACTCTGGCATGTCTGATGCAGCTGCCGATTTACAGATACGCTTCTAGTTTTTTCATCTTCATCTCTACTTCATTTTCTTTTTTTTTTTTCGATTAACTTCTTCTTTCATCTTTTTTTTTTCTTTTTTCTCTATTTCATAATCGTCTTCGTCTTCTTTTGTTTTTATTTTTCTTCATCTCTAAGACAACTTTGATGTCTTCATCTTCTTCAGTTTTTTTTCTTCATCTCTAAGACGACTCTGATGTCTTCGTCTTCTTCTGTTTTTTTTTCTTCATCTCTATTTTTTCTTTCTCCTGTTTTCGTTAACGACTCTGATGTCTTCATATTCTTCTTTTTTTTTCTTGTTTTTGTTTTTTTCGCTTTCTTCTTTACTGAGAGATCAGAGTGTGTAAGGCTTTGGGCCGGTGAAGTGTGTAAAGAGAATTTTTTTGATGGATTATTAGTGGACTAAAAAGAAAAGGCTTTGGGCTTGTGAAGTGTTTAAAAGCCTGTTAAGGAAAGAATTTGTGTAAATGAGGAGTGGAGCAATGTGAGAATATTATGTTGATATTATGATTTTAAATTTTTTTCTTGATTTTCAGATAGAGACGCCCGCCTCACGCCTCAATGGCCGCCCTCCTCGAGGCGTTATCCATATTTTTAAACATTGGTGTTCCTATCTGCACCAGTATAAAGAGATGAGGCATGGGCATCCAATTATTATTGAAGATTTCTATTTGCTTATCATTGCCAATTTTCCATCTAACTCCCTTTTCCAACACTTTCTAGCCCAAATAATGTTTCGCTAAACAAATGATAGCCTAGACCCCATTTCTGCTTTCATAAACTCAGAATTTCTAAAATATCTGCTTTTTAGTATTTTGACCACCAGAGAGTCAGGCTCTTGGAGGAAACGCCACCTTTGTTTAGCCACAAAAGCTTGGTTAAAACTGGACAAATCTCTGAACCTCATACCTCCCCTTAATTTGGCATTACACATTATATCTCGTCTAGCCCAATGAATATTTCTCTTATCTTTGGATGATCCCCACCAAAATCCCGCAATTGCCTTTTGTATTTCATCACACATTCCTCTAGGGAATCTGAACACACTCATAGCAAAAACATGCACTGCTTGGGCCACCGTCTTAATTAATATTTCCTTACCTCCACTAGAAAAGAACTTGCTTTGCCACCCTGAAATCTTATTCATGATTCTGAACTTTACATCGTTAAAGAAACCCAATCTTTTTCTCCTAATCATCGAAGGTAACCCTAAATATTTTTCATGTTTGGACACAACTTGAAGCTGAAGAATCTCCTTGATGGCAACCACTCTATTTGGGGTTGTTCTGCTGCTAAAGAACATCGAGCTCTTTTCAAAATTGAAAACCTATCCAGAGGCCTCCATATATGTGTAAAAAATAGATTTTAACCACTTACAGTATTCAATTGAATCTTCTTTTCTTGCTTAGCATTTTTAAATAATTTGGAAAAGACCTATGTACATAAAACAAAAGGGTATAGGGATAGAGGACATCCATGCCTAAGGCCACGCCTTGGAGTGATTGACCATTTAGCTAGGCCATTTATGATTACAGATAAGGAAGATGTAGAAATACAACCCAACACCAACTCAACTAGCCCTTTCTAAGAAAGACCACTCAACCCTATCATAGGCTTTGCTTGTTGGGGTTTTTGGTCAAAAGACGCGGCGGAAGAGTGGTTCGGGCGAAATCGTAATTTTAAAACTTTTTCAAATTACCGAATGAATTATTCAATATCCAATATGAATAATTCATTCATATTTCACCTAAACTTATTTTTTTCGATATCAAATAGCGACATAAATAGTTAAGAAACTTCACGAAACTTTTACGAAAACGTTTTTCCGCGAAATGACGCAAAACATATTTTTGACCGAACCGACCACCCAACACTTATGGGGACTACCCAGGTCAGCCCCAATAGTGTTAGGGCAATTCATGGGCTGCCCGAACAGTGATAAATTCACTGTTTGGACAGTCGTCACCTGGTTGGCTCAAAAGTCACATGGTAACACCGTTTTTCACCGTTTTCGCTTATTTCAACTCCGAAACAATTTCCGGAAATTATTATAACACCCAAAACATATCCAATACATTTATATGACATCAATTTCATCAACATAAACCCATATTTTCCAGAACTGATCCAGAAACCAAAAATGTCAATTTTCATGCTTTAAATCCAATTTTTCAAGATTAATCAAAACACCAATCAAAGTCACCACACATGAACCACCCAAGGAATATTATAGGCATTACAAGAGTGGTCATAAGACTCTATAATGACAACATATCATCAAATGAACAAATTGGATACATATTACAATAATAGCACCCCAAAACACTTCACACATGCATCATCACTTCCATATCCATCCACCAAAACCAAAAGCCCTAATTTTAACAAACAAATGAACCCTAGAACAATTCTAATAATTCAAGAAAACAAGAAATAAATTTCCAAGCTTAAGGTTGAAGATTACATTTAATCTCTTGATTTCCTAAGCTTTTTCTTGAATTTTCCTTTGTTTTCTTCATGATTTGATCAAACAAATCTTAGGGTTTTTTCTCTCATGTGTTTCGGCCATGGTGGTTGGTTGGAAGAGAAAATGAAAATTTTTACCTTAAAAAATCCAAGTGACCGACTTTCAATGGTAATTTGGTCATTTTAAAAAATTTAATCCAATTAATTATATTAAACTTTATGTTAACCAAATCATAAGTGCACACATAAAGTTTAATTAAATCATGTCATGTGTTCAATAATAATTAAAAATATTTCATAACATTTATGAAATATATATATTATTTAACTATTTAAATATTTAACAATTAAATATCTAAATAATTAATTAATATAATTATTATTATATATGTATTTTTATTTTCATTAAATAACAAATAAATATATTCATGACATGTGTCAAAATCTCATTTGACAATTAATTAATGTGTATCTAATCAAATAATGCATCAAATACAAATACACAATAATTATTAAATGACCAAAATCCCATAAAATATGTATTATCGTTTAACCGATTAAACGATTCGAATTAACTCATTTAATCCAATGAAGTATTATGAATAATCTGTATTATTCATAACGCGTTGCCCAAGTACTCAACGAGTACACTTTATATTGTGAGACTCTCTAAGTTTAGGTTTATCTGTCACGAAATCCAATTTCATGTCCATAATCCACCCATTCATGAATTATATCGACCACAGATAATCTCGATAAACTATGCAAGCCGAGGTCATTGCATATATATAATCCATCTGTCACAGGCTATCCATATTATACATAAGATATAGATAATAACGTCAAATACTTTCGGTATAATATAGTCGACTTTCAATTTACGATCTCTAAATAACACTCAGAACAAGTTTCCGAAGTTATACCACGGCCATGGATTTACTAGATCGTAAAAACATGAGGATATTTATGCATTATACATAGGTTGACGAATTCTATCTTGATACGCACTGGATATCATAAGCATCAGTCCACACCCAACGAATAGGTGGAGGTCTGATCTAAATAGATTGGTGACGTGACTTCCATCAAAGTGTGGAGGATAACTTATATATCCCAATATGGTATCTCAAGTCAAAGGACCACTATGCTTGCTCAACTCGAGAAGATTCATATTGATGTTGGTGTACCATCTATTAGGAAATCTTCAGTGAGTCATTCAGTGTTTATCAAATAAACACTAAATGTCTATACGAGTCTCATGAGACTCATGATTCATTGGGATAAACCATCGGACCAAGTCACGATATACGACATGTACTGGTCTCAGCGGATTTTACTAACCGACCTGTGTTAGTAAATCTTAACCAGGAACTTTATTTAAGGATATACATCTTATAGTGTGCTTCCCAATGTCAATTACAAACTATGTTGTAACTGAGCACTACATGGTAAATTCTATAGTCTTTGTCTAATATACACGTATCACTAAATCAGATTTAGTTTCAATCTAATCGTAGTTAGATATCTAATTGCAATTAGATCGAATATGTGTATAAAAGACAAGAGGTGTTACCATTAAATAAGTAATATTATGGAAAATAAAATTGCTCGTATTCATGAATCGGACATAAATACGATCCGGATTGGCACTCCGAGCACCAACTCTAACATTGCTAACATCTAGCTTTAGAGCTACCAAACTATTTTTATTTCTCTTCGTAAGCCTAATCTTATGTAAACATTCGTAACCGATGATTATATTGTCTGTGATGAGTCTTCCCGGTATGAAAGCACTTTGTGTTGGTGATATCGGATGGTGAAATATGGTTTTCAATCTATTTGCAATGACCTTAGCCATAATCCTATACACCAAATTACACAAACTAATAGGTCTGAAATCCGTAACTTTTTTAGGCTTTGTAATCTTCGGAATCAGAGCAATATGAATATGATTTAAAGGGGTGATATTACCTTCATCTTTGAGTATGCGAAGACAGGTCTTGGTCACACCATGCCCTACTGTTGTCTAGTGTTTCTAGAAGAAGACAACACGTAGGTTGTCTGGTCCTGTAGCCTTTGTTGGCGCCATCTGAGCTAAGGCATCTGAAATTTCTTTCGCTGTAAAAGGTTGCTCAATATGAGCATTCATTTATGTTGTCACTCGCGGATAAAAACCATTTAGAGCCCTCTTTAATTGTTGTTGCGTTGGTGATGATGTTGAAAAGATGTCCTGAAAGCAATTAAAAAACATTCTTTCAATTTCATTTTTATCTTCGGTCCAGACATGTTGTAATTTTTGAAAATTTTTCAATTTTTTTGTATTTTTCGAAAAATTTTGGACTGAAAATAAAAACAACATATAAACTAAAAACAAGGTACTAATCAACTAATTCTCTCCCCCAAACCTAAATGAGACATTGTCCCCAATGTCTTAAACAGTAAAAGGAGAGTTAAGAAGGTCGTACCTGGTTAGCTGAAATCTACAGGAAATTAAAGGTTAAGATCCAGATTAATTCGACGCCTCTTACCACGATCGTCCTCGGACCAATTTATCTTTGAAAGGATAGGGTCAACTTGTGGTTCATAGGCTATGAGTTGGTCTATTAGATCCGGAGCAGTTCTGGCAGTAAAGAGGAGTTCTTTCAAAGGTTTTGACACGAACCCATTTCTCCGAGCATCATCAAGAAACACACAAAGAAAATCATAAAATCCATCAACGTTGAACAGTCCAAGCGGTTTCTGGTGTATGTTCAGGTTTGCCCAAGATAGAACTATAAAAATTTCCTCCAGTGTACCCAAGCCACCTGGCAAAGCGATAAAAGCATCAGCACGGTTAATCATTTCTACCAGTCGTTCAGACATACCTGGCACGATCAGTTCCTCTCCGTTTGATGATCCAATAAGATTTGCCTCTGCCAATGGTTTTGGGATGATTCCCAAAACGTGACTGCCTCATTCCTGTGCGGCCTTTGAAACAATCCCCATAAGTCCAAGATTTCCTCCGCCATATATTTAATGCATATTCCTTGCAGCCAAGACTCGACCCAATTCATGTGCTGCTTCTACGTATTGTGGTTTAGTACCAACACTAGTACCGCAAAACACACAGATGTTTTCAACTCGTCTTCTTGATGTGGCTTCCATTTTTTTATGTATTTCTTTTTTTTTTTCAAATCAGGATGCCTTCAAAAGTGTAATGACGGGCTGAATTTATAGTACCTGAAAAAGGGTGAGTAATAATAGCACTAATATCTTCCAGAGGACGATTGTTAGCTAAACAACAAAAGAAATCGTGAAAGGTCAAAAAGTCTGGATCCTGTCTACGAAAATAAAGATAATTACAATAGAAAAGCGAATCAAAGCAATAATTAAGACAACGGAATTGTGTACGTAATACGCCACTCGCTCAGTATAAATTCATTAGGATGTATCTCAAGATTTCATTCCTTATTCAGCCATCGCTAATGAATTGTTTCTCATCTTTGATTGCCAAACACAATTCCTTCTGTCTTAAAATGCTTCGTTTGTGCCTTTCCCTACAAAAATGACACACAAAATTAAAAAATTCACACAAAATATGAAAACAAATATTACAACAAATTGCATGGGTTGCCTCCCTGCTAGCGCTAAATTTTTCATCTTCAGCCAGACGTGACTGAAATTCATCTGTTAAGGAGGTTTCAATGTCGTTTTAGATGTCCGATCAAAAACAATCCCGTGAGCGTTGCTTTTGAAGGGTCTCTTCCAACGGTAAGGTGGCAAAAAGAGTTTTGTCCCATTCAGTGCTCGTGCCACCTTTTTGCTCCTTGTTGTTCCAGTGGTTCCTGCAAAGAAAGAAAGAAAATCAGGAGGTCTCGTATGGTGCTTGACTTGGAATGGAAGTTCCATTCTGTCAAGCTTCTGGGTGATATCTTTGATTTGTACTCCCCAAAACAGTGATGTTTCTCCTGAATGCTCTGGATCTTTATTAAGGTCAGACATTTGCTCCTCCATTTGCCATGCTTCTTGCTCCACCTTTTCTTCACAGATGTATTGTAAAATTTTTGTATTCAGCTCTTCATCTGTCATCTGTGAAATACATGCTTCAAAATTGTCAACCTGAGGATGCAAAGATGTTTCTGACATTAGGTTTTCATCCTCTGATACGACCGGAATGAATGGTTCAGATAGATCTTCTTCAAACATCATGGTAAAGCATGCTCCAAGATCTTCATTTTGAGGATTGAATGTTTGATCCTCCGTTGTTGGTGCAGTTGGTACAAATAGATCAGCTTCATCCTCGTCAGAATCTGAATAATAAAAGTCAAATTGAGACTTTGCCGGTTCGAGCTCCTGAACTGATACCTCTGGTTGGTGATACTGCTCAGCCTCCTCCTCTGTTGAAGTGTCATTGTGAAATGATTGGTGCTCGAAGGCTTCATCAGTGTCATTTGAAACTGGTTCTTGAGGTATGTAGTCCTGGTTTTCTGTGAATTGTCTCATTTGATCTGTCATCCTCTGAATGAATTCTGATTGTCTCTGAATACTTTCAATTGATTCTGACTTGTTTCAAGCATTGCATCCAACTCGAACATATCTTTGAGCATGTTTAACAACTGATCTTCCTCTGATGATTCTATTTGTTGATGAAAATCGCATATGGATGGTGGATAAGATGGAAAATGTGATGGTTTTTCATACTTTGAATGATTCTGAAAATTCTGCCACTCTGAAAGGTATATACATTGATCGCTCGGGTGGTTACCATCACATATCATACATCTCCCCATTTCGTTCTGTTGAGCAAATGTAAAATTGCTTGGTTCTGGCATCCAGTGATAATCATTGGGCTGGACAACAGGCCTCAGAAAACCGGACTGTTGCGCCCAGATTTGGGGTGTATTTTCTTGTAAAGCTCGTAATCTTTCAATCTCCCAGTAGTGTTCCATTTTTTCAATCACCTGAAAAAGAAAGAAATACCGATTACAGATAAAAATAAAGAAAATTAGATACAAGTAAATTAGATAGCTTCAAAATTAACAACTCAAGAAATATAAGTCCCCGGCAACGGCGCCAAAAACTTGACCGGCGTAAACACACACGTATAACGCAAGCGCACGTATCGTTCAAGTAGTATAAAAATATCGATCCCACGAGGACTTAATTCCTACTGTTGTTATTAATTGTTGAATCTATTTATTTACAAATATCTAATTAAATGGAGAAGAGAATGATTGTTTGATTGGTTGAATGTGGTTTTACAAAATAAATAAATAAAAAGACAAAAGAAAATACTAAGGAAAATAACAAAAGACACAAAGATCTAGGGTCGTGAATCATTCTAATATCATTTAAAAGATGAAGTGGTTATTTTATGTTTGTGTAATAAATCAGTTTACTAACCTGGAACACTAAATTATGCAAAAGCCTCTGTCGATGGTCAGACGCAAATACCCAGTTTAACCCAATTGAACCATATGTTTATGTCAACCAAATTATCTGGATTCATTAAGTTTAAGTTCCAATTATGGCTACCCCCGCCCGACAGGTATATTCCTATCCTGTAAGGAAATCTATTAAAGGGTTATCTATCCTCAAGGAAGATCGTGGGCTATTAAGTCTAAGGCTGAAACCTAAAATCCCTATGTCTAGTTCATTTTAGATTTACCACATCAATCTTATTGGTGATCAGACAACAAGAAGCATTAAGCTTAAGACTTAATAAGTAAACCTTTAAATTACCCAAACTATAAAATAACCCCTTATAAACCGGTGATATTAAAATTCATCACAACCCCAGATAACTAACACATAACTAGGGCTAGTAACAACTTAAAAGTAAAAGACATAAAGTAAAAATACTGAAAAGTAAAAGACATAAAGTAAAACTGAAAAGTAAAATAAAATAAAATGCTAAGGTAAAAGGAATTAATTTTACTACTACTAATTTAGATATCTCCCATAAAATAATATATAAACTTGTGATTCTTTCTCCAACCAGCCATATAGGCGGTAACCTGATTAAGTAAAATTAAGTCCAACCAGCCATAAAGGCGGATCCAAAATTAAATTGCCAACCGACCAATCTGGCGGTATCCTTTATTAGTCAGGTTTAAACCAGATTAAAATGAATTACCAACCGACCAATCTGGCGGTATCCTTTTTAAGTCAATATTTTAAATAGTGAATATATTATTTTTAAGGGAGATTAATCTAAATAGTAACAGTAAAAGAATTACCTTTCACCATAGCTGGGGAAGTTACCTCCTCATGGTAAATAGTAAAAACTGTAAAAAGTAAACAGTAAAAATTAAATTACTATTATTACAAAACGTAATTACAATTATTTACAAAACTAAAAACTAAAAAAAAAAAAAAAACTAAAAACTAAAGAATCTAGAGAGAGAAACTCTCTCTTTAGAAAGAATTCAAGAGAGAGGAAGGTGCACTGAATTCTGAAATCTCGAGCTCAATTTATGGGCCTCGGTAGGATCCAGCGTCGCGACGCCAGGTCCTCAGCGTCACGACGCCGGATTTGTCGACGTGGCACGCTCTGGTTCGCTGGTTTGAAGATTCTGGATAAAATGATAAGGTGACACGTGGCAGAGTGGTTGGGCTTCAATTATTGTGACACGTGGCGGCTTCTGATTGGTCACTGAGATTCTTATCCGCCACGTGTCAGATAAGGATAGGATATCCAATAATTGATGCTGACGTGGCGACGACGTGGCGACACGTGGGAAAGAGACTGTCGGCACCATAGAATTGCGACACGTGTCACTTCCTGATTGGCTGATGATGATGTGGCATGACACGTGGCAATTTGAGTTGTTGACTTGCTGACGTGGCTGATGACATGGCGGTGACGTGGCGACGACGTGGCGACACTTGGCGATGATGACTGTCGGCACCGTAGGATGCTGACACGTGGCACGGCGTATGTTAGCAGATCGGCGGTGTGATGGTGACACGTGGCACGACGCATTTTAGCAAAGTCAAACTTTTCTCAGATTCTGATTTGTGGACCCGGCGCACGTTAGCACTGTTCGGCGCATTTTAGACGTCGCGACGCGGAAGGTTTGGCGTCGCGACGCGCTTAAGACCAAAATATCCCTGTTGACGCATTTTTGTCCGTTTTTGCCCCAAATTGCCTCCAATGCTTTCCAAACTTTATTTATCTACAAAATAACACAAAACATATCAAAACGTTCACAAAACTCAAGAAACTATACAAAATATTAGGTTAAATGAGTGGGAAATAGTGATATAAATACCACTCATCACACCCCCAAACCTAACATTTTGCTAGTCCTCGAGCAAAACATAAAATAAAATAACATGAAAATAAAATTAACTAAGCCACTTTCGTAGGGATCACGATTGCATTTAGCGTATGCAACAAGCCTTTAAACCTCTAGGTGTCCCTAGTGGACGAGTTGTAGTCTCGTGAGGGCTTACAGCAATGATACCCACAAACATTTTACAAAAGTAAACAGGTATTAAAACGAATGCACACAAAAGCAAAAAAGACAAGCGAAAAGAGAATAAAGATGTTAGTGACTAATCAGGTGAAACTTCTACTCCAAGTTACTAGTTGTTTTGTTTTATTCTAAATTACCGAATAAGTAAATTCTCCGATTATTTTTACCATTCTCCATATACACAGCCAACAAAATATTAATCAACTCATTTTTGCCCACAACAGTCATAAGTGCAGTTGATAAGAGAGTAATATTTTTGTCCTAAAGTTCTATCAGATTTAACACCTTTCGGTAGCAATGGAATAATTTTTCTCATTTTTCTGATTTGTTCTTTGATTTTTTTTTTATTATTTTTTTTTATTCCACTGCTTTTTGAGATGTTTCCTCCAATTAAACTAGAGCACTGAATATTACAAACTTTTCAATTTTAGCTCATGTCTGTATGTTACTATATATGTTGATAATATTTGTCAATTGAACATATGAAGATTCATTTTAGTCCGTTTTAAGGAGAATTCACAAATTAAATAATTCAAAATAAAATAAACAAAAATTAACTTGTTTCGAAAATAGGCTTGAGATACGTCTCAGGAATGGAAACTCCTTACTCAGCTATCTCTTACCAATTTCACTTTTTTAGTCAAAAAAAAACACAAAATATTTTTGTAATTTTTGAAAATTTTTCAATTTTTTTGTTTTTTCGAAAAATTTTGGACTGAAAATAAAAACAACATATAAACTAAAAACAAGGTACTAATCAACTAATTCTCTCCCCCAAACCTAAATGAGACATTGTCCCCAATGTCTTAAACAGTAAAAGGAGAGTTAAGAAGGTCGTACCTGGTTAGCTGAAATCTACAGGAAATTAAAGGTTAAGATCCAGATTAATTCGACGCCTCTTACCACGATCGTCCTCGGACCAATTTATCTTTGAAAGGATAGGGTCAACTTGTGGTTCATAGGCTATGAGTTGGTCTATTAGATCCGGAGCAGTTCTGGCAGTAAAGAGGAGTTCTTTCAAAGGTTTTGACACGAACCCATTTCTCCGAGCATCATCAAGAAACACACAAAGAAAATCATAAAATCCATCAACGTTGAACAGTCCAAGCGTTTCTGGTGTATGTTCAGGTTTGCCCAAGATAGAACTATAAAAATTTCCTCCAGTGTACCCAAGCCACCTGGCAAAGCGATAAAAGCATCAGCACGGTTAATCATTTCTACCAGTCGTTCAGACATACCTGGCACGATCAGTTCCTCTCCGTTTGATGATCCAATAAGATTTGCCTCTGCCAATGGTTTTGGGATGATTCCCAAAACGTGACTGCCTCATTCCTGTGCGGCCTTTGAAACAATCCCCATAAGTCCAAGATTTCCTCCGCCATATATTTAATGCATATTCCTTGCAGCCAAGACTCGACCCAATTCATGTGCTGCTTCTACGTATTGTGGTTTAGTACCAACACTAGTACCGCAAAACACACAGATGTTTTCAACTCGTCTTCTTGATGTGGCTTCCATTTTTTTATGTATTTCTTTTTTTTTTCAAATCAGGATGCCTTCAAAAGTGTAATGACGGGCTGAATTTATAGTACCTGAAAAAGGGTGAGTAATAATAGCACTAATATCTTCCAGAGGACGATTGTTAGCTAAACAACAAAAGAAATCGTGAAAGGTCAAAAAGTCTGGATCCTGTCTACGAAAATAAAGATAATTACAATAGAAAAGCGAATCAAAGCAATAATTAAGACAACGGAATTGTGTACGCAATACGCCACTCGCTCAGTATAAATTCATTAGGATGTGTCTCAAGATTTCATTCCTTATTCAGCCATCGCTAATGAATTGTTTCTCATTTGATTGCCAAACACAATTCCTTCTGTCTTAAAATGCTTCGTTTGTGCCTTTCCCTACAAAAATGACACACAAAATTAAAAAATTCACACAAAATATGAAAACAAATATTACAACAAATTGCATGGGTTGCCTCCCTGCTAGCGCTAAATTTTTCATCTTCAGCCAGACGTGACTGAAATTCATCTGTTAAGGAGGTTTCAATGTCGTTTTAGATGTCCGATCAAAAACAATCCCGTGAGCGTTGCTTTTGAAGGGTCTCTTCCAACGGTAAGGTGGCAAAAAGAGTTTTGTCCCATTCAGTGCTCGTGCCACCTTTTTGCTCCTTGTTGTTCCAGTGGTTCCTGCAAAGAAAGAAAGAAAATCAGGAGGTCTCGTATGGTGCTTGACTTGGAATGGAAGTTCCATTCTGTCAAGCTTCTGGGTGATATCTTTGATTTGTACTCCCCAAAACAGTGATGTTTCTCCTGAATGCTCTGGATCTTTATTAAGGTCAGACATTTGCTCCTCCATTTGCTCTGCTTCTTGCTCCACCTTTTCTTCACAGATGTATTGTAAAAATTTTGTATTCAGCTCTTCATCTGTCATCTGTGAAATACATGCTTCAAAATTGTCAACCTGAGGATGCAAAGATGTTTCTGACATTAGGTTTTCATCCTCTGATACGACCGGAATGAATGGTTCAGATAGATCTTCTTCAAACATCATGGTAAAGCATGCTCCAAGATCTTCATTTTGAGGATTGAATGTTTGATCCTCCGTTGTTGGTGCAGTTGGTACAAATAGATCAGCTTCATCCTCGTCAGAATCTGAATAATAAAAGTCAAATTGAGACTTTGCCGGTTCGAGCTCCTGAACTGATACCTCTGGTTGGTGATACTGCTCAGCCTCCTCCTCTGTTGAAGTGTCATTGTGAAATGATTGGTGCTCGAAGGCTTCATCAGTGTCATTTGAAACTGGTTCTTGAGGTATGTAGTCCTGGTTTTCTGTGAATTGTCTCATTTGATCTGTCATCCTCTGAATGAATTCTGATTGTCTCTGAATACTTTCAAATTGATTCTGACTTGTTTCAAGCATTGCATCCAACTCGAACATATCTTTGAGCATGTTTAACAACTGATCTTCCTCTGATGATTCTATTTGTTGATGAAAATCGCATATGGATGGTGGATAAGATGGAAAATGTGATGGTTTTTCATACTTTGAATGATTCTGAAAATTCTGCCACTCTGAAAGGTATATACATTGATCGCTCGGGTGGTTACCATCACATATCATACATCTCCCCATTTCGTTCTGTTGAGCAAATGTAAAATTGCTTGGTTCTGGCATCCAGTGATAATCATTGGGCTGGACAACAGGCCTCAGAAAACCGGACTGTTGCGCCCAGATTTGGGGTGTATTTTCTTGTAAAGCTCGTAATCTTTCAATCTCCCAGTAGTGTTCCATTTTTTCAATCACCTGAAAAAGAAAGAAATACCGATTACAGATAAAAATAAAGAAAATTAGATACAACAAGTAATTAGATAGCTTCAAAATTAACAACTCAAGAAATATAAGTCCCCGGCAACGGCGCCAAAAACTTGACCGGCGTAAACACACACGTATAACGCAAGCGCACGTATCGTTCAAGTAGTATAAAAATATCGATCCCACGAGGACTTAATTCCTACTGTTGTTATTAATTGTTGAATCTATTTATTTACAAATATCTAATTAAATGGAGAAGAGAATGATTGTTTGATTGGTTGAATGTGGTTTTACAAAATAAATAAATAAAAAGACAAAAGAAAATACTAAGGAAAATAACAAAAGACACAAAGATCTAGGGTCGTGAATCATTCTAATATCATTTAAAAGATGAAGTGGTTATTTTATGTTTGTGTAATAAATCAGTTTACTAACCTGGAACACTAAATTATGCAAAAGCCTCTGTCGATGGTCAGACGCAAATACCCAGTTTAACCCAATTGAACCATATGTTTATGTCAACCAAATTATCTGGATTCATTAAGTTTAAGTTCCAATTATGGCTACCCCCGCCCGACAGGTATATTCCTATCCTGTAAGGAAATCTATTAAAGGGTTATCTATCCTCAAGGAAGATCGTGGGCTATTAAGTCTAAGGCTGAAACCTAAAATCCCTATGTCTAGTTCATTTTAGATTTACCACATCAATCTTATTGGTGATCAGACAACAAGAAGCATTAAGCTTAAGACTTAATAAGTAAACCTTTAAATTACCCAAACTATAAAATAACCCCTTATAAACCGGTGATATTAAAATTCATCACAACCCCAGATAACTAACACATAACTAGGGCTAGTAACAACTTAAAAGTAAAAGACATAAAGTAAAAATACTGAAAAGTAAAAGACATAAAGTAAAACTGAAAAGTAAAATAAAATAAAATGCTAAGGTAAAAGGAATTAATTTTACTACTACTAATTTAGATATCTCCCATAAAATAATATATAAACTTGTGATTCTTTCTCCAACCAGCCATATAGGCGGTAACCTGATTAAGTAAAATTAAGTCCAACCAGCCATAAAGGCGGATCCAAAATTAAATTGCCAACCGACCAATCTGGCGGTATCCTTTATTAGTCAGGTTTAAACCAGATTAAAATGAATTACCAACCGACCAATCTGGCGGTATCCTTTTTAAGTCAATATTTTAAATAGTGAATATATTATTTTTAAGGGAGATTAATCTAAATAGTAACAGTAAAAGAATTACCTTTCACCATAGCTGGGGAAGTTACCTCCTCATGGTAAATAGTAAAAACTGTAAAAAGTAAACAGTAAAAATTAAATTACTATTATTACAAAACGTAATTACAATTATTTACAAAACTAAAAACTAAAAATAAAAAAAAAAACTAAAAACTAAAGAATCTAGAGAGAGAAACTCTCTCTTTAGAAAGAATTCAAGAGAGAGGAAGGTGCACTGAATTCTGAAATCTCGAGCTCAATTTATGGGCCTCGGTAGGATCCAGCGTCGCGACGCCAGGTCCTCAGCGTCACGACGCCGGATTTGTCGACGTGGCACGCTCTGGTTCGCTGGTTTGAAGATTCTGGATAAAATGATAAGGTGACACGTGGCAGAGTGGTTGGGCTTCAATTATTGTGACACGTGGCGGCTTCTGATTGGTCACTGAGATTCTTATCCGCCACGTGTCAGATAAGGATAGGATATCCAATAATTGATGCTGACGTGGCGACGACGTGGCGACACGTGGGAAAGAGACTGTCGGCACCATAGAATTGCGACACGTGTCACTTCCTGATTGGCTGATGATGATGTGGCACGACACGTGGCAATTTGAGTTGTTGACTTGCTGACATGGCTGATGACATGGCGGTGACGTGGCGACGACGTGGCGACACTTGGCGATGATGACTGTCGGCACCGTAGGATGCTGACACGTGGCACGGCGTATGTTAGCAGATCGGCTGTGATGGTGACACGTGGCACGACGCATTTTAGCAAAGTCAAACTTTTCTCAGATTCTGATTTGTGGACCCGGCGCACGTTAGCACTGTTCGGCGCATTTTAGACGTCGCGACGTGGAAGGTTTGGCGTCGCGACGCGCTTAAGACCAAAATATCCCTGTTGACGCATTTTTGTCCGTTTTTTCCCCAAATTGCCTCCAATGCTTTCCAAACTTTATTTATCTACAAAATAACACAAAACATATCAAAACGTTCACAAAACTCAAGAAACTATACAAAATATTAGGTTAAATGAGTGGGAAATAGTGATATAAATACCACTCATCAAACACATGCCTGAAAATACCTCAAAGTAACAACGAACATACAACTTCATTCAGCATATCATATTCATGAAAAACACAAGCATATATAATAACCGCACAAGCATACATGTGAGCACTTTTCCAAGTGATACGTGGAATTGTATCCCAAGTACAGACCGCATTACCGTCCATTCGAATCGGCTACGGAATTTATGTCTGGGTTTCCATCCGATATATCACAAGAAATAATACTCCAAAGTCATCATGGCATAGGTATATGAATCGTAATGTGTTAAATCAAGACTAAGGCAAATGACACAACTAATGGAATAAACATGCTTTTCATTATTATGTGCACAAAGATAAGAATGACTATGTGTGGTTCCATAAAAAAATCACCTAAGAAACAATTATACATGGCATGTGATGAATATGTCTCAGTTCAGTGTGTTCGCATTCGTGTAGCGTTCGTAAACGCGTTCGAACGGTAAACAGAAGGTTCACGTTCGTATGGCGTTTGATAACGCGTTCGAACGGAAATGAAACAGAATGCTCACGTTCGTATGGCATTTGTTAACGTATTCGAACGGAAATGAAACAGAATGCTCACATTCGTATGGCGTTCGTGAACGCGTTCGAATGAAAATGAGACCTGATGCATGATAAGGAAAAATGCATGCGCGTTCGAGTTGCGTTCGTAAACGCGTTCGAACGGGAACAGACCTGATGCATGAAATGGGACACAATACATAAACAACAAAATAAAGGGGTGCGGTGAAGAACTGCCGTAAAGGTGGCCTTTTGGGGCTCTTGGTCTCTCAAAGAGAGGACCTTTAGACCAACATATTAAGCCCATGCGCGTCACATCACAACACATGAAATAAAGACAATAAAAGTGTAGGACTTCGTATGCCCAATTGAACGTACATTCAACCCAAACACACTTCGTCCAGCACGGCGAAGTAGTGTCACAAAGGTGGCCTTTTAGGCTCTTCGTCTCTCAAATGGAGGACCTTTGGACTAACTCACTAAGCCCATGCGCTCGATCGCATCATACATACAAAAATAGAGCCAATCATATCAAAACCAAGTATGCCCGATTGAACACATCTTACATCCAATCCGAACACACATCAACCGGCGCGGCAAAGCATCGTGGTAAAGGGTTTTAACCCCTCCCCATAAGGGATCTTTCATTCCACTTACTAAGCCCATGCGCTTGATTGAACCATGCATAAAAAGATAAAGACAATGATATCAAACTAAGTATGCCCGATTGAACGTATCTTGCATCCAACCGAACACACATCAACCGGCGCGGCAAAGCATTGTGGTAAAGGGCTTTAACCCCTCCCCCTAGGGGATATTTCATTCCACTTACTAAGCCCATGCGCTCGATTGAATCATGTATAAATAAACAACATACAGAATTCAAGTGACGAAAAATAAACAAAAGCAACACAAAACAAAAGAGGGTGCCGTTTACTCAAGCGGTACGTGGAGTTGTGTCCCAAGTACAGATCATATTACCGTCCATTCGGAATCGGCTATGAAATTTATGTCCGGGTTTCCATCCGATATACCGCGAGAGTTGACACGTCTCTCATTTTATTCCACAGCCACAACATACTACATCTCATAATTCATGCATATTTATCTACTCAAGGGCCACAACATGCATTTCAACATGACAATCATGCAAGTAATATTTAATAAATAATACAAAAAAAAACGAGTGTGAAAGATACCCTCAGGTCTAACCTTTTTGCCAACTTTCAGGCTTGCGTTTCACGGACGTCGGAAGGGTACAGCTCCTCAACTTCTCTGGTTCACTGGTTTAGCGTCCTAGCTCACTGCTTTACTGTTTTGCTTGCGGTTCGAACTCCGTTCTGCTCATGTTCGGCCTTTGTTTTGCTGCTCACTGCTCAGGCCACCTGTTTTGACGTTTCAATGAACTGTTCCAAGTTTGTGTGGGTTCTTAGTGCAGTTGTGTGTGATTATTTTAAGGATTGTGAATGCAGTCTCTTTATGTTACTGTTTTTAAGATTTTTTAGGGAATGTTAAGTGTATTTTGATGCTGTTTTAGGGTTTAAATTGCTGCTGTTTGGGTGTGATTTAGGGACTGGTTTGGGTCAGTTTCGGTGGGAAGGGGCTGCTGTTCGGGGGTACTTTAGCGGCTGTTTGGGGCGTGTTTGGGCTGCCGTTTGGGGGTATATTTTTCGGTGATGTGTGGAGGCTTAAGGGGTTGCTATTTTCGGTTATGGAATGGAGGAGATTTGTGAGGTTTATGGACGTGTAGGGCTGATCGGTTTGTGAAGGTATGTTTAATGTGAAGGCTTGGGGTTCTTTTCTTTTCTCTTGTGATTTGTGTGAGTTGTGTGTATTATGTGTATGAGCTAAGGGTTGGAAATTCTTTTCTTCTTTTTTTCTTGTGATGGGCATGAACTAGGAGTGGGAGGGCTTTGGTTAGGGGTTGTTTAGATAGAGAAGGGTTAGGGCTTCACCTTGTCTCACAAGGAAGGGATTTTGGCATTAAAATGAGGATTTGATTTGGTGTTGAGCAAGGAAAGTCAAAGATTGAGGGGGACAAATCTTGGCTAGAATTGGAAGTCAATATCTTTAATTTGTTATGATTGATTTTAATTAGGCATGACATCTTTTTAATTTAGTATGTGATTTGTTTAGTTAGGAAGTTAATATATTTGATTTATCTTCATTAGGTATGATTATATTTTGTGTTTTATTTAATTGGTAAATGGTTTAAATATTTTATTTAATGTTTAATGTTTAATTTAATTAAATTGGGATGTGTTTTATGGGCTTTGGGGAGCTAAATGGGCTGGGGTGCGAGGCTAGCAGCAAAACCAGAAACACCGACGCCGTTCGAACGCCAATTCGAACGCTACACGAACGTCCGCAATCTGCCTGACGTTCGAACGAAGTAACGAACGCAGCACTAACGAAGACATTGAGCTTGTGAAATGGACTTGATGACATACTTATTTCGAATTTCCCCTTCCGACCTCCGTTTCCCGCAATATTCTTAGCTAAAAAGGTAGTGCCTCCAACTGAGACTCATCATCTGGTTTCACATGCTAAAATGCAATGCCTACAGTCGCCCCCACTTTGATGGGACTTGTGCAGTGTGTGACTTTGAACAATCCTATCAAAGTTATGCAATGCATTTCTACTTACCTGGCTCGCCAGCTGTCACTTGACTTACCATGTGTTGAGTTGAGTTGATTTGGTGGTGAGGTGCTGCGACCCCTGGTTCATTCCCGAACCGTGCTCCATTTTTAGAGCGCCATTTTCGGCATCTTTTGTGTGTGTGCTCCATTTTGGAGCGCCATTTCCGGCATTTGCTGTGTGTGTTCCATTTTGGAGCGCCATTTTCGGCATCTGTTGTGAGTGCTCCATTTTGGAGTGCCATTTCTGGCGTCTGTTGTGAGTGCTCCATTTTGGAGTGCCATTTTCGGCGTCTGCTATGTGTGCTCCATTTTGGGGCGCAATTTTTGGCATCTGTTGTGGTAGCGGTCCATTTTCGAACTGTGCTGTGCGAGATTGTGGCTCCTTTTTGAACTGTTACTTGAGGAGATGGTCTTTGCTGCTATAAACTTGCGAACACAAAAAAAACATTGCATGTATGTGATATGTATGCATGTATGCATGTATGCATGTATATGTATTATATTCCGATGGGTTAGGCCTTCCTTGGTCCATTTCCGAACCGTGCTCCATTTTGGAGTGCCACTTTCGGCGAGATGTGAAAGTAGTCCATTTCGAACCGTGCTCCATTTTCGGAGTGCCCTTTTCGGCGAGATGAGATGATGGTCCATTTCGAATCGTTACTAATAATGATGTGGGCCCCGCCCCAAGAGTACTATACTCGGCAGAACTAATACTGAACCAATGTGGGCCTCGCCCCCCAGAATGCCATACCCGGTAGAACTGATACTGAACTGATCTGAGCCTCGCCCCCCAGAACGCCATACCCGGCAGAAACTGATGCTGACATGGGCCTCGCCCCCAGACCGAGACTGACATGGGCCTCTCCCCAAATTGATGCTGACATGGGCCTCGCCCCCAGACCGAGACTGACATGGGCCTCGCCCCAAACTGATACTGATATGGGCATCGCCCCAAGACTGATACTGATGTGGGCCTCGCCCCAACTGATACTGATATGGGCCTCGCCCCCAGACTGATACTGATATGGGCCTCGCCACCAAAATGGAGCACTCATATCAGTATCAGTCTGGGGGTGAGGCCCATATCAGTATCAGTCTGGGGGCGAGGCCCATATCAGTATCAGTCTGGGGGCGAGGCCCATATCAGTATCAGTCTGGGGGCGAGGCCCATATCAGTATCAGTTGGGGGCGAGGCCCACATCAATATCAGTCTTGGGGCGAGGCCCATATCAGTATCAGTTTGGGGCGAGGCCCATGTCAGTCTCGGTCTGGGGGCGAGGCCCATGTCAGCATCAGTTTCTACAGGGTATGGCATTCTGGGGGTCGAGGCCTACATCAGTTCAGTATCAGTTCTGCCGGGTATGGCATTCTGGGGGGCGAAGCCCACATTGGTTCAGTATTAGTTCTGCCGGGTATAGTACTCTGGGGGCGGGGCCCACATCATTATCAGTAACGGTTCGAAATGGACCATCATCTCATCTTGCCGAAAAGGGCACTCCGAAAATTGAGCACGGTTTGAAATGGACTACTTTCACATCTCGCCGAAAGTGGCACTCCAAAAATGGAGCACGGTTCGGAAATGGACCAAGGAAGGCCTAACCCATCGGAATATAATACATATACATGCATACATGCATACATATCACATACATGCAATGTTTGTTTTGTGTTCGCAGGTTTATAGCAGCAAAGACCATCTCCTCAAGTAACGGTTCAAAAAGGAGCCACAATCTCGCACAGCACAGTTCGGAAATGGACCGCTACCACAACAGATGCCGAAAATGGCGCCCCAAAATGGAGCACACATAGCAGACGCCGAAAATAGCACTATAAAATGGAGCATTCACAACCGATGCCGAAAATGGCACTCCAAAATGGAGCATTCACAACCGATGCCGAAAAGAAAAGAATTTCCAACGCCTAGCTAATACACATAATCATAAACAACTCTCTTCACCCCCACTCTCACATTACCGAAAACAACAAGCCCTCAAACACTCTCATATTACCGAAAATACAATAGCCATTCACACCCCCTCCAACCACCAAAACAACTCCTAATCCCCACTGAAAATAGCAACCCCCAACGATAGCCCAAACACGCCCCAAACAGCCACTAAAGTACCCCCGAACAGCAGCCCCCCTTCCCACCAAAACTGACCCAAACCAGTCCCTAAATCACGCCCAAACAGCAGTAATTTAACCCCTAAAACAACAGAAAAATACACTTAAAACATTGCCTAAAAATCTTTAAAACAGTAACATAAAGAGACTGCATTCATAATCCTTAAAATAATCACACACAACTGCACTAAGAACCCACACAAACTTGGAACAGTTCATTGAAACGTCAAAACAGGTGGCCTGAGCAGTGAGTAGCAAAACAGAGGCCGAACAGGAGCAGAACGGAGTTCGAACCGCAAGCAAAACAGCAAAGCAGTGAGCTAGGACGCTAAACCAGTGAACCAGAGAAGTTGAGGAGCTGTACCCTTCCGACGTCCGTGAAACGCAAGCCTGAAAGTTGGCAAAAAGGTTAGACCTGAGGGTATCTTTCACACTCGTTTTTTTTGTATTATTTATTAAATATTACTTGCATGATTGTCATGTTGAAATGCATGTTGTGGCCTTTGAGTAGATAAATATGCATGAATTATGAGATGTAGTATGTTGTGGCTGTGGAATAAAATGAGAGACGTGTCAACTCTCGCGGTATATCGGATGGAAACCCGGACATAAATTTCATAGCCGATTCTGAATGGACGGTAATATGATCTGTACTCGGGACACAACTCCACGTACCGCTTGAGTAAACGGCACCCTCTTTTGTTTTGTGTTGCTTTTGTTTATTTTTCGTCACTTGAATTCTGTATGTTGTTTATTTATATATGATTCAATCGAGCGCATGGGCTTAGTAAGTGGAATGAAATATCCCCTATGGGGAGGGGTTAAAGCCATTTACCACGATGCTTTGCCGCGCCGGTTGATGTGTGTTCGGTTGGATGCAAGATACGTTCAATCGGGCATACTTAGTTTGATATCATTGTCTTTATCTTTTTATGCATGGTTCAATCAAGCGCATGGGCTTAGTAAGTGGAATGAAAGATCCCTTATGGGGAGGGGTTAAAACCCTTTACCACGATGCTTTGCTGCGCCGGTTGATGTGTGTTCGGATTGGATGTAAGATGTGTTCAATCGGGCATACTTGGTTTTGATATGATTGGCTCTATTTTTGTATGTATGATGCGATCGAGCGCATGTGCTTAGTGAGTTAGTCCAAAGGTCCTCTATTTGAGAGACGAAGAGCCTAAAAGGCCACCTTTGTGACACTACTTCGCCGCGCTGGACGAAGTGTGTTTGGGTTGAATGTACGTTCAATTGGGCATACGAAGTCCTACATTTTTATTGTCTTTATTTCATGTGTTGTGATGTGACGCGCATGTGATTAGTATGTTGGTCTAAAGGTCATCTCTTTGAGAGACCAAGAGCCCCAAAAGGCCACCTTTACGGCAGTACTTCGCCGCGCCCCTTTATTTTATTGTTTATGTATTGCGTCTCATTTCATGCATCAGGTCTGTTCCCGTTCGAACGCGTTTACGAACGCAACTCGAACGCGCATGCATTTTGCCTTATCATGCATCAGGTCTCATTTCTGTTCGAACGCGTTCATAAACGCCATACGAACGTGAGTATTCTGTTTCATTTCCGTTCGAACGCGTTCACGAACGCCATACGAACGTGAGCATTCTGTTTCATTTCCGTTCGAACGCATTAACAAACGCCATACGAACGTGAGCATTCTGTTTCATTTCCGTTCGAACGCGTTATCAAACGCCATGCGAACGCGAACCTTCTGTTTACCGTTCGAATGCGTTTACGAACGCTACACGAACGCGAACACACTGAACTGAGACATATTCATCACATGCCATGTATAATTGTTTCTTAGGTGATTTTTTTATGGAACCACACATAGTCATTCTTATCTTTGTGCACATAATAATGAAAAGCATGTTTATTCCATTAGTTGCGTCATTTGCCTTAGTCTTGATTTAACGCATTACGATTCATATACCTATGCCATGATGACTTTGGAGTATTATTTCTTGTGATATATCGGATGGAAACCCAGACATAAATTCCGTAGCCGATTCCGAATGGACGGTAATGCGGTCTGTACTTGGGATACAATTCCACGTATCACTTGGAAAAGTGCTCACATGTATGCTTGTGCGGTTATATGTATGCTTGTGTTTTTCATGAATATGATATGCTGAATGAAGTTGTATGTTCATTGTTACTTTGAGGTATTTTCAGGCATGTGTTCTTAGATGTGAGATATATGTGAATGTATGTATAAGTTTTATTTTGTACCCGTGAATTTAGAAGCATGATACTCTTGGAAATAAGTGCTACTTAAGCCTGATTAAATTATTACATAAATCCTGTCATTACAAGTGGCATAAGTAAGGGACCATTCTGAACCCAATGGTTTGAGGTCTTCCCTTGCGAGGGGTGAGTGCGGCCTTAAATCTCATTTTCCCGATTCACACCGGGTGGCGACTACATTATTCTCCGGTTTAGTCCCCCGTGGCTACTCCGTACTCCTGACCGGGCCGCGAGCCCGGGACAGCATGCGTCGCCCAGTTCCTGTGTTCCCACAGTCTGGCGACTCCACTGGGGATAGAGAATCGGCCCCGAAATATTGTCTTGTGATGTTTTGATATATGTTTTAATTGACCGTGTCTATAGTGGATAAAGTGAGGGTTTAATCAAAGGCATTCTAAGGCTAGGTAATGGTTTGGTGTCTTCCTTCATTCACTACCTTTCTAGAAGGAAAAGCTGTGAAGGCACCTAGATAGCCATCTACTCGTAGCCTATTGTGATGTACTAATTTGGAGGACTCGTTGTTTATTCCTGACACCAAGCGATAAGAGCCTAAGAGGCTTGGGTATTTAAGTGAGCCTCGCTCCACCTTCCCTCTAGGGAATCTACAACGGGAAATCCATTTGACAGTCCGTCACACACCATAGCTCATTGGCACGTACCTTAGTGTATAGAAAAAGGTACGCTCACTTGGTTGCTCGAACCCTTGAGTGGGGAGACCTAGTTGTGGGCCATCCTTCGCCGGTGAGAGCCTTTGCCTATACTCTTGCTAACCCACCCATAGACCGGGTTGGCTAAAGTAACAATTATTTCCTTGAATATGTGCTTGTGGACCATCCTCATTTGGATGCAGTTGGACTATTGTCAGAAATGCGGACTTGCTGGGCCATTTAAACTGGGGCGAGTTCGTACCTTATGACTATTAGGCCCGAAGCTTCTGAAATGTTGATGGGCCATTATGTAGAAATTAGTACGTTATGTTTGCATCATCTTTCTTCTATGCTTGTGTTTGGGAACATCGTCGTTTGGATCCATTTGGACCATTTGTCATGGGATATGGGCTTGTTGGGCCATTTAAACTGGGACAAGAACGTATTTCATGACTATTGGGCCAAAGGCGTCTAAGTGTTGATGGGCCACTTTGTGCTTGTGTTCGGAACATTACCATTTGGACTTAGTCGGGCACTTTGTCATGAGATGTGAACTCATTGGGCCATTTAAACTGGGATGGGTCCACTCCTATGACAATTAGCCCGAAAGTTTCTAAAATGATAACGGGCTGATTTGTTTGAGAGTTATAATCGATTTAGTATGTTATATATGTTACATGCATCTCATGCACCTCATACATACATATATCATGTTAACACCATCTATGTCTCAAAAAGACATCATAGATACTGTTTGGGTTAGAGAAGGGACAAGACTCACTAAAAGAACAAGTATGAGTGAATCCGATAATGAGGTGTCCCGTATGGATCAGTTAGAGAACGATCTCGCCAAGATCACTGAACAGCTGGGTTTCGTGCCGGGGTTAATTCTGGGGATGTGAGGCAAGAGGAATCTCCGAATAGATTAGGGGATGACACCCCCGCTTTTGATGATGATATGGCAGAGTATGCAGCAGGCAGAGTATCTGGGTCTCAGGCAGAGTTACAGAAACTTCGGGATCAGGTTGAGTCGGTTACCCGCAAAATGAGGGGTAAGAACGAGGATTTGCTTGATTATGAGGCAATGACCTTCGAAGAACAGCTGCCAACTCAGTTTAAAATGCCCGACATGGCCAAGTTTAATGGGAACGGAGACCCGAGGGTCCATCTGCAGCAATATGTCTCAGTCATGAGTTCAATGGGCCTATCAACAGCGCCAAGTCCAAAAGATGTTTGGGATGTCACTCGAGGGGGCACCTGTGGTTTGGTATCATAGCCTTGAGAAGAAGGTTAAGGAAGATTGGAAGGAACTAGCTGATGCTTTTCTGAAGCAGTATGTTACAGACTTAGAAATTGACTTGTCACTCCGTGATTTGGAGAACACTAAGCAGAAGCCGGAAGAAAGCTTCAAGGAGTATGTAGACCGCTGGAGAAGCCAGCTTCTGAAAATGCAGACTCGGCCCTCTGAGAAGGACCAGATTAAAGTGATCATCAAGGGACTAAGCCCTCGATCTACAGCAAGTTGAGGAGGATGACCTCCATGATTGTTGATTTCTGACAATTGAAGGAAACTGTCATGGACATTGAAGAAGAAGAGGCGGAAAACCGGAAGTTTTATGGCCAGAATAGAAGGAATTTTGGGGGACATCCTGAAGCCAAGTCTTCCAGTGCTGAGGTCACTACCATCAGGAATAGACGTTTCTCCAACTTGGGTAGACCCCTATCAAAGGTGTTTGAGAAATTGAAGATGCAAGGACTCCTGAAACCCTTGGAACCTAAACCACTCCCCAGCCATGTGCCGCACTACCTTGACTTGATCCTATTCTGTTATTTTCACCAGCAAAAGGGTCACGAAACTGACAACTGCCCCCGCCTTAGGCATGAGATCCAAGACCTGATTGACACCCACAAAATATCTGACCCAGAAGGAGAGCAACCCAGCACACACAGGAATCATCTACCAAATTACCACTCCGTCCCACCACCATGATCAACTTTGGATTGCCTGAAACCTTTGTCCTCCAAACCCTCAACCACCAAGCTTTTCACATAGGGATAAGGAATAATAACAACGAAGAACCAGAGGCTGAGGAAGAAGGCACTGCTGTTTCTCCAAGTTTATCTTGCATTTTTAATAAAGACATTGATTTTGTTTGCTTGTTCGAACCTTTTCTCAACAATAATAAAGAAGTTCACTTCGCTTACTTGCTTGAATCTCAACTTCTCAACTTGCAACATGAGTGCATGTGACAAAAGCATTCAATCTTGGTACTATGTTACTCAGAACGTAGGGAATCCTCAGAAGAAGCAAGCAGAAAATATAAGTTGGCCATTCAGAAATTGGGAAATGAAGACAGTGAGACTGTTAGACTTGGAAAGGGAATGAGTTCACAGAACCAATTAGTGTAGACAGATTGAAGCAGTACTTTGCCTAATGAAGAGAAGACTGGGCTGTCACTGAGGGAATTGACCGAAGACCCAACCCAACGGGATGGGAAACTCATGCATACATGCATACACGTAACATATTTTGCATCCTTTTTTGTGTTTGTTTTGTTTTATATTAACAGGTTTCGAAGAAAGAAAGAGAGAAAAGCAGCAAAAGCAAGCTAGTCAGAAACAGCAACAGTACAGTTTCAGGAACGAATCCAGGGAATGAATCTCTCAGAATTTGGAATGAATCCGGGGAATGAATCTCTCAGACTTTGGAACAAATCCAGGGAATGAATCTCTCAAAATTCGGAATGAATCCGGGGAATGAATCTCTCAGACTTTGGAACGAATCCATGGAATGAATCTCTCAGAATTTGGAACGAATCCAGGGAATGAATCTCTCAGGATTTGGAACGGATCCATGGAATGAATCTCTCAGAGGTTGGAACGAATCTAGGGAATGAATCTCTTAGAATTTTGGAACGAATCCAGAGAATGAATCTCTCAAGAATTTGGAATGAATCCGGGGAATGAATCTCTCAGATTTTGGAACGAATCCAAGGAATGAATCTCTCAGAATTTGGAATGAATCCAGGAATGAAACCCGAGGGTCGAGGCCCACGTCAGTATCAGTCTGGGGGCGAGGCCCATATCAGTAGCAGTTAGAGCCGAGGCCTACTTCAGCATCAGTTTTAGGAATGAATCCTGAGGGTCGAGGCCCACATCAGTATCAGTCTGGGGGCGAGGCCCATATCAGTAGCAGTTAGGGCCGTGGCCCACTTCAGCATCAGTTTTAGGAATGAATCCTGAGGGTCGAGGCCCACGTCAGTATCAGTCTGGGGGCGAGGCCCATATCAGTAGCAGTTAGGGGGTTGCTATTTTCGGTGGTGATTAGGAGTTGTTTTGGTGGTTGGAGGGGGTGTGAATGGCTATTGTATAGTGGATAAAGTGAAGGTTTAATCAAAGGCATTTTGAGGTTAGGTAATGGTTTGGTGTCTTCCTTCATTCACTACCTTTCTAGAAGGAAAAGCTGTGAAGGCACCTAGATAGCCATCTACACGTAGCCTATTGTGATGGACTAATTTGGAGGACTCGTTGTTTATTCCTGACACCAAGCGATAAGAGCCTAAGAGGCTTGAGTATTTAAGTGAGCCTCGCTCCACCTTCCCTCTGGGGAATCTACAACGGGAAATCCATTTGACAGTCCGTCAAACACCAGAGCTCATTGGCACGTACCTTAGTGTATAAAAAGGGTGCGCTCACTTGGTTGCTCGAACCCTTGAGTGGGGAGACCTAGTTGTGGGCCATCCTTCGCCGGTGAGAGCCTTTGTCTATACTCTTACTAACCCACCCATAGACCGGGTTGGCTAAAGTAACAATTATTTCCTTGAATATGTGCTTGTGGACCATCCCCATTTGGATGCAGTTGGACTATTGTCAGAAATGCGGGCTTGCTGGGCCATTTAAACTGGGGCAAGTTCGCACCTTATGACTATTAGGCCAAAAGCTTCTGAAATGTTGATAGGCCATTATGTAGAAATTATTATGTCATGTTTGCATCATCTTTCTTCTATGCTTGTGTTTGGGAACATCGTCGTTTGAATCCATTTGGACCATTTGTCATGGGATATGGGCTTGTTGGGCCATTTAAACTGGGACAAGAACGTATTTCATGACTATTGGGCCAAAGGATTCTAAGTGATTGATGGGCCACTTTGTGATTGTGTTCGGAACGTTACCATTTGGGTTTAGTCGGGCACTTTGTCATGAGATGTGAACTCATTGGGCCATTTAAACTGGGATGGGTTCACTCCTATGACAATTAGCCCGAAAGATTCTAAAATGATAACAGGCCGATTTGTTTGAGAATTTTAGTTGATTTAGTATGTTATATATGTTACATGCATCTCATGCACTACATGCATACATACATCATGTTAACCCTTGTGTTCTGAAAGCCATCATAGATTCCCGTTGGGTTAGAAAAAAGGGAAGACTCACCAAAATACTGAGAACAGACATGAGTGAATCAGAAATTAAGGTATCCCGGATAGATCAGTTGGAAAATGGCTTCGCCAAGATTACTGAACAGTTGCAGGCCTTGACTGCTGCCATGACAAATATGGCTGTGCCCCGTGCCGGGGGAAATTCTGAGAATGTGAGGCGTGATGAGCCTTCGAATGGGTTGGGGGATGATGTCCCCACTTCTGATGATGACATGGGAGAATATGCAACAGGCAGAGTGATTGGGTCTCAGGCAGAATTTCAGAAGCTTCGGGATCATGTTGAAACAGTTACCCGCAAAATGAGGGGTAAGAACGAGGATTTGCTAGATTATGAGGCAATGACCTACGGAGAACAGCTGCCAGCTCAGTTTAAAATGCCCGACATGGCCAAGTTTAATGGGAATGGAGACCCGAGAGTCCATCTGCAGCAATATGTCTCAGTCATGAGTTCAGTGGGCCTATCACAGCGCCAAGTCCAAAAGATGTTTGGGATGTCACTCGAGGGGGCACCTGTGGTTTGGTATCATAGCCTTGAGAAGAAGGTTAAGGAAGATTGGAAGGAACTAGCTGATGCTTTTCTGAAGCAGTATGTTACAGACTTAGAAATTGACTTGTCACTCCGTGATTTGGAGAACACTAAGCAGAAGCCGGAAGAAAGCTTCAAGGAGTATGTAGACCGCTGGAGAAGCAGCTTCTGAAAATGAAGACTCGGCCCTCTGAGAAGGACCAGATTAAAGTGATCATCAAGGGCACTAAGCCCTCGATCTACAACAAGTTGAGGAGGATGACCTCCATGATTGTTGATTTTCGACAGTTGAGGGAAACTGTCATGGATATTGAGGAAGAAGAGGCTGAAAACAGAAAGTTTTATATGGCCATAATAGAAGAACTTTTGGGGGGCTTCCGAGACCAAGCCCGCTACTCCACTGCCGCCGAGGTCGCTACCGTCAAGAACCGGCATTTCTCTAACCTGGGGAAGCCGTTATCGAGGATGCTTGAGAAGTTGAAGGGACAAGGACTCCTAAAACCCTTAGAGCCTAAACCACTTCCAGATCCTATACCACCCAACCTTAACCTAAGCTTGTATTGTCACTTCCATCAGAGGAGAGGCCACGAAACTGACAGCTACACCCGCCTTAGGCATGAAATCCAAAACCTCATCGATGCTCACAAAATACCTGACCCAGGAAGAGAACAACCCAACGCACACAGAAATCCCCTACCCAACTACATGATCAACTCTGGCCTACCCGAAACCCTTATCCTCCAAACTCTCGACCACTCAGCTTCATTCATAGGAATAGGGGATGACAACGGTGGAGAACCATAGGCCAAGAAAGAAGGCAATATTGCGAATGATGAAATCATCCATCCTAGTTTATTTGATCATGCATTTTTAATATAGACATTGACTTAGTCTACATGTTCGAATCATTTTTAAATGATAATAAAGACATTATTTCACTGAATCTCTTCTGCAATATGAGTATATTTGAGAAAAACATCCAACCTTGGCACTATGAAATTCAGTGATGTTTAGAACACGGGGAATCTTCGGGAGCAACAACAGTACAGTCAGTTTCAGAAATGAATCAGTATCAGTTTGGGGATGAATCCCAGGGCTGAGGCCCACATCAGCATCAGTTTAGTAGCTGAGGACCACATCAGTTACAGTTTGGGGATGAGTCCCAGGGTCGAGGCCCGCATCAGCATCAGTTTAGTAGCTGAGGACGACATCAGTTACAGTTTGGGGATGAGTCCCAGGGCCGAGGCCCGCATCAGTATCAGCTTGGGGGCGAGGCCCACATCAGTTCAGTATCAGTTCTGCCGGGAATGGCATTATGTGGGGCGAGGCCCATATCAGTATCAGTCTGGGGGCGAGGCCCATATCAGTATCAGTCTGGGGGCGAGGCCCATATCAGTATCAGTCTGGGGGCGAGGCCCATATCAGTATCAGTTGGGGGCGAGGCCCACATCAGTATCAGTCTTGGGGCGAGGCCCATATCAGTATCAGTTTGGGGTGAGGCCCATGTCAGTCTCGGTCTGGGGGCGAGGCCCATGTCGGCATCAGTTTCTGCCGGGTATGGAGTTCTGGGGGGCGAGGCCCACATCAGTTCAGTATCAGTTCTGCCGGGTATGGCATTCTGGGGGGGCGAGGCCCACATTGGTTCAGTATTAGTTCTGCCGGGTATAGTACTCTGGGGGCGGGGCCCACATCATTATCAGTAACGGTTCGAAATGGACCATCATCTCATCTCGCCGAAAAGGGCACTCCGAAAATGGAGCACGGTTCGAAATGGACTACTTTCACATCTCGCCGAAAGTGGCACTCCAAAAATAGAGCACGGTTCGGAAATGGACCAAGGAAGGCCTAACCCATCGGAATATAATACATATACATGCATACATGCATACATATCACATACATGCAATGTTTGTTTTGTGTTCGCAGGTTTATAGCAGCAAATACCATCTCCTCAAGTAACGGTTCAAAAAGGAGCCACAATCTCGCACAGCACAGTTCGGAAATGACCGACCACCACAACAGATGCCGAAAATGGCGCCCCAAAATGGAGCACACATAGCAGACGCCGAAAATGGCACTCCAAAATAGAGCATTCACAACCGATGCCGAAAATGGCACTCCAAAATGGAGCATTCAACCGATGCCGAAAATGGCACTCCAAAATGGAGCACTCACAACAGACGCCAGAAATGGCACTCCAAAATGGAGCACTCACAACAGATGTCGAAAATGGCGCTCCAAAATGGAACACACACAGCAAATGCCGGAAATGGCGCTCCAAAATGGAGCATACACACAAAAGATGCCGAAAATGGCGCTCTAAAAATGGAGCACGGTTCGGGAATGAACCAGGGGTCGCAGCACCTCACCACCAAATCAACTCAACTCAACACATGGTAAGTCAAGTGACAGCTGGCGAGCCAGGTAAGTAGAAATGCATTGCATAACTTTGATAGGATTGTTCAAAGTCACACACTGCACAAGTCCCATCAAAGTGGGGGCGACTGTAGGCATTGCATTTTAGCATGTGAAACCAGATGATGAGTCTCAGTTGGAGGCACTACCTTTTTAGCTAAGAATTTGCGGGAAACGGAGGTCGGAAGGGGAAATTCGAAATAAGTATGTCATCAAGTCCATTTCACAAGCTCACTGTCTTCGTTAGTGCTGCGTTCGTTACTTCGTTCGAACGTCAGGCAGATTGCGGACGTTCGTGTAGCGTTCGAATTGGCGTTCAAACGGCGTCGGTGTTTCTGGTTTTGCTGCTAGCCTCGCACCCCAGCCCATTTAGCTCCCCAAAGCCCATAAAACACATCCCAATTTAATTAAATTAAACATTAAATTAAATAAAATATTTAAACCATTTACCAATTAAATAAAACACAAAATATAATCATACCTAATGAAGATAAATCAAATATATTAACTTCCTAACTAAACAAATCACATACTAAATTAAAAGATGTCATGCCTAATTAAAATCAATCATAACAAATTAAAGATATTGACTTCCATTCTAGCCAAGATTTGTCCCCCTCAATCTTTGACTTTCCTTGCTCAACACCAAATCAAATCCTCATTTTAATGCCAAAATCCCTTCCTTGTGAGACAAGGTGAAGCCCTAACCCTTCTCTATATAAACAACCCCTAACCAAAGCCCTCCCACTCCTAGTTCACACCCATCACAAGAAAAAAAGAAGAAAAGAATTTCCAACCCTTAGCTCATACACATAATACACACAACTCACACAAATCACAAGAGAAAAGAAAAGAACCCCAAGCCTTCACATTAAACGTACCTTCACAAACCGATCAGCCCTACACGTCCATAAACCTCACAAATCTCCTCCATTCCATAACCGAAAATAGCAACCCCTTAAGCCTCCACACATCACCGAAAAATATACCCCCAAACGGCAGCCCAAACACGCCCCAAACAGCCACTAAAGTACCCCCGAATAGCAGCCCCTTCCCACCGAAACTGACCCAAACCAGTCCCTAAATCACGCCCAAACAGCAGCAATTTAAACCCTAAAACAGCAGTAAAATACACTTAACATTCCCTAAAAAATCTTAAAAACAGTAACATAAAGAGACTGCATTCATAATCCTTAAAATAATCACACACAACTGCACTAAGAACCCACACAAACTTGGAACAGTTCATTGAAACGTCAAAACAGGTGGCCTGAGCAGTGAGCAGCAAAACAGAGGCAGAACAGGAGCAGAACGGAGTTCGAACCGCAAGCAAAACAGCAAAGCAGTGAGCTAGGACGCTAAACCAGTGAACCAGAGAAGTTGAGGAGCTGTACCCTTCCGACGTCCGTGAAACGCAAGCCTGAAAGTTGGCAAAAAGGTTAGACCTGAGGGTATCTTTCACACTCGTTTTTTTTGTATTATTTATTAAATATTACTATTGCATGATTGTCATGTTGAAATGCATGTTGTCCCTTGAGTAGATAAATATGCATGAATTATGAGATGTAGTATGTTGTGGCTGTGGAATAAAATGAGAGACGTGTCAACTCTCGCGGTATATCGGATGGAAACCCGGACATAAATTTCATAGCCGATTCCGAATGGACGGTAATATGATCTGTACTCGGGACACAACTCCACGTACCGCTTGAGTAACGGCACCCTCTTTTGTTTTGTGTTGCTTTTGTTTATTTTTCGTCACTTGAATTCTGTATGTTGTTTATTTATGCATGATTCAATCGAGCGCATGGGCTAAGTAAGTGGAATGAAAGATCCCCTATGGGGAGGGGTTAAAGCCCTTTACCACGATGCTTTGCCGCGCCGGTTGATGTGTGTTCGGTTGGATGCAAGATACGTTCAATCGGGCATACTTAGTTTGATATCATTGTCTTTATCTTTTTATGCATGGTTCAATCAAGCGCATGGGCTTAGTAAGTGGAATGAAGATCCCTTATGGGGAGGGGTTAAAACCCTTTACCATGATGCTTTGTCGCGCCGGTTGATGTGTGTTCGGATTGGATGTAAGATGTGTTCAATCGGGCATACTTGGTTTTGATATGATTGGCTCTATTTTTGTATGTATGATGCGATCGAGCGCATGGGCTTAGTGAGTTAGTCCAAAGGTCCTCCATTTGAGAGACGAATAGCCTAAAAGGCCACCTTTGTGACACTACTTCGCCGCGCTGGACGAAGTGTGTTTGGGTTGAATGTACGTTCAATTGGGCATACGAAGTCCTACACTTTTATTGTTTTTATTTCATGTGTTGTGATGTGACGCACATGGGCTTAGTATGTTGGTCTAAAGGTCCTCTCTTTGAGAGACCAAGAGCCCCAAAAGGCCACATTACGGCAGTACTTCGCCGCGCCCCTTTATTTTGTTGTTTATGTATTGCGTCCCATTTCATGCATCAGGTCTGTTCCCGTTCGAACGCGTTTACGAACGCAACTCGAACGCGCATGCATTTTTCCTTATCATGCATCAGGTCTCATTTTCATTCGAACGCGTTCACGAACGCCATACGAATGTGAGCATTCTGTTTCATTTCCGTTCGAATACGTTAACAAATGCCATACGAACGTGAGCATTCTGTTTCATTTTCGTTCGAACGCGTTATCAAACGCCATACGAACGCGAACCTTCTGTTTACCGTTCGAACGCGTTTACGAATGCTACACGAACGCGAACACACTGAACTGAGACATTTCATCACATGCCATGTATAATTGTTTCTTAGGTGATTTTTTTATGGAACCACACATAGTCATTCTTATCTTTGTGCACATAATAATGAAAAGCATGTTTATTCCATTAGTTGCGTCATTTGCCTTAGTCTTGATTTAACGCATTACGATTCATATACCTATGCCATGATGACTTTGGAGTATTATTTCTTGTGATATATCGGATGGAAACCCAGACATAAATTCCGTAGCTGATTCCGAATGGACGGTAATGCGGTCTGTACTTGGGATACAATTCCACGTATCACTTGGAAAAGTGCTCACATGTATGCTTGTGCGGTTATTATGTATGCTTGTGTTTTTCATGAATATGATATGCTGAATGAAGTTGTATGTTCGTTGTTACTTTGAGGTATTTTCAGGCATGTGTTCTTAGATGTGAGATATATGTGAAATGTATGTATAAGTTTTATTTTGTACCCGTGAATTTAGAGCATGATACTCTTGGAAATAAGTGCTACTTAAGCCTGATTAAATTATTACATAAATCCTGTCATTACAAGTGGCATAAGTAAGGGACCATTCCAAACCCAATGGTTTGAGGTCTTCCCTTGCGAGGGGTGAGTGCGGCCTTAAATCTCATTTTCCCGGTTCACACCGGGTGGCGACTCCATTATTCTCCGGTTTAGTCCCCCGCTTTTTAAAATATTTAACAATGCTTTTGATATTCCCCCAATCAATACTTTTCCATTCTTGATGAACAATTTCTTTACAGTCAACGTATGCACTCCACATATCCTCGTAATGCCACCTCTGTTTACCCGTCCTGCTTCTTTGGATATTGCTTCGCGGCATGACATTCAATATTATAGGACTGTGGTCAAAATTCCATGATTCTAAATTCACTGCGCTCTCTTCTTTGAACAGCCTTCCCCCGCTCTCATTACACAAAACAACTTCTCTCTATTGATTGCTCTGATATTTCACTATTAGGTCATTAGGACGATCTGACCGATAGGCTGATTGGACAATGTTAGGTCGTCTGGTTCTCGGGCCGATGAAATTATTTGGGCAAAAATTATTGGGTCGATAAGATTTCTTTATTATTGAGCTGTTATGACACTTTATTGTAACTTTCGGTTGTCAACATAAGTTAAATCCAAGTTACTTACATGATTAAAAGATAAATTAGAAATTTTAGGTGAGGGATTCACCATTGATTCATGACTATACTGCAAAGGTAATGACTGAGTCGGGTGAAAACTAAAAAAAGAGAAAAATATAAATTTGGCGATGAATTAAAAAATAATAATAATTAAAATATGAAAATTTTAATTTATAACATTTTTATAGTCTTAAATATTTATTATTTGGGCTAACCCACCAAATTAAGTAACAAATTAATACTATAAATTGAGCCGAATCTTTTTCATTAATGATAATTTTATAATTTACATCAATATTATAATTAATAATAAAAATTTCATCTCAATAGGCGGACCTTTATGTGCCAGATTGGACTCTAGTCCAGTGTAGACACTGCATCTTTTATGCATAACCCGATGATGAGTCTCTTATGGAGATACCATATGAAAATGGGGAAATTGTAAGAATGAATGATATAAAGGAAAATAATTCCATGAAACAAAGCCAAAAAGCATATTTTCTCTCTAACCAGAACATCCGGCCAGATATACCTTTAAAATCCCAATTCCGACCAGACATCATACAGTTGTCAGTGAACAAGCAGATTATCAGTTACTGAAGGTAAGGGATTTGATTATGTCCGGTCGGACATACAATTCCAATTTAATAGCCGGTCGGACATGTATTGAGCTGTTAGCACACGTGCAAAATTCAAACAGTTGGAATCACAAGCTTGATTACGTCCGGTCAGAGATACATCTCAAACCTTACATCCGGCCGGACATAGTCTGAGTTGTATCTGACGTTTTGATTGCCAATCATTAGGGACAGATTGGAGGAAATTGGAGAATCATGATCCCTCTTCCATCATTGGACCCATCAGTTCCACTATAAAATGGGTCATATCCCTTCATGAAATTAGGCTAGTTTTTTGAGAAATCACAAAAATCCCTCAAAATTTTTGAAATCTAAAAAAGAAAAAAGCAGTAACGAATCTCTGGAGTTCCCCCTTTCCTGGTACAAATCCATCAGCAACCTGGATCTCAGAGGTGTCTTGTGAGCCACTACATACGTAAAAAGGTACAACCTGAGGGCACCCCCTCTTATTTTCTGATTTCACACAATATCTCAGGCTGATTTTAGGACACATCCGGTCCGACAAGCACATCTAATCAAAATGTTCGACCGACTTCTCCAAAGCCAGGCTGGGAGCTATGTACTGCACATCCTATTTACCTACATGCATTATTATCATTTCTATTAATATGTATGATTTTTAATCCATGTTATTGCATCATCATTTAATATAGTTTGTTTCCCGTTATTTAGTTACGCACACTTAGTTATGTCATTTCATTGATTTAACTGTCTTGCGCATGTCGATCATCTTACATATATTTGGATATTAAAGATGCATGTGCTTAGTCTGTTGTTTAGATGTTAGGCATATCTCGGTTTATTTACTGTGTGATATGTGTGAGTGATACCCGACAGACTTGTCATATGTCCAGTCGGACATTGATGAATATATTTGGACCTTAAGTATCTAAAAAAAAAAATTGTCCGACCTGAATTGTATTATGGTTTTTTTAATTTGTGTTTTGTCATTACTGTAATAATGTATGAATATTTATCTATTTTATTTACTGTTATTCTATTATTCATGATTGCGTGTTTGTATGCATTTAAACTACTTTTGTGTGTGATATTGCATATAAGATATGATGATACCTCATTTGAACATAAATATTATACTGACATCAGTAAGTGACTATTCCGAACCTAAACGGATTTAAGGTCGGACCTTGCGAGGGTTTAGTGCAGCTTTAAATCATTTCCAGTGTTTCATATTTGGTGGCGACTTATTTATTATCTGATTAATTCCCACATGATTATCCATACTCTCTACGGATTGTGAGCCCAATAATATAGTGATTGTCGTCGTGATAAACATAACAATAAACCTTTGCTTCGCTCCTACACCCAGTTTAGCCCACAGAGAAGTCTGCCTATGGATCATGCATATGTATTTATGAAAGAGCAAACACGATAATAAGATGTGTAAAAGTGGGGGAAATTGTCATTTTCCCTAATATATTTAGTATATACCACTTACCCATATGTTTTTGTCATATCTTATTACTCCCCTCAAAAATCGATGTTCTTTTACAATTTTGTCATTCGCCACTACTATATTGACATAATAATTGGCGTGTGTGTATTTTTTTAATTTATTGGATACCAGTAACTTAAAAAAAATATTATTACTTAATTTTTACCTATTATGATCTTTCTATAAATTATATTTTATTCAATTTTTTTTTACTTATTATTTTATATGATATGAAAGCTTTGGAAAAATATATTATTTTTATTTAACATTGTTTTTACTATATTTATTATTTAACATAACCATTTTTTTGTTTTTTATTTATTTATCAATTTATTTATTTTATTTTATTATATGCATTTTATTGTGAGGTGTATAAAATAAATATTTAAAAATAAATCATTTTAAGGTGTAATTAAAAATAATTTCATTAAAGTAATAAATTAAAAGAATTTATTATAAAGTTATTTAACTATGCTTATGTTGAGGTGCTCCAACTTGACATAGTGTTTAAATTGTAATATCATTTCATAGCCGGTCTCAAGCTCGGATAAAAGAGAAGGATTGTGTTAGGCATCGACAACCAACGTTAAATGCCTTGAAGTTCTTATGATATGGATCTTAGACATATTTCTGATAATTGATGAGCGGAAAATATATCAATATTTACCACCCATTTTACTTAATATTTTGTTCAATTTCTCGGGTTTGATGAACGTTTTGATGTGTTTTAGTTTATTTTGCAGATAAAATAATACTGGGACTCAATGAAATCATTTAGGATGAAATGTGGGTCAAATAAGGGCAAAAATTAGACTTGACATATTAATTTTGGAGATTGGAAACTTGAAAGGCGTTCTAACGAAGTGCAGTTTCGGAAATTCCAATTTTGTGCATTTGTCGTATTTTGAGCATAACTTTTTACTCCGATATCGGATTGAGCTGATTCAAGTTCTAGATTAAAGAAGACTCAATTATCTACAACTTTTAAAAACAAAATAATTTCTAATTCTGAAGATTTCATGACCGAAATTGATGAAACATCCGGAAGTGTGTTATGTGTAATTATTAAAGTCATTTTCAAAGCAAATAAATAAATAAAAAATTATCAAACTCCCACCAAACATGATAGTAATTAGTGGAGCAATTAGTGGAGTAATTAATAATGGATTTGGTGGAGCAATTAGTGGAGCAATTAATAATGGATTTGGTGGATGATTTGATGGAGGCAAAATTTTGCCTATAAATACCAAGCCATTTAATTTGTAAATTCATACTTTCTTCTTTGAAATTCCTTAAGAATAACTAAGAAGATTGTATCTTATTTGTTTATTTATAGCTTTCAGTAATTAATTTCCACTTTCGCACTTTCTTTTCTTTACTTTTCAGTTTTTACTTTCCGCAATTTACTTTTACGCACAGTATTTTCCTTTCTTTACTTTTTCAGTTTTTACTTTTCAAGCAATGAGGAGGTAACTCCCCCTTCCTGGGGTAAAAGGTAAAGCTTTTATTATTGTTATTTAGATTAATCTCCCCTAATTATAATATAATAACTATATAAAATCTGACTTAACGAGGATACCGCCATATTGGTCGGTTGGTAATTAATTATAAATTGGTTTGAACCTGACTAAGCATGGATACCGCCTGGTTGGTCGATTGGTAATTAATTATTAATTTGACTTAATCATGATACCGCCTATATGGTTGGTTGGTAATTATCACGCAAAGTTAATATATTATATTAAGGGGATATCTAAAATAGTAGTAATAAAAGTGGATCCTTTTACCTCAGTATTTTCTTTATTGTACTTTTACTTTATTTACTTTCAGCAATTTACTTTTCAGCAATTTACTTTCAGCAATTTACTTTCCAGCAATTTACTTTTCAGCAATTTAATTTCCAGCATTTACTTTATGTCTTTTCTTTTATTTAAGTTTCTACTATCCGTAAATATGTGTCGTAACTAAGCCCGTTATCTGGGATTGTGATGAAATCCAATATCACCGGTTTATAAGGGGTTAAATTACAGTTTGGGTAATATAAATGTTTATTTATTGAGCTTTAATCCTAATGCTTTTTATTAACTGGCCATTAATAAAATTGAACTGGTAAACTTAAAATGAACTTGGAAAATAGATTTTAGGTTAAAGACCTTAGACTCAATAGCCAACGATCTTCCTTTAGGATAGATAACCCTTTAATAGATTTCCTTACATGATATGAATATACATGTCAGGCGGGGGTAACCATGATTTGAACTTAATCTTAATGAATTCAGATAACTTGATTAACATAGGAATATGATTAATTGGGTTATACTAGGCATTTGTATTTGACCATCGGAATAGGCTTTTACATAATTTCGTGTTCCAGGTTAATAAACCAATATATTACACAAACGTAAAAAAACCACTTCATCTTTTAAAAAAGATATTGGAATGATTCACAACCCTGGATAGTTTTATAAATTTGAATTTTCTTCAATCTACTTTCAAGCAATTTATTTACTTGTTTTAATTTTAAAGTCACTACTCAATCAAACAATCAATCCATTAGATACTTGTAAATATTTAACTTCATAAATTGATAACAAAATGTTTTAAGTCTTCGTGGGATCGATACTTTTTGTACTACTTGAACGATACGTGCGCTTGCATTATATGCGTGTGATTACGCTCCGGTCAAGTTTTTGGCGCCGTTGCCGGGGACTTATTTATCTTTCACTATTAATTTTGAGGTTAGATACCTTTACTTGTATCTAATTTTCTTTTTTTACTTATTGTTTTTGTTTTATTGTGTTTCAGGTTCTCAGACACTACATGAGACAAACCAGAAGCTTTGAACTCTGACAGCTTGACCCAGAGATTGAAAGAACCATCAGACAGTTGAGAAGGGAAAGGAGAGAAGGGCAAGAAGCAATCGTTAACATGGAACCTGAACCTTTGAATGTTGCACCACCAATTCTCATTCGAGACAGAACCATTCTAGTGGTTGACAGACTCATTTCTTGTATTGTATTTCCTCCCTAACCAGCAAATACGGGTGACATCAAAACATGCATCCAGATGATTCAGCAGACAGTACAGTTTGGGGGAAATGCAACTGAAGATCCTAATGCCCACATTAGCAACTTTCTGGAAGTTTGCGGTACTTTCAATTACTACCGAGCAGCTGAAGAAGCAATGAGACTGCGGGTTTTTCCATATTCCCTGAAAGACAGAGCTAAAGCTTGGCTACATTCGTTACCAGCAGGTTCCATCACAACTTGGAATACTCTAGCCACCAAATTCCTTGCAAAGTACTTTCCACCAGCCAGAACTGCAAAGTTGAGGAATGACATCACATCCTTCATGCAACAAGATTCAGAATCCATTTGCGAAGCTTGGGAAAGATTTAAAGATTTACTCCGGAAATGTTATCATCATGAGATCGCAAAGTGGCTACAAGTCCAAACCTTCTACAATGGACTTTCTGGAATAATGAGAACCACAATTGATACTGCTGCTGGAGGAGCTTTGATGGCAAAAGGAGAAGATCAGACCTGGGACTTAATTGAAGAAATGGCCAACAACAATTCTTTATGGCCAACAGAAAGGATCATGATCCAAAGAATTGCAGGAATTTATGAAGTTGGAGCCAACACAGCACTGAATTCCAAGCTAGATGTGATTTGCAAAAATCTGGAAACTCTTAACATGAAAGTTAATGGTGGATCCACAAGTTCACCATTTGGAGGAGTATCTGAGTCAGAATCTTACAACCAATAAGAAGAGAAAGTGAACTATGTCAACAATTTCAACAGACAGGGGAACAATCCAAATTTCAACACCTATAACCCAGGGTGGAGGAATCACCCCAATTTCGCATGGATCAACAATTCAGGGCAAAAGAACTACCCACTACCTGGATTCTAACAACCAAATAAAAGCCAGGAGCATGAAAAAGAACCAGGAATAATAGAAGTGATGGCCCAGTTGAAGAAGCAAGAAGCAAAATACGATGCTTTAGCAGCTATGGTTCAAAATCAAGTAGCATTGAATCAAAGCCATTCAGCCTCTATTAAAGCACTGGAAAATCAAATGGGACAACTGGCCAATTCTCAGAGTTACAGACCGCCAAGAAATCTTCCCAGCAACACAGAACCAAATCCAAATAACCGAGGGAAGGAGCAATGTCAAGCCATTACTTTGCAAAGCGGTACTGAAATCAACAAAGATGTTGGAATCAAGACAACCATTGAAGAAGTTTCAAAAGATGCAGTTCCATAGATGGAGGAAAAAGAAGCAAAGGAAAAAGATCAAGAAAGAATCACTTTACCTCTACCTTTTCCTCAACGACTCCAGAAAAACAAATTGGATAAATAGTTTGCTCGATTCTTGGAGGTGTTCAAAAAGCTGCATATCAACATTCCATTTGCAGAAGCCTTGGAATAAATGCCCAGCTATGTCAAATTCATGAAAGACATTCTTTCACGAAAACGGAGATTGGGAGATTACGAGATAGTAGCATTGACGGAAGAATGCAGCGCCATCATTCAGAGGAAACTTTCCCAAAGTTGATAGATCCTGGCAGTTTTACTGTACCATGCACCATTGGAGAACATTATATCGGTAAGGCTTTATGTGATTTGGGTGCAAGTATTAATTTAATGTCTTTTTCTATTTACAGGAAACTGCAAATTGGAGAAGCAATGCCTACCTCAGTCTCTCTGCAACTTGCTGATCGAACGCTCGTATTTCCGAGAGGTGTAGTTGAAGATGTGCTGGTCAAAGTTGACAAACTCATTCTCCCAGCTGATTTTATTATCCTTGACATGGAAGAAGACAAAGATGTACCTATCATCATTGGGAGACCATTCTTGGCTACATGTCGAACTGTGATTGATGTACAAAAATGAGAACTAACCATGAAAGTTCAGGACCAAGAAGTTACTTTCAATATTTTCAAAGCCATGAAATTCCCGAGCGATGAAAAGGAAGAAGAATGTTTCAGAATTGATGTTGTTGATAATATCGTTCAGGATACTGATACAATTCCCACGGACAAACTTGAAGCTTGCATCACCAACATGACTGATAGCGAGCTAGATGCTGAAATTCTAGAATGTATCAACTATCTTGACAAGCCATTCCGATTCAAATTGACACCACAAGTGGAAAGTCTGGAACTTCCAAAGAAAGATCAAATCAAGCCCTCAATTGAAGAACCACCACAGCTGGAGCTGAAGTTACTACCGAGCCATCTCAGGTATGCATTTCTTGGAAACTCTTCTGAATTACCTGTGATTATTTCTTCTTCGCTAACATTGGAGCAGGAAGAAAAGTTGCTGAGAGTATTACGGGAACACAAGAAAGCCATTGGCTGGACTATAGCAGACATTCGAGGCATTAGTCCATCATTTTACATGCACAAGATTCTGATGAATGATGAGTACAAACCCACAGTGGAGCATCAACAGAGACTCAATCCAATCATAAAGGAGGTCGTGAAGAAAGAAATCATCAAATGGTTGGATGCTGGCATCATTTACCCTATCTCAGATAGCATCTGGGTGAGTCCTATGCAGTACCAAAGAAATGAGGAATTATTGTAGTCACAAATGAAAAGAACGAGCTGATTCCAACAAGAACAGTGACTGGATGGAGAGTATGCATGGACTACAGAAAAATGAATAAAGCAACAAGAAATGACCATTTTCTGCTGCCATTCATTGATCAGATGTTAGACAGACTAGAGGGACATGAGTACTATTACTTTCTGGACGAATATTCAGGGTACAATTAGATTGCCATCGCCCCAGAAGATCAGGAGAAAACCACTTTTACATGTCCATATGGTACTTTTGCTTTCCGCAGAATGCCATTTGGATTATGTAATGCACCTGCCACATTTCAACGTTGCATGATGGCCATCTTCTCAGACATAATGGAGCAGAGTATGGAGGTTTTCATGGATGACTTCTGTGTGTTTGGAGATTCTTTTGACCACTGCTTGTAAAATCTGGAACATGTATTACAAAGATGCGAAGATACCAACCTGGTACTCAACTGGGAGAAATGCCACTTTATGGTGCATGAAGACATTGTTTTTGGACATCAGATCTCACAAAAGGGAATCAAGGTAGACAAAGCAAAGATCGAGACAATTGAAAAATTACCTCCACCAACATCTGTAAAAGGGTTTCGGAGCTTTCTTGGACATGCAGGTTTTTTACAGGAGATTTATCAAAGACTTTTCCAAGATTGCTAAACCTCTGTGCAATCTTCTGGAGAAAGAGAATGCCAGGAAGCTTTTGAGATCCTGAAACATAAGCTTATTTCTGCTCCTATCATTGTAGCACCAGACTGGACCCTTCCATTTGAGGTGATGTGTGATGCTAGTGATTTTGTTGTAGGTGCAGTTTTGGGACAACGCAAAGCAAAGATTTTCCATGCCATTTACTACTCCAGCAGAACTCTGAATGAAGCTCAACTCAACTACACAACCACTGAAAATGAGTTGCTTGCAGTTGTGTTCGCTTTTGACAAATTTCGATCTTATCTGTTGGGTCCCAAGGTGGTGGTCTACACAGATCATTCAGAAATCAAGTATCTGATCGCGAAGAAAGATGCCAAGCCCAGATTGATCCGTTGGATACTTCTTCTGCAAGAATTCGATGGGGGAGATCAGAGACAGGAAATGGACAGAAAACCAAGTGGCAGATCATTTATCAAGGCTCGAGAATGGAGATACAGTTGGCAAAGAAATAACAATCAAAGAAACGTTTCCAGATGAACAATTGTTTACCATTAAACAACAGGAAGTCCCTTGGTATGCTGACTATATCAACTACATAGTATCAGGAAAATGACCGTTGGAATGGACAACTCAGCAACAGAAGAAATTCTTCAAAGAAGTCAAGCACTATGTATGGGATGAGCCGTACTTGTTCAAACGTTATGCGGATCAATTATTGAGACAGTGTGTTCCACAGGAGGAGGTCAATAGTGTCCTGCAGCATTTCATTTATCACCTTACGGCGGACATTTCAGTGGAAACAAAACTGCAGCCAAAGTCCTACAATCAGGTTTGTTTTGGCCCACTCTTTTTAAAGATGCTTATCTATTTGCTCTTCAATGTGACAGGTGCCAGAGAACTGAGAATATTTCAATGAGAAATGAAGGATCTTTGCAAAACATTCTATAAGTGAAGATATTTGATGTATGGGGGATTGATTTTATGGGACCCTTTGTTCCATCATTTGGAAACATGTACATATTGGTTGATGTAGACTAAGTCTCCAAATGGGTTGAAGCAATTACACTGCCATCAAATGATTCAAAAGTGGTGATCAAGTTCCTTAAAAAGAATATTTTCACTCGCTTCGGAACACCTCGGGCAATTATCAGTGATGGTGGCACACATTTCTGTAACAGATACTTTGATGCACTCCTATCCAAATACGGAGTTAATCATAAAGTTGCCACAGCTTACCATCCACAGTCAAACAGACAAGTTGAAGTTTCAAACAGAAAGATCAAAAGAATCTTGGAGAGTACCGTTGGATTAATAAGGAAGGACTGGTCTAAAAAACTAGATGACGCATTATGGGCCTACTGGATAGCTTACAAGACACCCATTGGTATGTCCCCATATCAAATGGTGTATGGAAAAGCATGCCATCTGCCAGTTGAGCTTGAACATAAGGCGTACTGGGCACTGAAGAAGTTGAATCTTGATCTACAAGCTGCATGAGAAAAAAGACTTCACCAACTCAACGAATTAGAGGAATTTCGCCTACAGGCTTATGAAAATGCCAAACTGTACAAAGAAAAGACCAAGAGATGGCATGATAAAAAAATAGTGCGCAGACAATTGGAGCCAGGACAACAAGTGTTGTTGTACGATTCAAGGTTGAAACTTTTTCCTGGAAAGCTGAAATCAAAATGGTCAGGTCCATTTGTGATTACGCAGGTGTTACCCTACGGAGTTATTGAGATATACAATCCCAAGTCGAGCAACACATTCAAGGTCAATAGCCAGCGTGTCAAGCACTATTGGGGAGAATCATTTGAGCGACAAAAAGAAAGTGTCACACTTTCAGATCCAGCCTAACGTTCGGGAAATCATGTCTAGCTGACGACATTAAACTTAGCGCTAGCTGGGAGGCAACCCAAGCAATTTGTGTATATATTGTGATGTGGTGTGTTTTAATTTTTGTGTGTTTAGTTTTTGCAGGTTAAGACGCATTTCAGGATGGAAGAAGCTCTCGCAAATCTTCACAAGCAATTTCTTTCTCTCCCTCAAAATTCTCTGATGAAAGTCTACAAAAATCGCTTGGAACGGATGAGACTTCTGATGATCAAAGATATTCCTAATGACATTCGTTGGGTAATCGAAGCAGGTGAGTATTCTAATTCTTATCATTCTTATTTGCCTGGTTTTGGAAAAAGCACATATGCAAAGAAACGTAGAGCTAAGCAAATGGGTGTTTGTTACAAATGTGCACGCTGGAATTGCAATACTCGTTGTCGTTCTTTAGGAATGGTGTCTGATAATCGTGAAGATAAAATTAAATTCATTAGGGATGGCTTGAGTAAGGAGTCTTTAGATGATATATCTTCGACTCTTGAGACGCATCCCAGTGGATATGTTCATATAGCTATCCGCAAATTACATACACAATTCCAAAAAGAAAGACAACAGTTAAGTCTCAGGAATTTGACTCAAAAAGACCATGTTTGCCAATTTATAAGAAAATTGGATGGGAAGCTTGTCCTGACGCATAGACGTCAATCAAGCTGTAAATTATTTTAAATATTATATCTTTTTGTCTTTTCCTAATAATTGTGATTTATTTTGTTATTTTCTCCGACAGGATCCAGGCTACTTTTTGACCCTTCACGATTTACTATTTTGCTACTAATCGTCATTTGGAAGATACTTGTGCTATTATTACTCACCATTTTCAGGTTCTATAAATTCAACTCATCATTGCACCTTTGAAGGCATCCAGATAAAAATGGAAGCTACTTCAAGAAGACGGGTTGAAAACATCTGTGTGTTTTGCGGTACCAGTGTTGGTGTTAAACCAGAATACGTAACAGCGGCACATGAATTGGGTCGAGTCATTTCTGCAAGGAATATGCACTTAGTATATGGTGGTGGCAATCTTGGACTAATGGGGATCGTTTCAAAGGCTGTACAGGATAGAGGCAGTCAAGTCTTGGGAATCATCCCAAAACCCTTGGCGGAGGCGAATCTTATTGGATCATCAAACGGCGAGGAACTAATCGTGCCAGGTATGTCTGAACGACTGGTAGAGATGATTAACCGTGTTGATGCTTTTATTGCTTTGCCATGAGGCTTGGGCACGATGGAGGAAATTTTTACAGTACTATCTTGGGCAAAATTGAACATACACCAGAAACCGCTTGGACTGTACAATGTTGATGGATTTTATGATTTTCTTTGTGTGTTTCTTGATGATGCCCGGAGAAATGGGTTCGTGTCAAAGCTTATAAAAGAACTCCTCTTTACTGCCAGAACTGCCCCAGATTTAATTGACCAAATCTTAGCCTTTGAACCTCAAATTGACCTCATTCTTTCCAAGATAAACTGGTCCGATAATGATCGTGGTAAGAGGCGTCGGATAAATCTGGATCTTAACCTTTAACTTTTCATTTAGATGTAGAATTTCAGCTAACCAGGTACGATTTTCTAAACTCTTCTTCTACTGTTTAAGACATTGGGGACAATGTCTCATTTAGGTTTGGGGAAGGGGAATAGTTAAATTGTATCTTGTTTTATTGTTTTATTTTTAGTCAAAATTTTTCGAAAAAGCCAAAAAAAATTTTGAAAAATTTTACAAAAAACCAAAAAAATATTTTGTATTTTTGTGTTTTTATTTGATTAATCAGGTGAAATTGGTGTGAGATAGCTGTGTAAGGAATTTTCATTCCTGAGACGTATCTCAACCTATTTCGGAACAAGTTAATTTTTGTTTATTTCCTTTTAAATTATTTAATTTATGAATTCTCCATAAAACTGACTAAAATGAATCTTCATATGCTCAGTTGACAGGTATTATCAGCATACATGGTAACATACAAACATGAGCTGTAATTGAAAAGTTTGAAATATTCGGTGCTCTAGTTTAATTGGAGGAAGCATCTATAAAAAGCGATGGAGAAAAAAAAAGTCTGAGATCCGAGTTATTAAGTCTGTAAAGGTGTTTTAACACCTAGTGCCCTAAAACCAACTGGTTTGGGAGTCACTGGCCCAAAGCTCACTACATGCATCAAAGATGATGCAAATATATATATATATATATATATATATATATATATATATATTATATCTGAAGTCTGAGTAATTAAGTCTGTAGGGGTGTCTGCCCTAAAGCCAATTGGTTTGAGAGTCACTGACCTAAAGCTCGCTACATAGATGGAAGATATTGTATATAAATAAAAAATCAAAAATCAAAAATCAAAGAAAAAAATCAGAAAAATTAAAAAAAAAATTTATTCCATTGCTTAAAAAAGAGTGTGAATTCTGATATAACTTTAGGACAAAAATATTACTCTCTTTTCAACTGCACTTGTGACTATTGTGGGCAAAATGAGTTGATTAATATTTTGTTGGTTGTGTATATGCAGAATGGTAAAAATAATCGGAGAATTTACTTATTCGGTAATTTAGAAAGAAATAAAACAATTATTGACTTAGATAAGAAGTTTCATCCGTTTAGTCACTAAATTTTTTATTCTCTTTTCTCTTGTCTTTTTGTTTTTGTGTGCATTAGTTTTACTATCTTTTTACTTTTATAAGACATTTGTGGGTATCGTCTCTGTAAACCCTCACGAGACTACAACTCGTTCACTAGGGACACCTAGGGGTTTAAAGGCTTATTGCATACGCTAAATGCAACCGTGATCCCTACGAAAGTGGATTAGTTTAATTTTAATTATTTATTTTATTTTATTTTGTTGTTTTGCTCGATGACTAGCAAAATGTTAGGTTTGGGGGTGTGAGGAGCGGAAAATATATCAATATTTACCGCCTCTTTTACTTAATATTTTGTTTAGTTTCTCGGGTTTGATGAACGTTTTGATGTGTTTTAGTTTATTTTGTAGATAAAATAATATTGGGACTCAATGAAATTATTTAGGACGAAATGTGGGTCAAATAAGGGTAAAAATTGGACTTGACATATTAATTTTGGAGATTGGAAACTTGAAAGGGCGTTCTAACGAAGTGTAGTTTCGGAAATTCCAATTTTGTGCAATCGTCGTATTTTGGGCATAACTTTTTACTCCGATATCGGATTGAGCTGATTCAAGTTCCAGATTAAAGAATACTCAATGATCTACAACTTTGAAAAACAAAATAATTTCGAATTCTGAAGATTTCATGACCGAAATTGATGAAACATCCGGAAGTGTATTATGTGTAATTATTAAAGTCATTTTCAAAGCAAATAAATAAATAGTCAAGCTCGCACCAAACATGATTGAAATTAGTGGAGCAATTAATAATGGATTTGGTGGAGCAATTAGTGGAGCAATTAATAATGGATTTGGTGGATGATTTGATGGAGGTAAAATTTTGCCTATAAATACCAAGCCATTTAATTTGTAAATTCATACTTTCTTCTTTGAAATTCCTTAAGAATAACTAAGAAGATTGTATCTTGTTTGTTTATTTACAACTTTCAGTAATTAATTTCCACTTTCACACTTTCTTTTCTTTACTTTTCAGTTTTTACTTTCCGCAATTTACTTTTACGCATATTCTTTACTTTTTCAGTTTTTACTTTTCAAGTAATGAGGGGGTAACTCACCCTTGCTGGGGTAAAGGGTAAAGCTTTTATTATTGCTATTTAGATTAATCTCCCTTAATTATAATATAATAACTATTTAAAATCTGACTTAACGAGGATACCGCCATATTGGTCGGTTGGTAATTAATTATAAATTGGTCTTAACCTGACTAAGCATGGATACCGCCTGGTTGGTCGGTTAGTAATTAATTATTAATTTGACTTAATCAGGATACCGCCTATATGGCTGGTTGGTAATTATCACGCAAAGTTAATATATTATATTAAGGGAGATATCTAAAATAGTAGTAATAAAAGTGGATCTTTTTACCTCAACATTTTCTTTATTGTACTTTTACTTTATTTACTTTCAGCAATTTACTTTTCAGCAATTTACTTTTCAGCAATTTAATTTCCAGCATTTACTTTATGTCTTTTCTTTTATTTAAGTTTCTACTACCCGTAAATATGTGTCGTAACTAAGCCAGTTATCTGGGGTTGTGATGAAATCCAATATCACCGGTTTATAAGGGGTTAAATTACAGTTTTGGTAATATAAAAATTTATTTATTGAGCCTTAATCCTAATGCTTTTTATTAACTGGCCATTAATAAAATTGAACTGGTAAACTTAAAATTAACTTGGAAAAGAAATTTTAGGTTAAAGACCTTAGACTCAATAGCCCACGATCTTCCTTGAGGATAGATAACCCTTTAATTGATTTCCTTACAGGATAGGAATATACATGTCGGGCGAGGGTAACCATGATTGGAATTTAATCTTAATGAATTCAGATAACTTGATTAACATATGAATATGATTAATTGGGTTATACTGGGTATTTGTACTTGACCATCAGAATAGGCTTTTATATAATTTCGTGTTCCAGATTAATAAACCAATATATTACACAAACGTAAAATAACCACTTCATCTTTAAAAAATGTATTAGAAGGATTCACAACCCTTGATAGTTTTATAAATTTGAATTTTCTTCAATCTACTTTCAAGCAATTTATTTACTTGTTTTAATTTTAAAGTCACAACTCAATCAAACAATCAATCCATTAGATACTTGTAAACATTTAACTTCATAAATTGATAACAAAAGGTTTTAAGTCTTCGTGGGATCGATACTTTTTATACTACTTGAACGATACGTGCGCTTGCGTTATACGCGTGTGATTACGCTCCGGTCAATAATGTTATGTTATTCCCCGTAAAACACATATCATCCGAATACAGTGTTAAAGCAAGGACTACTACATGGCCTGAGTGTAGTGCAAAATGAGTAAGGGTCGTCGCGTCGACGCCTGGATGTGGTGTTAAATGAGCAAGGGTTCTCGCTTCTAAATGGACATGTGCAGGTAAAGAAACTAATCCAATAGAAAGATAGTAAGATTCGATGTGATGCTTGGAACATTCGGACGTTGATCGGTAAATTAATGGAAATTGTTGATACTATGTTTAGAAGGAAAATTAATATACTTTGCCTTCAAGAGACTAAATGGGTAGGCGAGAAAGCACGAGAAATTGAGTATTCATGTTTTAAGCTCTGATATTCTGGTAAAGAAAGTGATCGAAATGGAGTAGACGATATCCCTTAAAAGACTTTAATTTTTTTTTTAAAGTTATGTGATTTTTTAAAGGTAAATTATCATTTTTAATTTAAAAATTGGCTTATGTATAAAAACCCGTAAATTTTAAATAAGTTTAATTTTACACCCAAATTTCTAATTAGTTTGCTTATTTACATTTTTTAGGTGAAAATCAATACACTGACTAAAATTTTTTATGTGTAAATTATTACACTGACTGAAATTTTAGATGTAAATTTGAACTTAGAAAATAAATTAATATATTAACCAAACTTAGGTGTAAATTTTAATTTATTTAAAATTTATTTTTTTCATATAAATTAATTTTCGGGTAGAAAAATAATAATCGTATATTTATATATTTAATGGGATTGGTTTTCCCTTTACCCAATCTGAATTTTGAGGGCGTAATGCACCATCCTATTTCCTAGAGTTCTGAAAAGATGAAAACGGACAAGAACCAATGAGTGAATGCCACGTGCATCCTGTATTTGAATTGGAACCATTGATGCATTATATAAACCAGACAATTTGATTCAAATTCTCATTCGCAAATCGTATCCAAATCGCGCGCACTTTCTTTCACGCATTCGAAAACAGAAGATGATGAACGAGGAAATGGACGAGACCGAAGCAGTACCTCAGGTCTAATTTCTAATTTCATTTTCGCAAATTTCTTACATTCTGTTTGGATGCCGAGAAAACGTAAGAAATAGAAAGAAAACACAATCTTGAGTCGATTGAGTTTTTTCAGTTTTAGTAAATTCAAAATTGCCGCTCGGCTAAGTTGAATACGCTGAGTACAGTACGTTAGGCTTATTTTTTTTAATCTGATTCTTTAATTCTGACATTTTCATATCCTTTGTTTGGATTCCGAGAAAAAGAGGCAAGACGAGAGTGTTTATTTCTTTCTTTTTTTCAAATTTTATCTCTCAGGTTTTGTTAATATTTTTTTTCCTATTTTCTCACCAACCAAACAGAGCATGCAAATGTTAGTGATCTATAGAGATGATTTGGAAAATACTTGTTTCGCACAAAATACTATCCGCATGTTCTTAATAGAAATACTAAGCATAAATATTTAGTAATAAATGACCTGAAGTATCATGTTTTTTTTTGTTTGGCTAATTTTCATTATACGTGTACATGATGTATGAGTTTATCTATTTACTTGAACCTGAATGCAGGTCTACATGGCATGCATTGTACAAGGTCCTCGGTGAGCATTGTCTACCCTTCCTATTTTCTGCTGATTATACTTGCAAAATCCTTGGTACATGTCAAAAGATAAACAAAAAGTTTCTGTTATGAGAAATTTTGTCTGTAAAGTATTTGAAGAATGGTGTTCTATAGCTCATAATAAACAATCAATTTTATGTTCGCCAATACCTATGAGTCGAAAGTAGTTTCAAAGGCATGGACTTTTGTAAATTTGAGAGAGCAGGATCCTAGAAGTGAAGAAGAAAAGTGAAAATTATAAACTGCATGGAGTGGTATTGAAGGTGTCTTAAGGTGTTACTCTTTTCTATAGATTCAACTTAGTATTTTAAGCTGAAGATACTAAAATAAATAACTTTTTTAAACTTCTGTCCAGAGTAGGAGTTTCTTATTATGATACCAGTATACGCCAGCTTCATGTGCTGGAAGTTTGGGAAGATAGTAACTCAGATTTCCCCCTAATTGATCTAGGTATGGTATTTCTCTTTTAGTGGATTCATCTCCTTTGAAACAAACACTCAATCATTAGAATTATGAGATGCCTACTCCATTATTTCCTTTATCATATGTATTTATTTATCTTATTAGTTTCTTTTTTGGCTGCAAAACTGATTCAGTAAAGTATCAAGCTCAGCCCCTGATAATTTACACAAGCTCGAAAAGTGAAGAATCTTTTTTATCTGCTTTGCAACGAAATGGTATGCTATCATTACCTTGATGACTTATGGATTATCCACTTCTGGGTCTTTCCTACTCTCCATATTGATGCAGATGGGACAGCTGAGGCCCACACTGTGAAGCTTGTCAAAAGTTCAATATTCAGCTATGAACAAGCTTGGCACAGGTATTAAAGGATCAATAACATATATATTAAAACTTTTGTTTCATGCATTTTTGAGTTGAAAATAACTGTTGTAGATTGATTCATTAGAGCACTTATTAGGATATTCAAATCTCTTGCCATTCCTTATTTTTATTAGTATGACTTGATACTGTGATGAGATGGTTGAGAACTCTACATTTATCTTTCTTCATAACGTTGTCAAACATATGATGCTTCTCTTGTTGATAATATTTTCTGTCTCACTCTCGATTTGTTTTTGTATCATATAGATTGATATACCTTCGAGTTACAGGAATGGATGATGGGTTAAATATCAAGGAGAGAATTTGTTATGTAAGTCTCAAAATCATAAATTTCACTCTTTATAACGATAATTTATAGCATATGCCTTGTTTGATATTGAGCATAATTCAGCAGTTTGGGACAGGCTCACTTGAGCCGCTTAAGAGTTAAGTCATGGTCCACTCATAATGTGCACATTTTCTGTTCTTGGTATATGTTACTTGAAATTTTGGTTTTACAATTATTTGCAAAAATCATATCATTTAATATTAACATGACAGCAACCGGTTGAATTTGTCATTTTCAGCACAAATGTAGGATTAAATCATATGCTTGTTTTCAGTAATGGAATTTCTAAAAGAATATTGATATCTGTTTTCCTAATAAAGATTCTTTATTTTGGTGTATATATAATTTAGCCATGATTTTTGGATTGACCTTAATTTGTTTGGTGTACATGTAATTTAGCCATTATTGAACTACAGCCACTGTGTGATTTTTTTCCTTTTTCAAATTCAGGGATACTTAATTACCATGCTGTTTGAAACCAGTCAAGATTCTTTATAAGACCCCTGATGGGATGGTTTTCCAGTTGAAAATTTATACTCTTTGTTTGTCTTTGAAGCAGTCACAGATTTGTTCTATGATATTGTTATAGTGTTTCATTTTTCCCTTTTGCTTCTTCTGTTTGTGGTGTTGGCAAACCTAGAACACAATGCTTGCAAGAAATGGCATTTTGGAGAATTAAAAATCATTCTGATATCAAGCATCTTAACTCTTTAATTTATCTACTATAGCTGAATTCTATGATGGACATGGGAAGTGAGGTCCAAGTTCGTGCAAGTGGGGGCCTCCTTGCTGTGTTAGAGAATGAAAGGATAGTAGATGCCCTAGAACAAAAAGAAAGCGGGAATGCATCAATTACAATTGATTCTGTAATAGAGGTTTCATTGTATCCATTCAAATATAACATATTTAATTAATATTGTTTTTTTTTTAAGTTCCAAATTAATAAGTTCAGAATATGAAACTCTGTGTTTGCTTAACAACTACAAATAGAAACAAGTTTCTTAAACTCGATGCGACAGCTCATGAAGCATTGCAGATTTTCCAAACAGACAAGCATCCAAGCCATATGGGAATTGGTAGAGCAAAAGAAGGGTAAATTCGTTGCAATTCTGAAAAGGTTTCTGGTTACAAAGAACTGTACTGATTTCTTGATGTGCAGATTCTCCGTGTTTGGTATGATGAATAAGGTTGTACAAGCTAACCTTATTTTCTGTTTTGCTGCATATCTTTGCTCATTGAACTAATTTATTTGTTTACTCTTCAGTGTGTGACACCAATGGGTAGACGTCTCTTAAGGTAATTGAAGTTGCGAAATGTTGTGATTATTTCCAGCATTTCCTGTATTCACATTCTGGCAAATGATTTCTGCATTCCAGAAACTGGTTCCTGAGGCCTATACTGGATCTTGAAAATTTGAACAGACGTCTCAATGCTGTATCCTTACACTATAATCATGAGAAGACTTACTTAACTTTACTTTCATCAAAAGATAATAAAGAAAGACTTCTTTTGCTTTGTCAAACATGAAACTCATTTGTAAGCCGATGCCACTAGGATGTGGGGATGTGTTTCAGATGATTTGAACAATGACCTAGAGTCCTTAAGAAATTATATAGTAATTCCAGAAGTTATGCATGATTATGCATAAAACTTTGTAGTCTTATTCTGATATTACTAAAGTATAGTACTTAATGAGGTTAAGATATCATTCTTTCTTTGTTCTGAAGAATTGATGGTTTCTTTACATGAAACATTGAAGTCTGTGAAGGATATTCCCCACATACTCAAGGTACCATAATTCCCATATCTCGTGTTTTCTTCTATCCTTTTGGACGATTTGCAGCATTTTCCTTCCAAAATCAAAATTTCCAGATCTTCTCTTTAGTTTAATCAAATAGTTAATCAGTTGTTAGAGCTCACTGCTGATTTTTTTCTTTGTACTCTTGAGATCAATTTGATATAAATAGCATTGAAGATTTCATTTGTTGTGTTAAATGAGCAACTTCTTTGATGCTGTCTTCGTATCTATCTTGCAATAGTAGCGTACTGCTGTTATTGATAGTGCTAGTCCAATATTCAGTTGAGATTAATAGTCATTTAATTATTCTCCTCATTATCCCATATTGTGAAATGACCTTTTATAGTTACCATGTCTCTTGTGCACCATTCATAAATTTATTTTCAGCAACTAATTATTTTGTCTGAACTAGAAATTCAATTCCCCAAGCTCCATCTATACTGCTGGTGATTGGACAGCTTTTTTGAAGGTAAGCTTGTATCCACTTGTAATGCTTTCATTCTCATTCCCTTCTCATAATGATATTTGTTTAGTCACTCATCTTGCCAGCTGAATGCCAAGGATGGTCTGTACTTACAACTTAAATCCTTTATTACCATTGATATGCATATGCTATACATGATGGATTTCCTGTATATGTCTTAAAGAATGGTTTCTGCAGTAGCTACTATTCCTAAAAGTCAAGAATCAAACATATTGTAAAATTATGACTGATTTTTTTAACTGTTTTATTAGCTAATAAAACAGTTATATTTTCTCTGGTAGAGCGTTTGTTCACTCTTGCATGTGAACAAGATATTTGAAGTAGGCATCTCTGAAAGTCTTCGAGAGCAATTGAGGCACTTGAATTTAGACGTTGTTGAGAAGGTATCAGAAAATATCCTAAATGGCATTGTCCATGGGGTAATGTTTTATTACTTATTCCAGAGAGTTCACGATGTATTTCGATGTAAAAATTTAGGTTCACAGTAATCTAATTGTGTGCAGGCTGCTTCATGCATTACAACAGAGCTGGCTTATGTCTATGAATTGGTATATCCATGTGGCTTCTTTTTATCTTGTTACTTAAAAATTCCATATGGCTTGTATACCATGCTATACTTTTCTCTACTTTTTCAAGTTATTTTTACTTTTGGAAGTTGTATATCCTATTTGCAGAATAATGCAAGGTTCCATATCAACCATTTATTTCCCGATATGGTGTGAAAATATCTACTGCATCCTTATTCGGATTTTTTTTGCTTTATCTTCGTTTTAGACAAAAGTTTTATTGTAGCCTGTAGTTAATAATTTTACCCAATTTCTCATCATTTGCATGGTTTTTCGTTTAATAAATCACAGGGTCATTGTGGTTTGCCAAGAAAAAAGATTATTCATTCAACATAGTCAACTTTTGTAATACCTTTTATTTTACAGATCATATTCTTAATATTGATAAAGCATTTTGCAGGTGATTGGTGTTATTGATGTTAATAGAAGCAAAGAGAAAGGGTATGGGACAGTAGTGAAAGAGGGTTTCTGTGATGAGGTTAGATATTGCCTATGACTAATTCTCCCTCTCATGAATTTTAGATGTTCAAAGCTAGTTTAGTCATTCATTCTGTTCAATCTTCTAAAGGAGCGTAATTACCTCTTGATATTTCCTTAACTTTTACAAAATTAGGTATTCGGTTTCTTTAGTCTTGGCTAAAGCTTAAAATTTTAGGTGTGTACTATTAAAGCTATTTCTTTGGTTGGCTTATAGTTGGATGAGCTGAGGCAAATATACGAGGAACTGCCAGAGTTTCTGGAAGAGGTACTTGCTGAATGGATCTCTTTGGATATAATCTAAACCTACAACTGGTTATGTTTTGATTTTAAAAATTCCTTTCAGGTGGCATCATTGGAGCTTGCACAACTTCCTCATTTGTGTAAAGAAAAGCTTGTTCCTTGTATTGTTTACATACATCAAATAGGTTTGTCTTTTCCGCTGCAGCATATGTGCAAAAAAAAAAAATGTGTGCAACATAACATCTATGAGACTCCTAATTTCTGCCGCAACGTACATTGCTTGTGAGGTGGTTGGCATATTTCTTTAGCCGAATGCAATTGAACAAATTTTTTTTCCTTGACACAGACATACACATATATATGTTACATCCATATATCTGTATTGATCATCTTCTGGAAAAAGGTAAAAATGAAGAAAATATGAACTTCACGAGCAAGAATATATATTTGCTGTCATCTTATTTTGTCAAGTTCTTCAGGGTTTTCTTAAAAAAAGAAAAAACACCGATCTCCTTCAGATCCAATATATTTTCTTTTTAAATTTGTATGTAACTTATTGTAATCTTATATATTCTCATTCTCTCATCAATTTCTTTTGCTTCGCTTTCCTGTTGCAGGATACTTGATGTGTATTTTTGAAGAAAAACTTGATGAAACCACACTAGAGCAACTTCAAGATTTTGAATTTGCAGTAAGTCGATGCTTGTGTTTTGTTGACGTTCTCTTACAAAGAATTATCTGTTGAACATGAGATTAACATAATGTACTGACAAATATAGTTCTCTGATATGGATGACTATGTTAAACATGAGCTTAACATAATGTACTGACAAATATAGTTCTCTGATATGGATGGAGAGACAAAAAGATTCTTCTATCATACCCCAAAGACACGAGAATTGGACAATCTTCTTGGAGATATTTATCATAAAATTCTGGGTATGTAATATAAAATTTTCATCTCTAATGTGTTTTTCTTGTTTTGATAAATTGCTTGAAACAAGAATTTATGGTATGTTATGCAAAATGTTTTTTTGGAAGAGTACTGAGTACAGTCTATAACTAAATTCAGCAACAGGATACAAAGAATATGACATAGTCCTTGTCAAATTTATTGTATGCATAATTTTTTTTTTCTTTTACTGTTTTACATGCAAAGTTCCTTATCAATGCCTGTTGTTCTTCACTACAAGATATGGAGAGGGCAATTACTAGAGACTTGGTGTCACATTTACTTGTATTCTCAGATCATCTGCTTAAGGCTGTGAATTTTGCAGCAGAACTTGATTGGTAATAATCAATTTTACTATCAGCTTCTCTCTCTTTCTCTCCCCCTCTCTGCTGTTCCTTAATCTTCTAAGGATATCTATTATTTCCCCCCTTCTTCCAAGGATATTGATTTCTGACTATATAACTTCCATATTGATATTTAGCTTTTTGTCACTGGCACTAGTTGCCCATCAAAACAATTATGTGAGGCCTGTTTTGACTTTGGACACGTTGCTTTATATACAAAACGGAAGGTGAGAACTGACTGGTTTATGTTCAATGCATTAGGAAGAATTACTTAAATAGCTATTTTGCTTTAATTCAAGCTGTAACGGAGGGTTGGAGTAGTCTTAGGTTCAAATCTTACCAAACAAAAATATTAAGCTTCAACAATGAGGGATTAACTGGTAGTCTACACCAATTTGCAGGCATGTTTTGCAAGAAATGACTGTAGATACATTCATTCCCAATGATACAAAGATTGATAACGATGGTAAATTGAAAAGTGAATTAAGTATCAGCGTATTGATTCTCACCAAACTTGTGAAAAAAGATCCATTCTTGTTACGCAATGCCCATTATTTAAATTTAAGCTCCCATTATTTTCAGGAAGGATTAATATCATTACGGGTCCTAATTATTCAGGAAAAAGCATCTACATAAAGCAGGTCAGAATATATACTTTTTTACTGAATCTCTCTTCCTTCATCAGTCATTAGTGACAGATGGATTGTGATTGTTGTAAAAGTAGAGGAAACCTTCTTGTTATTGAATTGATTATAAACTGTGTAGGAGTAGGCTTTATATAGCCATTAGATTACACTAAAGAGGGAAATTAAATCTACCCATAATTACATAATCAAACCCTATATATCATTGCCATATCTCTAGCAATCCTAGAGATACTTTCCTAATTCTAACAATTGTGCAATTTGATTTTTCCAATTTTAATGACAGTTATGTAAATTGTTTTGTTGTACAAACTCCATAACCATGAAGAACTAGTTTACGGTAGCATTTTAAATTGTGACTGTTAGAATTTAAGGCCACCTATATTGGAAGAGCATTCATTCATTTTCTAATCATTCTGTTTTAGACAGGGACACCTTTTTGAATACACCATCTTGCATGCTAATGCCTATGCAATGAAAATGGACATTGACTATATATGTGTGGGTAAATTTTTTGTCGTAGTAATCCTATTAAGTTTGTGAAGATTTTTCTCTTTGCTTCACAGGTAGCTTTGATCGTATTCCTTAGCCACATAGGAAGTTTTGTACCCGCTGATGCTGCCACTGTTGGATTGACTGATAGGTATATTCCTGCATATTGCCAACATCTTTATCGATATTACGGTTATATCCATATTTAGTTGGTGATATTCACGCGATCATCATCCTATTATAACAGAATATTTTGTGCAATGGGAAGCAAGCATATGACTGCAGAGCAATCAACGTTTATGATTGACCTACATCAAGTAGGGATGATGCTAAGGTATTCCAAGAAGAGTGATAATTTCATATTACTTCGTTGTGAGTCTTGGTTTACATTGCGTCTCAATATCCTTGTCATTTGGACAGTTCATGCGTTTAATGAACCTTGTTTTAGCTGCTAAATCCACAGTGTGAAAGTGCATGTACCTCGAGTGCTTGTGTTGGAATGTATGAAAATGTGTAAGGAGATGGAAGCTTCTTTAGTTGATTAATCTTTAGAACTCATGTCTACTCATCATTGTTGATCAATTGTACAGGCAGTCAACTTCACAGTCTTTATGTCTGTTGGATGAATTTGGCAAAGGTACTCTTACAGAAGGTTAGTCTTGCATTGATTTGAACGTGCCTTGTATATTCAAATGGCAGATATAATTCGTCGCATAAATTTCCTCAATGTTCAACTCAGATGGCATCGGTCTTCTTGGTGGAACCATAAATTACTTAGTCACGTGTGATGTACCCCCAAAGGTTTGATTTCTTCTCTTCCTGCAAAAATTGACGTTATGGGTGACTTGTGATGGATTAAGCTGAATTGATTTGCAGGCCCTGGTGTGTACTCACTTGACCGAGTTACTAAATGAAAGTTTCTTGCCAAAGGTGTGCTTTTTTCCAAGGTTTCTGCCTAAGTTATTCTCATTTTACAGTTTTAAATTTCATGATTAAAACTGTATAGCTTTTCATGATTAATTTCAGTCTGATAAGGTCAAATTCTACACCATGAGTGTACTGAGGCCTGAGAACAACTCAACAGACATTGAAGACATTGTATTCCTATATCGGTATAGTTTTTTTTTCTGAAACTCTATGGATGATAAAAAAGAACTATTGGTGTGACTATTTGTACATTCAGTTTATGCTTTTTGTTACTCAGGCTGGCATGAGTTGATAATCCTGAAAAAAATTCTGTGTCTGATATATATAACAAATATCTACTGTGCTTTCTGAATCTCTTCATGCATTTTATGTTGCCATTTGTTCCTTTGCTTTCATAGTATAAATTATGGAGATTTACAATTCATTCCTGAGACCAGTTCAATCGTGTGTTCTAACCTTGGATATCGCTTTAGGAACCATAAACAAAATTACAAAGCCATAATGCATACATTTTGGTCTCTTGCAGGTTAGTTCCTGGGCATGCACTTCTTAGCTACGGTGAGTGTGGTATTATTTATTCAATTTGGGTTCTATGTTGGAATTTAGTGAAACTCACATGCATAAGTTTTTATCCTGCAGGACTTCATTGTGCGCTGCTTGCTGGTACGTTTTAGCTATTCTAAAAAACATTAAAGGAAACTTTCTTGAACCTCCTCTGTTTGCTGTTTATGTAACAATGGATGCATGCAGAAGCATTTCTGTTCATGAAATTTGCTGTTTATCTATCAGCTATCGCATTTTTTTTTTTCTATTTTTGTTGTGCTGCATGAGATTTGTTTTTAGGTGAATCTAGCAGTTACATTTGTCTTTCTTATCTTGATTTTCGTGCATGATTAACAAGCAACAAATCTGTCCCGCATTAATGAACCCTAATAACGGAGCCAGGTTACAGATGCTGTAAATGACTTTAATCATGTCTATTTTCTTTAGCAACTAAGGTCTAGGAACACAATTGCTTCTCCATTTCATCAGTGATCTATGGAATGTACCTTTTCTATTTGGAAACTTTTGAAGTTCAGATACACTTATTTTTGTGCAGGACCAAAGAATGTTCAAGTTTTCTGACAGAAATAACCTTATTCATGTAGGTGTGCCAGAGGAAGTGATTAAAAGAGCAGCATATGTGTTGGATACTGTTCAAAATAATAAGCACGTCGAGCGCTGGAGCCATGAGAATATATCAGCTCAAGATCAGCAATACAAGGTTTTGTCTGCAGAACCTTGATGTGAAAAATCAATACAATGGAAGTCTCCCTCTCTTTGTTCTCATCTATGTAGTCCATCTTTTTTTTTTTAATTAATTGCAGAATGCAGTTGAGAAGATGTTGGCATTTGATGTCCTTAAGGGTGATCTCAGACTCTTCTTTGAAGATTTGCTTCTTTCTTAATCCTAACGACAGCAAAAAGGCCAACTGTTACCTTTTCATATATTCTTTGTAAAAGAATAGACGGAATCTAGTTAAAAAAATATTTCTGGATTTGCTTTTGCTTAATTTTTCTTGGACATCATTCAATCTCTTACTACTTGTTTGGTAAAGCGTTGGTAGAGCATTAACACTAGTGTCAATGTTTGCGTTTTAATGTTTTATCAAACGGATAAGTTAACGTCAGAGTTAACGCTCATAAAATCATAATCTCACAATATAAAATTATTTTTTGACGTTAACTTATACAATAACGTTTGTTCCATAACTTATAAGCTAATTTATTAATAGACAATACTCTCTATCAAACGCACTATTAGTGAATATAAAAAGCGTGACGAAATTTGGTTCCGTTTCATTCTTGGGCATCTCTACTATGTAAAATCATGCCTTTATTGTCCTGTTTTTTGATGCACAGTTGAACAACTAATACTAATATTGCACCTTGATTTGAAGAATTTGTTTTAGAACAACACAATAACATATTTGCTTGTTCCTTTCTCTGATAATCAAAACATTAAACCTATGTGGCTCACTATGTTGATCCTATCTATTATAAGACTAGTTTGATATCTCTGCAACTGCAATCTGATTTTCTGTTATTTGTCTTGAATATATGACAAATTTTGTATTCTTTTTTATTACTTCTGTTTGATTCTTGATTCTTGATCCTTTGTGATGGCATTCATCCAATTACCTCCAGCCCAGTAAACACAAATTTACGTGCACCATAACCATATAATCTCTGCCCAAAAGGGTTAAAAGAAGAACATGTATTCATAATATGCATCTGAAGAACAGACTTACCAGAATAATCAAAGATGTCATTGCTACCAATCATGGCAGACACAGATTTAGACAAGTGTGCAGCAGAGGATTACATGCCAAACGTATTGATTAACTTTTAAAATAATAAATTTAAAAAAAGTCAAAATGTGTCAACTTGCGGGGATAGCTCAGTTGGGAGAGCGTCAGACTGAAGATCTGAAGGCCGCGTGTTCGATCCACGCTCACCGCAATTCTTCTTTTGTTTTTGGTCTTCGTTTCCCACGAATGATGCTCTTAATTAATGGGCCTGAGTATGGACCCATGCTGTTTATTATCTTGACTTTGAAGCCTGTTTATATTGGGCTTTGTTCTTTTGAAACAGCATGAAATACAATACGAGCCCATACTCAATTTGGTTGTCTTCGCCTTTAAAGAAGTTATGGTCCACATCCAGATTCCCTGAAGAACTAAACCGCTTTATTTTATCAACTTTTTGATACCATCGGCAGAAAAAGTTTTATCTCCGGATTTGGCCCACTAAATAGGATTTTCATTGAGATTTGAGACTGCTGTTTTGACTTCCTTTTGACGTTAATTAATTTTCATAATTTTCGTTCAATTTGCAACCCGATCCGACCTGAATCGCGCGATTTGGAAAAATATTGAAAATGATTTCGGGTCAGCCGGAACTGAACCACAAATTTTGGATCAGTGCGCGGTTTTGACCTAAGCCGCGATCCGAACCACCCAAACTGCAAATTTTGACCCGAACCGCCTAAACCGCCGAACCGCGTTCAAATTAGACATTACTTTATATTTTTCTTCTCTTTTAACCATGATATTTAAGATATTTAATGATCATATGACAATATATAATGTATAAATGAAAATTAGGTATCGAGGGTCTATGCGGCTCTCTGAATAATATAATATGTCCACTGTAGTCTATTTGAAGCGTTCCTGCTTGTCTTGAATCAAACGGAATTGAATAACCCTGTGTAGCGGATAGCATGGACTGATTGAAATAGCATACTTGTGCAATGGATCTCGTTTATCTTTCATATGTTAAATGTTCGTGTAGTGAATTCACGGCTCCCAACCCTCTAGGACTTTTAGAGAGAGAAGAGGGGAACTCACAGAAGAAAGAGTTGCCTGCTCCCTAGGACTTTGGGGTTGCTTTGTTTGTGGCAAGGGAACCAAGGGAAGTCATCTTCATTAGACAGAGCAGGAGACAACCAGACAACAGAGCTGCTTCCACGGATGAACTTCACACCTAGACTGGAAGGAAGAGTTTTCGTTCCCGCTAACTGAGTAGAAGAAGGAAGTCCAAGTTGATATTTAAGATATTTAATGATCATATGACAATATACAATGTATAAATGAAAATTAGGTAATTTTTCTCTTCAATTATTATGTGAATACACAAAAAAATTTATAATCCAAACCGCCAACCCAAACTGCTGAACCGCCGACCCGAACCGCCGCGGTTTTCCTTATCAAATTTACCGTTTCGGTTTCTAATTTCTCAAATCGCCAACCCGCGCGGTTTGAAATGTTAAACGAAAAAACCGACATGAACCGCACACGACCACCCCTAGTGGTATGCTTGCTTATTTTTGTTCTGCTGTTTAGTTCTTGCTCCACGTGACAACTTTCAGTTAATCAAGTTTTTATTATAATAATTTACCTCGTTTAGGCGAAGCACTCAATGAATCCATTGCTGAAGTCAAAAAGTCTGTTATATTATATTATGATTTTTTTTTAATAGTGTTGATGGTGTTTTCAGGCGCTACAACATTTAAGGCAGCACGACAAGGACAAAAGGGTAAATTCTCTGTCTGGCTGAGATCATCTAGCCGACCCGACCAGTTCATGTGAAGACCGACCACTTTGGTTCAGATGACCGAGCACTATAGATATCGGCAGGAACGTTCTCAGCATAAAAAGATTGTCATGGCCGACCTCATTAAAGACCGACCAGATGACGGACCGTGTTCAAGACAACATCACCTCATTCTTATGGATAAGATAGGGAAGATGTCCCACTCTCGCAAGGAGAAGGAGTCAGAATCCAAAAGGGAATACGGAAGAAGAAGGCAATACCGGATCAGGAAACCCTACAAGAAGAGAAGATTGAGTCCAAATAGGATTTCTTATACAAATAGGAGTCTGATTTCTGTATTATTATAAATAGAATGGTAGAGTATGTGTAAAGGATCATCTAAAAAACCATCACAAGAGTGAAGAGAAGGAAACAACAAAAAAAAAAGAGAATAAGGGGAACAAGTTGAAGGTTAAAAGTGGGCATCAGAATCATCAAGCTCTGACTTGTAAACACAAAAGAGATCCGAGAAGCATATTTCAGTAATAAAAAGTATCATCCCGTTTGTGTCCGTGGACGTAGGTCGGATCCAAATCCACCGAACCACGTTAAATCCCCTTGTTGTTTGGTGTGTTTATCTGTTTTTCGCTAAATTTGTCTTTGGTCCCCCATAACCAAACAAATTCACTATTGAGGGAGGATTTTCTCGGGAGTGATATTCCAATATTACCCTGAGACCAAAATCCGCCGTCAACAGTTGGCGCCGTCTGTGGGGAAACTTCACAAAAAGCAGTTCACGTGATAAGATAAATGGCGGAGGACGGAAATCACCAACCAGGAGGTCCGGCAATGGACTGGATGAAAAAAATGGAAGATGGCATGAGGTCTATGATGGATCGACTAGAAAGAATGGAAGGAGCAAACAACGAGAAAACTGAAACCGAGACCGGACAGAGGAGAGAAAGAGGGAAGAATAGTAGTAGATGTAAGCGAAGACGAGGGACCCAGAAAGAGAGGCCCCTATGGGATAAGATCTGCGGTGGTAGGAAGATCAGAAGACACATGGGAAGAAGAAGAGAGGAACAATCACCCGACCCCTCCTCCGACAGTTTTTACAACTCCAAGAGGGAGGATAGAAAGTATAACGAAGACGTACAGGAGACCTCTGGGTTCAAAGAACGCCACGCCCGGGGCGACAGGCGAACAGAAGAACACAGAAGGCGCACACGGGGGCACAACCCGTGAAATAAAATCTTGGTTGAGAAAAGAGATGACCAGATGGGGAGAGGCCTCAAGATCGGGGCGGGAGACACCCGAGGCGAGGAAGAGGGGTCTCCCCTTACGGAAGAAATAAAGACAGCACAGTTTCCGAAGCGATTTAACATGCCGACCATGGCACCATACAAAGGCCACTCCGACCCAAAATCCCACATTGAAAACTTTGTCCTCCTGATGGAAGTACAGGGGGTAACGGGCGACGCCATATGCAAAGTATTTCCCTTAACTTTAGGGGGGCCTGCCATCCTATGGTATAGAAGTCTGGCCCCGAGGAGCATTCAGAGCTTCTCCCAACTTAAGAAGTCGTTTATCCGGCATTTCAAAGGAGCCTGCACCCCTAAAAAAACAATAGGAGAACTAAGGCTCATGAAACAAGGAGACGACGAAACACTGAAGAGCTTCATTGAAAGGTATCACAACACTGTACTCGAGGTCGGAGGGTACGAATCCCAAGAAGCCCTGGAAAGTCTGAAAGGGGCCCTAAGGGTCGGGAAACTGTGGACCCACCTGAGGATCCATGAGACACCAGACTACGCTACCGCACTGGAGGTAGCCAGGAAGTACGTCCTACTAGAAAGCGAGGAAAAAGTATCCCGGAGAGGGACAACCACCAGAGAAAGGGTAACCAGGAGAGAAGACCATCGGCGACCGGAGAGAGAATTCCGGAAGTTCAATCCAAGACCCAAAGAGTTCAAACCAATGGCACAAAAGGATCAAGGCAAAAGGCCCGCAACTCAAGTAAACCATGTGGTCGGGGAAGATGCATACATTCCCCTAAAGAAACCACTAGGGCAAATTGTCATGGAAATCCAGGGGAAAGGCCTCTTAGTGGAACCCGACCAAATGAGATTCCCCCCGGACAAAAGAAACCAAAGGCTTATTGTGTACACCACAACGCCAAAGGACATGCAACGGACGTATGTAAAGATCTGCGAGAACAGATGGAAGACCTGGCACGGAACGAGTATCTCAACAAATACATCGACGAGGTCATGACAGCCAGACAAAGAGCACGTGGTCGCCAAATCAATATCATCGCAGGAGGAAGAACACTGGCCGGAAACTCTAACCGGTCAAGGAAAGATTACAGCAGAACCCAAGGACCAGATGTCTTACAAACAGAGCAGGGCACAGGGCTACCGGGAGGCCGGTCGGTACCAATGATGTTCACTGATGAGGATACCCGAGGAGTAAGTTTCCCTCATGACGATGCATTGATAATCAAAGTAGTCATCAGCGGGTCGGAAGTAGACAGAATCCTAGTGGACCCCGGGAGCGCAGTTGATATAATTTCCAGAGAAGCACTGGACAATCTAGGGATAGAATATGCAACCCTTACCAACGATAGCACTCCCTTATACGGTTTCGGAGGAGCAGCCGTCATCCCACTAGGAAGAATACAGTTGGCAATAACTGTCGGGACACATCCCCGGACCCGGACAATCATGACAGACTTCACCGTGGTAGACTGCATGAGCAGTTACCAGGCCATCGTCGGGCGACCCTTCATGATGAAAACGAAAGCCGCGATGTCCTGCTACCACCTAAAACTGAAATTCCCCACTCAGGAAGGGATTGGAATTGTGTGCGGAAGCCAGAAAACAGCTCGCAGCTGCTTCGCAACTCTCTCACGAGAAACCCTATGCATCACAGAAGACAGTCGAAAACGACAAAGGAACCAGGGAGAAGAAGAAGAAGACAGAGGCCCAGGGCCTGGCCAAACAAAAGTGCTCGACTCGCTGCAGCTGAGGAAACCGAGGAGATAGAACTTTAAGGGACATGAATTCAAATACAGAGCCTCTCTCAAAAATGACCCACAGAGAGTTGTAAGTAGGGCAGTATGTCCCCAAGTATCAATAAAAACTTTTTTTATCCGCTCTTCTAAAAAATAAAAAGTTTGCAAAAGAACTCCGGGGACATACTTAATGCAACAATCCAAAAAGGAGAAATTCGCCCTTAATATTTCAAACAGCTCGGGTTCGGGTACGTCCCACCGAGTCAGCCCTACGGACTGGGGAGGGACGTAACATTCCCCCAGGTCCAAGTGCCTTCTTCAGCTCGGGGTCGGGTACATCCCACCTAGTCAGCCCTGCGGACTGGGACGTAACATTCCCCCAGGTCCAAGTGCCTTCTTCAGCTCGGGGTCGGGTACATCCCACCGAGTCAGCCCTGCGGACTGGGGACGTAACATTCCCCCAGGTCCAAGTGCCTTCTTCAGCTCGGGGTCGGGTACATCCCACCGAGTCAGCCCTGCGGACTGGGGACGTAACATTCCCCCAGGTCCAAGTGCCTTCTTCAGCTCGGGGTCGGGTACATCCCACCGAGTCAGCCCTGCGGACTGGGGACGTAACATTCCCCCAGGTCCAAGTGCCTTTTTCAGCTCGGGGTCGGGTTACGTCCCACCGAGTCATGATCATTAGTCTGGGGACGGGACATTCCCCCAGAACCATCTCTCTCAGCTCGGGGTCCTTAGGGACATACTCGACGCATGGGATCCGTGAGAAGCATAGAACGGGGAGGGATGATACCCCCGTGGCGATTGCTTACTCCAGTGTTACCGAACATAAGGATGAATATGCCCTTAATGTGTCGAACACTCTTTGATCCTCATTCACCCGATGTAATGGATCCGTGGGAAAGCATAGCACGGGGAGTGACGAGGCCCCCGTGACGATTGCTAGCTCCAGTGATACCGGACCTAAGGAGGGATATGCCCTTAGCGTCCCGGACACTCTTTGATCCATTCATCACTCGGATCCGTGAGAGGCACAGCACGGGGATGCGTTGAGCCCCTGTAGCGTGTGCCTACTCCAGCGTGGTAAGGAGGAGCCCTCATGAAATACACAGCTCCCCAGTGGACCGACGTGTAGAGGATGTGCCCTTACCAATCAAACGCTCTTTTTGATCCGAATCCTGGTTCGCCGGGACGCTGAATTGAAAGATTCAGAACTGTGTTTTGGAGACCTCAGGCAGGACGCTGTTTTGAGGCATCCATGTTGTTGTTTATGCTTACAAAAAACATTTTCGGGATAGGTGCTAAGTCACCCCCACCTTTCAATTTTATTTAATCTTGTTTTCGTTTTTCACCGATCTGGCAGAGGGACGCCCATGCCAGATTCGGCAGGGCTTCGCAAAAAGGTTGATTCATTTCCCTTCTGTACAAGTCCCAAAAATCATTCGGCTCGGAGCTGGATTCGTTCCGCCGAGGCCACTTGGATTACCTGGCTCGGGGCTGGATTCGTTCCGCCGAGGTCACAAGTCTTTCACACAGCTCGGGGTCGGGTTACGTCCCACCGAGTCGGTTTCTTTGGACTGGGGAGGTAACATTCCCCCAGGTCCAAATCTTTCACACAGCTCGGGGTCGGGTTATGTCCCACCGAGTCGGTTTCTTTGGACTGGGGAGGTAACATTCCCCCAGGTCCAAATCTTTCACACAGCTCGGGGTCGGGTTATGTCCCACCGAGTCGGTTTCTTTGGACTGGGGAGGTAACATTCCCCCAGGTCCAAGTCTTTCACACAGCTCGGGGTCGGGTTATGTCCCACCGAGTCGGTTTCTTCGGACTGGGGAGGTAGCATTCCCCCAGGCCGACCTTCGTTCGGCTGGGGTAACATGCCCCCAGAACCCAAAACGTCTCACTCAGCTCGGGGTCGGAGTTACGTCCCACCGAGTCAAACCCTTTCGGTTTGGGGAGGTAACATTCCCCCAGAACCCAAGTCTTTCACTTAGCTCGGGGGGGGTTACGTCCCACCGAGTCAAACTCCTTCGATTTGGGGAGAAAACATCCCCCCAGAATCGAAGACCGTTACCCAGCTCGGGGTCAGGTTGTATCCCTCCGGTTCATGATGACCTCTGAAGAGTCTCATAACGTTCGGACAACAAAAAAAAGAGGAAGAAATAAATAAGACATAAATATTCATGTGTATATAAAGTTATAATGTTATTACACAAAGTTAAAGTGTACATAGGGCCCCGGTAGGGCTACCCTTTTTTCATTCAGCCCGCGCAGGGGCAGGAATTTCTTCCTCAGATGGTTCAGGTGGCGGGAGAAGCGGCTCGGCGTCAGGAGGAGGGACTATGGCTTCAACCTCGACACCAGGGCAGACCTCTACTTCAGGGACGGGAGGAGGAATCTCAAGGCAGTCCTCGCCAGAGGATGGAATATCAGATCATCCTTCTTGGGAAACTCCAGAAGCCGGGACAACCGAAATCAGATCAGGATTCATAACCTCCTCAGGTAGGGAAGGGAGCCACTTCCGAAATTCCTCCTCGGAAATATCCCCGCAATAACTGATGGCCGCACGGATGGGGTCCATATTCAAATCTGGCAACACCATCGGTATCAGCTCAGCACAGTCACCAACCCCCTCTAGGCGGATAGCCTCCTTCTCGGCCTCAAGCTCACTCTCCCTCTTCTCAAGCTCGATCTCTCTCTCCTCGAGATCAACCTCCCTATCCTCGAGCTCGGTCTTCTTCCTCTCAAGACTATCTCGGGCCCGTACAACCTCCTCCTCTTTGTCCTTCAACTTGACCTCAGCACTTGCTACCTTCCCTTTCAAAACACCAATCTCAGATTGGGCGGCCTTCAAATCCTCCCGGGCAGTATCAGCAAGCTTTCGCTCCAGTGAGGCAGCAGCCTTAAGAGCCTTGTTCGTTTTGAAATTCTCAATGGCGGCCAACTGAAGGTTCTCTATAGTCCCCTCCCGGTCGGCCAGTTTTGCCTCCACTTCGGAGAGACGATTTTGAAGCCTCTGGGCCTGACCACCCTTGGACAGCAACAAAGTCAGAAGAAGACCCTTATTCTTGGCCATGAGGTAGTTGGCCTGCACAAAAAAAGGAGAAGGAGTCAATACATAAAACAAAAAGAACCAAGACCCAAAAACGAGAAGGGAAGTGAAAATACCTTCGCCATCTGAGAACTCATCTCAGCCACAACACCTTCAGGAGATACATCCTCATACCTCGAGACCTCCTCAGGAGGAATCACCTCGGCCAATTCATTGAAGGCCGGCACTAAATGGGAAGTGGCCTCCGGATGTTTTCCCAAAGTCCACCCCCCGAGGACCACAAGGCCCTTCCGTTTTTTGGAGGAGCCTTCAGAGGACCCTCCTCCCCCTACGGACATCCTTCCTCTTAACCGGAGCAGTTTCTTCCTCCTCCTCTTGGACCAGCTCGGTCTCCTCGGCCCCAAATGGACGCCTCCTCTTCCTAAGAGGCTTTGGCGGACTGGTAAGACGAGCGGACCCCGATGATTGTGCACCAGGAGAAGAGAGACTCCGAGCAGCAGGCTGGACATCTCCTTGAGACGCCCGCTCAGCCCCAGCAGTGTCAGGCTGTGCCCGGGAAGTTCCAACATCAGCACGGCCGGCTTTCTTCATGGTACCGGCCAACTTCTCAAGAAACTTAGGCCTCTTCGACATGCCTACAAAAAAAGGAAAAGAGAGAAGGAGATCAGGGACCGAGCATATAACAAGATATCAAAACATGATGAAACAAACAAGGAAGACAGAACAAACAGCAAGACATCTACCTATCCGACCCGAGACATCCGTGGGAACAGCCCGAATAAGGCCAGACTCAACAAAAGCCGCATCATTTACCAGCTCCCTCCAGTGGGCAGCATAATTCCGAGCCCAGGACCCGCCTCCGAACCACGAGAAACCTTGGGAGCATCTCGCCAACAAGCTGAGAGGAACCAGAGAGAAAACCTAAGAGACTAAAGAACATGGAGAGCATCTCCCAACCTCCCAAGAACTTAAACTAACCTTGCACCAAGGAACCACATCAGCTCAAGGGACATTAGACTCCTAACCTCCAGCCCTGAAAATATCCGGCACCAAGGTCTCCCCTTCATCTGAAAACAGGGACCGTCCCCAATCCCCGGTAGCCCAAAATCAGAGATCCTTGAAGTTCTTATTGGAATCAGGGAGCTTCTGGACGATGTTCATAGAGCTGTTGTAAGCAGAAAGATAATATCAACCATGATGAGCTTTTGGGTTGGCCTTCAGGCGATACACCCTCTTCACCTCTTCAAAAGAGGGCTCCCGAGCTCTGCCCGATGCCAAGCTGCGTACAGCCCGGCCAAAATTCTCCAACTATTCAGACTCAGCTGACAAGGGGCGATTTCCATCTCAGCCAACATCCAAGCGAAATAAGGCTGGATCGGCAACCGTAGCCCGCACTCAAAGAAGATAGGAAGGAGTGCTACCGAGCCTTCGTCAGGTGGCTGGCACGATCCATAGCGCCGGGAACTTCAAGGGCGATGTCTATCGGAATATTATACCGCTGACGAGAGAAGAGCGAGATCATCCTCGGTTATCTTGGAGGGACGGTTCATATCCAGAGCCGACGACCCAAGTTCACCAGGCTCTGGGTCCTTCCGAGGAACTCTCTGGTGGTAGGAATCATTTTCAATCTCAGAAGCAGTAGGGGTAGTGTCAAGGTCTTCTACACTAGGTGCCCCTGAGCCCGAGGAAAGCTCTTCGGCAGGGGGAGTTGAAATCTTGGCAGGCCTTTCGGAGGGAGAACTATTGTCAGACATCCCTGACACCCAGAAAAACAGAGAAGGGAGGAGAATCAGTCTACGAGGAGCTACCCACGGTGTCCATGCTAAACTAGATTGGGAGTCTCTAAAAAGTGCCCTAAAGCAAGACCCAGCAAAAACCACAAGTCTCTCCCTAAGCAAAATAAACAAACAGAAACACTGCATAAAGAAAAAGAGGAGAGGTCGCTCAGAAGACTTACTTGTTCTTCTCAAAAACAGGAGGTCGTGCAGTACGGTAATGCCAGCTCCTTATGCTCACAGCAGAGAACGAAGCCCGCAGTTGAAATCCGAGATGCAGATATGAGCAAATCAACCGAGATACTTGCAGAGAGGAAGGAGAAATTGCCGAAAAAGATGGAACAGTAGAAGCCTCCCCTTCTTATAGTCGTGACCAGGACGCTCGTGACCATTGGATCTAAAGGAAGAGCCCGGATGAACGCCAAGTGTCGGCCACAAAAGGGGCCTCCCAAGTTCAAACAGACGGATGAGATCAGCCCACTGTGAAAACGCCTCTGCACGGTCGATTCTTTCCCTCTTTTGGCGGGAACCCAGCGGATGTTTGACAAGTGTCGAACATTAGGAGAAACCCTAAAGTTGATTTGATAGGCATTTAAGAAGACATGACGGTTGTACGTCTCGAGGAAAGATGATTGGAACGGCAAGAAAATTCCTTTTTGCATCCTGGGACGACTACCAGCGAAGACAATCAGCACACCCTCTTCATATAGTTCCCGGCACCAACTCACATACTCGTTGGAACCGAGAACTAGGGGACAGATGTTGATGGTGTTTTCAGGCGCTACAACATTTAAGGCAGCACGACAAGGACAAAAGGGTAAATTCTCTGTCTGGCTGAGATCATCTAGCCGACCCGACCAGTTCATGTGAAGACCGACCACTTTGGTTCAGATGACCGAGCACTATAGATATCGGCAGGAACGTTCTCAGCATAAAAAGATTGTCATGGCCGACCTCATTAAAGACCGACCAGATGACGGACCGTGTTCAAGACAACAGCACCCCATTCTTATGGATAAGATAGGGAAGATGTCCCACTCTCGCAAGGAGAAGGAGTCAGAATCCAAAAGGGAATACGGAAGAAGAAGGCAATACCGGATCAGGAAACCCTACAAGAAGAGAAGATTGAGTCCAAATAGGATTTCTTATACAAATAGGAGTCTGATTTCTGTATTATTATAAATAGAAGGGTAGAGTATGTGTAAAGGATCATCTAAAAAACCATCACAAGAGTGAAGAGAAGGAAACAAAAAAAAAAAAAATAAGGGGAACAAGTTGAAGGTTAAAAGTGGGCATCAGAATCATCAAGCTCTGACTTGTAAACACAAAAGAGATCCGAGAAGCATATTTCAGTAATAAAAAGTATCATCCCGTTTGTGTCCGTGGACGTAGGTCGGATCCAAATCCACCGAACCACGTTAAATCCCTTGTTGTTTGTGTGTTTATCTGTTTTTCGCTAAATTTGCCTTTGGTCCCCCATAACCAAACAAATTCACTATTGAGGGAGGATTTTCTCGGGAGTGATATTCCAATATTACCCTGAGACCAAAATCCGCCGTCAACAAATAGCAAGATGCTAAAGTATTCACAAAATTCTGAATTGACTAAGAGAAACAATAGACACAATTCTTAATATAAATCTAACAAAAAATGGAAACGTTTAGTCCTATTCTAAATCAAATTTTCATTTACAAAACCATCCCACCCATATGTTATATTAACAATAGTTATGTACTTTGTTGATATGAATTTGAACGCTTGGGAAATTTCCTAGGTTTGTACTATTGTGACTTTTTCTCCATGTAATAATGGATAAAAACATTATAATATAATTTTTCATAAAGAAAATATAAGAATAAATGATCTCACATAGAGCACAAAGACGTTAAAAAATCCATGTATCCGAACTTTTTTTTTTGGAAACCCCACCATCAAATCACCCGATTCGAGCTTAAAATGAGTAGGTAAAACCTCCGGCTGCCTCAAGCTCTTACAAGAAATGCACCCTCTGAACTCGAACTCAGGACCTGACAACCAAGTACTAAGCCATTTATCATCAAGTCGCACCTCTTAGGGGTTGTACTCGAACCTATCTAGTGAGAAAATGTATTATTTGGTTGGTTTGGTAAAAGATAAGAATAAGATCAGCAAGAAATTTCAACAATGAAGAATACTCAAGTTACAATCTCTTAACTTATTTCATGCACCATTGAATTATGTTACAACTTCAACAACATGATCGATCATATTCATTTCTGACAAACGTACAAGTTGTGCCCGCAATTCGAGATATCAAAGCTTAATTCTAATTTTACCTGATCATTTTGGATGCAGTAGTTCATTTAAAAGCAACTTGAAGCTATCCTCAGAGCGTCCACCACGAGGGATGAATTGTAATTTAGAACAGAGTACTAGAACTTTAAATGGCTCCAAATGCCTCAGAATCTCTGGGTCCCGATCATAATCCTGCAATAAAGGATTGTGACTAGAAAAACTTAACAAGGTGTTCAACTAAACATTCATTTCTTGAAGGTTCACAAAATTACAGTTTCTTTACTCCTCAGTCCACAATCATATTGATATTATCACCCTGACAATAAAAAGTAATAGGGAAATCAAATGAAAACGCTCATACTAAAGAACAGAATAATTTTCTGATAATTCAGACCAACTGAATTTAAGAAATTGCAGTTCTAACGTCACAAATAGATTTGTGCCCAGATGAAAATACCAGAAAGGGTTTAATCTTTGTACCTCCCTAACCTAAAAAGACCAAGACATTTGATAAACACAACAACCTTTTCCAATGTAAATGTACTAAAAACTACCTGTCAGTATTTCATTTATATTCACCTTTTCCGTTACAACAACAATTGGCTTCAAATTAAACTTTCCCTCTAGTTCTCCAAGCTTCTCTCTGATAATCTCGATATCCTGGATTTATTCAAAACAGAACATTGAGACATTTAAATTTTCTTATTGTGAACTGAGATCAAGAAAAATAATGATGCAATAAGGATGCTCCAATGAGGACAGCAAATGCTAGGAAGGGCAAACTTATATCTAACTATTTCATATACTTAATCAATTACACTGTAATCGTGTGATTAAAGCACCTTGTGTTGTGGGTGTTGGTTGGTTAATCATGTAAAATCTCTTGCAGTAGTACTAGAGGTCTCGGGCAAGCCCCACATGAATGGATATTTAGTTCCCATTGATCCAGTGCTTTAAAAAATTAATAATAAAAAGTTATTCAAGAAGAGAAAGATACATACACTGGCTTGAAACAAGTGGTGGTCAGTAAAGTCTAGTCGATCAACACAACATGGTCCTAACTGCAGTAAGTTATCCGTGATTTAGAGATTTTAACAAAAAAATAGACTTAAGAATCATGCCCACAAGATCTCCAATAGCCATTGTTGTCTTAAAATGGGAAAAGAATAAAATACAGGTAAAATTACCTGCTGCATCGACTGCACAAAAGCGTTTGCAGAACCAATTGCAGAAACACATAATACGACCGCATTACAAACAGCTGTCAATGGTATCTTAGAGTTGATAGTATCCACTTCCAATAAGTATGAGGGAGCCATTCTAGTGAAGAAAATAGAAAGAGAGTTCTTAATATCTTGCATCTCTAACTCAATGGCTTTGAGATTTTGTTCTGATACCTGCATGGGAAGAAGTATGAAATCATAGTTCATTTTTTTTATTTGCCTTTCTTAGATCCATCTGTTACCACACATGTAAAACTATGGAAACCTATGATAATATGCAGCAACAACTGTATCATAGTTACGATACAACATTTGTTCAAATCAATATAAATTAAAGGTAGGATCGCAAAAAAAATAAATAAATAAATAAATTCAATTCTGATATACCAAGTCAGCATGATGAACCACAGCAACATCTGCTCGCTTCAGCGCCATCAAAGGTTCCCTTAAGGGGCCAAGAGGTAGTAATTTCTTGTTTCCCCATGGCATTAACCCGTTTACCATTACAATTTCAAGATCACGCCTCAAGCTCCAGTGCTATCTTCACATAAAAAATATATTATCAGACATGAACAAAATATGAGTGAATCAAGAGCCCAACACCACAAGAAAAATATAAAGTAACAATACATGCAAAATGAACTCATGTCATGGTATGATAAATGGTTTGTATGTCTCAAATGAGGGCAGTGTACATTATCTGAAATATGTTGTAAAAGCAAAAAAATACATAGAGAAGGCCATATTGTTCCAATTAAATGACAAAATAAAAAGAATAAGTTATAAAATGAAGCATGCATATCACAAACCAACCAAGCATAACCATGGAAAAATTTAGTACCTGCATTCCGTCATCTAGAATGACGGCACCAATATTTTCTGATTTGAGATGACTCCGACCTTTCTGGTCAATGCAAATTCCCCCAGAGAATGAACAACCACGAGGATCAACATAACCATATTTTTCAAAGAAAGAAGCAGCAATAGCTGCCCTATTAGCACCTACGCCAATCTTTGTAGGTCTCTCAAAAAGATGCCTTGCAAGCATTCTAGCTTCATCCCCACCAGCATAACCCTGCCGAATACGTGGTATCCTTTCTCAAGTGAGCCAATAACTTGTCAAAGCATGGTAGCAACTTGTGAATTGTATTGCAATTTCAGCTCTATTTCAGACACCATCCAGTAAAAGTTTCTTCTTAAGTGGGTAGAAAAATCATGGATTTAAAAAGAGAGATTCCACCATCCAACTCCCATTATACATCCTACATCTTTCAATAGGCTATCGTAAAGTTTCTGAATAGAGTAAATAAGAAAATAGTAGCCATTTCAACCTACAAATGAGCCGATTTTTGGAATACATAAGCATTAAGACAATCAATTTGAGGGAGATATAAAGTACCCTGGTAAGAATGAGAGGTGAGATTCCAGAATCAGCTAAACAGTGAGCTAAGAACTCAACCATTGGTGTCTTTCCATTGCCTCCCCACGTCAAATTCCCAACACTAATCACAGGTACTGGCAACCTTAATTTATACATGAAGCAAACAATTAAACTAATCAAACATTTCCATTACTCAATAATAAATAAATCAATCAATCAAGAAAGCTCAAATGAATTAAAATCATCCAGTCACAGTACAAATTCAAAGAATTATCAAGCTCTGTACAATCAAAAGTATTCAGTGCAGAATATTAAATATTTAACTATTTCCAGTCGCTGAGAAATTAAAAGAAACAAAAACATATCCTAAATTGGAAAGTGTTACGCTTCTTCTGCTTGATTTCCAAAAAAAACGAAATTGAGTCCAAAAACATAAACATAAAGAATGTAAGGAGATTACCGGTGCTTGGAGAAGAGGCCGAAGCGGTAGAAAGAGCGGCGAAGAGAAAGAGTGACGCCGTAGAGAGAGGAAGCTAAGGATAGTAAAGGAATTAAAGATGATTGTAGAGGACTGAGATTAGCGTGGTCTTGCGCGTAGGCGATCTCGTTCACCATTCTCTTCAGTTTCTCCATGAAACCACTGGAAACTGGAAACTGGAAACTAACGAAGTCGAAGGATATGGAAATGGAGTCCCATTAGTGGGCCGTTGACTTTTTGATTGACGGCCCATGTTCTGTTGATAATTTGAGAGAAGCCCACTTTGATTAATGTATCATCATAGGTTTAAGACTATTAACCCCCCCCCCCCCCTCTAAAAATCTCTTAAAACTCATTTGCGTATTTTGAAATTTTAGTATTTATCATTTTATTGTGAAATTAAACTCACAAGTTTAACACAAAACAATTTTTTAGACCAACAAAGTTTTTTGTCATATGGATTTTCGAAAATTTTGATCAAGTGGAACGTTGATATGGGTTTGAACAATAAGAAAAAAAAAATTGAATATTTAAAAACACGTTAATGACAATTATTTTTAAATAAATATTAAAAAAAATACATCATTTATTACAGAATTTGAATCAATAGTGTCTATAAATTCTCTTTAAATATAGAGAATCATGTTACAATCTAATAGAAAGTAATTAAATGGTGTCTTGATTAGTTTCATATAAAAAAAAAACATGTTCAATCATTATTGTCTAAACAAAAAGAGTTAACGAACCAATCTATCTATCAAGAAGTCAATTAACAACGTGTTTCAAATAATTATTGATATAATTGAGAAAATAAGAAAATTAATAGATTTCTAAAACAATTTGAGTGGTAAATTTGTAAATTGAGTGTTATAATTTATCGTAAGCTGGTCCGGACACCCCGGTTATCCAAAAAAAAAGGGTGCATTGTATTATTATTATACAACTTTTGATATTATATAGTATTGTATAATATTAATATTGTATAGTGTTTAGTGATGTATTGTATTAAAAAAATTTGGCGATTAATTAAAATTATATTTCTAGAAAAAAAAATTAGATAATTCAAAAATAATAATAAATCAACATAATATTTTCTCTCTTTTCAAAGAAATTGCATTAAAATAATTTTTCTCGACCCTTACTTATAGAGTGTATTTGGTACAAAGTATTATATTGAGAGTATAAGCTAGCTTATAAACTATATAATAAAAGTTATAGTATAAACTAGCTTATAAGCTCTTTAGGTGTTTGGTTAGATATAGAGTATAAGCTGTTAAATTACAAATAATGGTATATAAAAAAAAATTAATACACACAAACTTGTGTATCTAGAAGGCAAAATTATAAAATTGTAAAGAGTATTTACAAATAATCTCCTATTTTAAGCGTCAACACTAGCGTAAATTATGCATTTGGTGACGAGTGTTAACGCCACTTAGCCAAACCCAACCATAATCTTCTCTTTTTCCAATAAATTTCAGAAAACTTGTGAATGAAGGTTCGGTCAACTTCTGATAAAAAAAAAAAAAAAAAAAACCTCTTCCAATCAGCGAAAGAAGTTCCAGAATCAACTGCAACAATACCACAGTTTGTGGGTGTCCCGTTTTCAGCATAAGCTTTGCTTACTCTCCTTCCTCCTCTAAACAGAGGGTGGCTCACTATTTCCTTCATTGGCTATTGAGTTTTGACAGAGCTACAACTATAGATTATGATGCTGATAAATTTGTGTTTTTTATTCTTGTTCTATGCGAAGTAGTTGGCATCAAGCGCCAGAGGCAAGCTGGCGGTGATGGAGAAGCCGGTGATGTGTTCTGGTAATGTGGCGTGAGGATTTTGATTTGGGTATTGAAAATGGTGAATTTTATAGTTGCTTAATAATGAGTGTGTTCAGGTTACACTCAAAAGATTATGAATACGTTCTGGTGGGGTTCAATTGATTCGAAGAAGAAAATCTATTGGATGAGCTGAAAGAGATTGTGCAAGTCAAAACGGGATGGAGGAATTGGCTTTAGAGATCTCAGCATATTTAATCAAGCAATGTTGGCCAAACAGGGATGGAGAGTCCTGAAGGATCCTAACTCTTTAGTTGCTAGGGTGTTGAAGGCCATGTGTTTTAAGAAGAGTGACTTTATGGATGCTTCATTGGGGGCCAATCCATCCTTTGTGTGGAGAAGTCTATTATGGGACAGGAAAATTCTGAAAAGGGGAGTTAGATGGAGAATAGAAAATGGCCAAACAGCTTCTGTTTACAATAACAGTTGGATACTAAGGCCTTTTTCTTTCAGGCCAATCTCAGTGCCCTCTCTTCCACAAGATACAAAAGTTGTTGTTTTACTGACCATATATAACAGGTGGAATTATGGACTCTTGAAGAAACACTTCATGACCATGGATGTGGAGGAGATCAATAGCATTCCTTTGCCGAGACAGAAAATTGAAGATCAGCTTTGTTGGCATTATGAAAGAAGAGGAGGATTCACAGTGAAGAGTGATCGGTGCGTAATCACACGCGTATAACGCAAGCACACGTATCGTTCAAGTAGTATAAAAAATATCGATCCCACGAGGACTTAATACCTAAGCTATTAATTTTATGAGGTCAGATGATTACTAGTATCTAACAGATTGTTGGATTGATTTGAAATGGTGACGATTCTAATTTAAAAACAAGTAAATAAAATTGTTCGAAAGTAGGTTTTAAGAAAATTCAATATTAAAAACTATCTAGGGTTGTGATTTCTTCCAATATCATTTTAAAGATGAAGTGGTTATCTTAAAGTTGGGTAATATATTGATTTATTAACCTGAAACACTAAATTATGTGTAAGTCTCCGTCGATGGTCAGACACAAATACCCAGTTTAACCCAATTGAACCATATGTCTATGTCAACCAAATTATCTGGATTCATTAAGTTTAAGTTCCAATTATGGCTACCCCCGCCCGACAGGTATATGTCTATCCTGTAAGGAAATCTATTAAAGGGTTATCTATCATCAAGGAAGATCGTGGACTATTGAGTCTAAGGTCTTAAACTTAAAATCCCTATGTCTAGTTCATTTTTAAGTTTCCCAGTTCAATTTTATTAATGGCCAGTTAATGAAAAAATATTAAGATTAAGACTCAATAAATAAATCTTTATATTACCCAAGCTATAATCTAACCCCTTATAAACCGGTGATATTGGATTTCATCACAACCCCAGATAACTGGCTATATTTACGGATAGAAAAAATTAAATAAAATAAAAGACAAAAAGTAAAATACTAAAAATTAAATGGTTGAAAAGTAAATGACGGAAAGTAAATGCTGAAATTAAATTACTGAAAAGTAAATGCTGGAAATAAATTGCTGAAAGTAAATTGCTGAAAAGTAAATGCTGAAAGTAAATTACTGAAAAGTAAATAAAGTAAAAGTACAATAAAAAAAAATGCTGAGGTAAAAGGATCCACTTTTATTACTTCTATTTTAGATATCTCCCTTAATATAATATATTAACTTTGCATAATAATTACCAACCAGCCATATAGGCAGTATCCAGATTAAGTCAAATTAATAATTAATTACCAACCGACCAATCAGGCGGTATCAGTTTAGTCAGGTTAAAACCAATTTAAATAATTACCAACCGGCCAATATGGCGGTATCCTCTTTAAGTCAGTTTTAACTACTTTATATATTATAATTAAGGGAGATTAATCTAAATATTAGTAATAAAAGTTTTACCTTTTACCTCAGCAAAGGGGAGTTACCTTCTCATTACTGAAAAGTAAAAACTGAAAATTAAATAAAGAAAAGTAATGTGCGTAAAAGTAAATTGCGGAAAGTAAAAACTGAAAAGTAAAGAAAAGAAAGTGCGAAAACGAAAATTAATTACTGAAAGCTGTAAATAAACAAACAAGATACAATCTTCTTAGTATTCTTAAGGAATTCCTTAGAAGAAAGTATGAATTTTATAAATGAAATGGCTTAGTATTTATAGGCAAAATTTTGCCTCCATCAAATCATCCACCCAATCAATTATTAATTGCTCCACCAAATCCATTATTTATTGCTCCACTAATCTCTTATCATGTTTGGTGATGATTTGATAATTTTTATTATTCATTTATTAATTTATTTTTTGCTTTGAAAATGATTGAAAGTGACTTTAATAATTACACACTACACACTTCTGGATGGTTCATCGATTTCGGGCATGAAATCTTCAGAATTCGAAATTATTTTGTCTTTAAAAGTTGTAGATCTTTGAGTCTTCTTTAATCTGGAACTTGAATCAGCTCAATCCAATATCTGATTAAAAAGTTATGCCCAAAATACGACAGATGCGCAAAACTGGAATTTCCAAAATTGCACTTCGTCAAAACGCCATTTCAAGTTTCCAATCTCCAAAATTAAAATATCAAGTCCAATAATTGCCATTATTTGACCCATATTTTCATAAATGATTTCATTGAGATCCGATATTATTTTATCTGCAAAATAAACTAAAACACATCAAAAAGTTCATCAAACCCGAGAAACTAAATAATATTAAGTTAAAGGGGCGGTAAATATTGATATATTTTCCGCTCATCACACCCCCAAACCTAACATTATGCTAGTCATCGAGCAAATCAAAAAAATAAAAATAAAATTAAACTAAGCCACTTTCGTAGGGATCACGGTTGCATTTAGCGTATGCAACAAGCCTTTAAACCCCTAGGTGTCCCTAGTGGACGAGTTGCAGTCTCGTGAGGGTTTACAGCAATGATACCCACAAACATTTTACAAAAGTAAACGGTTGTAAAACTAATGCACACAAAAGCAAAAAGACAAGCGAAAAGAGAATAAAGATGTTAGTGACTAATCAGATGAAATTTCTACTCCAAGTTACTAGTTGTTTTGTTTTATTCTAAATTACTGAATAAGTAAATTCTCTGATATTTTTACCATTCTCCATATACACAGCCAACAAAATATTAAACAACTTATTTTTGCCCACAACAGTCATAAGTGCAGTTGATAAGGGAGTAATATTTTTGTCCTAAAGTTCTATCAGATTTCACACCTTTTTGTAGCAATGGAATAATTTTTTAGATTTTTCTGATTTTGCCTTGATTTTTTTTTTTCTATTTTTATTTATATACAATATCTTCCATCTATGTAACGAGTGTTGGGTCGGTGACTCCCAAACCAGTTGGCTTTAAGGCACCATGTGTTAAGACACCCCTACGGACTTAATTACCCAGACTTCAGATATATATATATTTTTGCAGCATCTTCGATCCATGTAACGAGCTTTGGGCCAGTGACTCTCAAACCAGTTGGCTTTAGGGCACTAGGTGTTAAAACACCCTTATAGACTTAATAACTCGGATCTCATACTTTTCTTTTTTTTTTTTTTTTTTTTTTTTTTTTTTTTTTTGCTTTTTGAGATGCTTCCTCCAATTAAACTAGAGCACTGAATATTACAAACTTTTAATTTAGCTCATGTCCGTATGTTACTATATATGTTGATAATATCTGCTAACTAAACATATGAATATTCATTTTTAGTCAGTTTTAAGGAGAATTCACAAATTAAATAATTCAAAATGAAATAAACAAAAAGTAACTTGTTTCGAAATAGGTTTGAGATACGTCTCAGGAGTGAAAACTCCATACTCAGCTATCTTTTACCAATTTCACCTTTTTAGTCAAAATAAAAATACAAAAACACAAAATATTTTTGTAATTTTTGAAAATTTTCCAATTTTTTTGTATTTCATACAAAAAATTTTGGATTAAAAATAAAAACAACATACAAACTAAAAACAAGGTACTAATCAACTATTTCCTCCCCAAACCTAAATGAGACATTGTCCCCAGTGTCTTAAACAGTAAAAGGAGAGTTAAGAAGGTTGTACCTGGTTAGCTGAAAATCTACAGGAATTAAAGGTTAAGATCCAGATTAATCCGACGCCTCTTACCACGATCGTCCTCGGACCAATTATCTTTGAAAGGATAGGGTCAACTTGTGGTTCATAGGCTATGAGTTGGTCTATTAGATCCGGAGCAGTTCTGGCAGTGAAGAAGAGTTCTTTCATAGGTTTTGACACGAACCCATTTCTTCGGGCATCATCAAGAAACACACAAAGAAAATCATAAAATCCATCAACGTTGAGCAGTCCAAGCGGTTTCTGGTGTATGTTCAGGTTCGCCCAAGATAGCACAATAAAAATTTCCTCCAATGTACCAAAGCCACCTGGCAAAGCGATAAAAGCATCAACACAGTTAATCATATCTACAATCGTTCAGACATACCTGGCACGATCAGTTCCTCTACGTTTGATGATCCAATAAGATTTGCCTATGCCAAGGGTTTTGGGATGATTCCCAAAACGTGACTGCCTCCTTCCTGTACGGCCTTTGAAACGATTCCCATTAATCCAAGATTGCCTCCGCCATATATTAAGTGCATATTCCTTACAGCTACGACTCGACCCAATTCCTGTGCTGCTTCTACGTATTGTGGTTTAGTACCAACACTACTACCGCAAAACACACAGATGTTCTCAATTCGTCTTCTTGAAGTGGCTTCCATTTTTTTTATGTATTTCTTTCTCAACTCTGGATGCCTTCAAAAGTGCAGTGACAGGCTGAATTTATAGTACCTGAAAATGGTGAGTAAAAATAGCACAAGTATCTTCCAGAGGACGATTAGTAGCGAAATAATATCGTGATAGTCAAAAAAGGTCTGGATCCTGTCGGAGAAAATTAAAAGAAAACAACAAAACAAATCACAATTATTAAGAAAATACAAAGAGATATAATATTTACAAGAAAAGTAACGGCTTGATTGACATCTATGCGTCAGGGACAAGCTTCCCATCCAATTTTCTTATGAATTGGCAAACAAGGTCTTTTTGAGTCAAATTCCCGAGACTTAACAGTTGTCTTTCCTTTTGGAATTGTGTATGTAATTTGCGAATGGCTATATGAACATATCCACTGGGATGCGTCTCAAGAGTTGAAGATATTTCATATACAGACTCCTTACTCAAGCCATCCCTAATGAATTTAATTTTGTCTTCGCGATTATCAGACACCATTCCTAATAAGGGTGAGCAAAATCGGTTTCGGTTCCGGTTCCGCATGGAACCAGAACCTACCCGTAAAAATTCGGTTCCGCACTAAGTGGAACCAGAACCTACCCAATTAAACAGGGTACCCTATTATTCGGTTCCAATCTGGTTCCGGTCCGGTTCCGAATTACCCTATTTTAATGGATTGTCGGGCTGCTCTGAATCGCTTGGTCATTTCAGGGGTGCCTGCTACTGTGGAGCATAGAGCGGGTGCAGCTGCCTCAACTTCTACCTCAGCTGCCATTGTGGCAGAATGTGTACAGAACTTTATAACTGCAATGGACTCTTTAAAATTGAATATGGTGGCGGTTGATCAGGTGCATCCCCTGTTATCGGATCTAGTGGGTTCACTCAATAAGCTGACTATTTTGCCGCCCGATTTAGAGGGGAAGATGAAGATGAAAGATTGGATTTTGAGGTTGTCAAATATGGGTGCTGCAGATGAGTTGATCGAGCAGCAGGCGCGACAACTTCACTTTGACCTTGAATCTTCTTACAACTCATTCATGGCAGCTTTGCTTAATGCCTGTACTTAATAGATGATCTGGGTAAGCTTGTAAAGATTAGCAAGCATATCTGTTTAGTTTCAGTGATTATATATATATAAGATAGTTTGTTGTTTGACCCCAGTGATGAGTGATAAAATCGGTTCCGGTTCCATGGTCCGGTTCCGGTTCCGATCATTTTGGAACCGGAACCTACCCGGATAAAATTGGTTCCTTTATTTTTGGAACCGGAACCTATCCGATTACAACCGGTTCCGGTTCCAAACCCGGAAAACCGGTCCGGTACTAACAGGTTCCGGGTAGACCCGGAACCGTTGCTCACCCCTAATTCCTAAAGAACGACAACGAGTGTTGCAATTAAATCGTGCACATTTGTAACAAACACCCATTTGCTTAGCTCTACGTTTCTTTGCATAGGTGCTTCTTCCAAAACCAGGCAGATGTGAAATAAAAGAGTCAGAAGACTCACCTGCCAATCAGACTCGTGCTTCAATTACCCAACGAATATCATTAGGAATACCATGGATTGTTAATAACCTCATCCGTTCCAAGCGAGCTTTATAGATTTTTATCAGAGATTTTTGAGGGAGAGAAGCAAATTGCTTGTGAAGATTTGCGAGAGCTTCTTCCATCTTGAAATGTCTTAACCTGCAAAAACTAAACACACAAAATGAAATCACACCAAATCAGAATATATACAAAAATTGCATGGGTTGCCTCCCTGCGAGCGCTAAGTTTAAAGTCGTCAGCCAGACTTGGCTTCTCGAACGTTAAGCTGGATCTGAAAGTGTAACACTTTCTTTTTGTCGCTCAAATGATTCTCCCCAGTAGTGCTTGACACACTTGTTTTTAACCTTGAAAGTTTTGTTAGCGTCAGGATCATGTATCTCAACGGCTCTATTTGGTAAAACTTTGGTGATCACAAATGGACCTGACCACCGTGATTTTGGCTTCCATGGGAAGAATTTCACCATTGATTTGTTTAACAGTACCTTATACCCTGGTTCAAGTTGTATGTGCACTAACTTTTCATCATGTCTTTTCTTGCCCTTTTCTTTGTACAATTTGGCATCCTCAAAAGGCTGATTGTGAAATTCCTCCAATTCGTTGAGCTGGTGGAACTTTTTCTCTTATGTTGCTTGTAGTGCAATAATTGGCTCCTTCAGTACAAAAGACGCTTTATCTTTAGGCTCCACAGGCAATTGACATGTTTTAAGTTTGTCAGTAAAACTTTGTCTTTCATCAGAGTTCTGAATGGTACCGTGTATCACATCGAGTTTGAAACATTCCTCATTCTTTTCATCATCTGGGAAATTCATGGCCTTGAAAACATTGAATGTTACTTCTTGGTCCTGTACCCTCATGATTAATTCTCCTTTTTGTACATCAATAATGGTTCGACCTGTAGCCAAGAACGGTCTCCCGAGGATGATTGGCACGTCTGCGTCTTCCTCCATATCAAGGACAATAAAATCTGCTGGGAAAATGAATTTGTCAACCTTGACCAGCACATCTTCAACTACACCTCTCGGAAATACGAGCGTTCTATCAGCAAGTTGTAGTGAGACTGAAGTTGGCATTGTTTCTCCAATCTGTAATTTCCTGAAAATAGAAAAAGGCATCAAGTTAACACTAGCACCTAAATCACACAGAGCCTTACCGAAGTCATGTTCTCCTATGGTGCAAGGAACAGTGAAACTGCCAGGATCTTTCAACTTTGGGGGAAGTTTCCTCTGAATGATAGCTCTGCATTCTTCTGATAATGCTACTGTCTCGTAATCTCCCAATCTCCGCTTTCGTGAAAGAATGTCTTTCATGAATTTTGCATAGCTGGGCATTTGTTCCAACGCTTCTGCAAATGGAATGTTGATATGCAGCTTTTTAAAGATCTCCAGGAACCGAGAAAACTGCTTGTCCAATTTGTTCTTCTGAAGACGTTGAGGAAAATATGGAGGTGGAATAATTTGTTCTTTTTCCTTTGCTTCTTTTTCCTCCATCTGTTGCTTTGTTTCTTTTGGAACTTCCTCAGCAGCTGTTTTGGCTCCAACATCTTTGTTGATTTCAGTACCGCTTTTTAACATGATGGCATGACATTGTTCCTTCCCCATATTTCTTGGATTTGGCTCTGTGTTGCTAGGAAGGGTACCTGACGGTCTGTAACTCTGAGCATTTTCCAGTTGTCTAATTTGATTCTCCAGTGCTTTAATAGAAGCTGATTGGCTTTGATTGAATGTTGTTTGAGCTTGAAACATAGCATTGTATTTTGCTTCTTGCTTTTTGAACATCTCTGCAAACCATTCTTTCATTTATGGTTCTTTTTCATGCTCCTGTCCTTTGTTCTGCTGGTGGAATCCAGGTGGTGGATAGTTCTGTTGCTGGAATCCAGGTGGTGGGTTGTTCTTTTACCCTGAACTGTTGCTCCATGAAAAATTGGGATGATTTCTCCATCCAGGGTTGTAGGTGTTGGAATATGGATTGTTCCCCTATCTGTTGAAATTATTGACATAGTTCACTGTCTCTTCCTGCTGAACTGGTTTTGGTGCTCCTCTATATGATGAACTTGTGGATCCACCATTAACCTTCATGTTAAGAGTTTCCAGATTTTTGCAAATCATATCCAGCTTGACATTCAGTGCTGTGTTGGCTCCAACTTCATAAATTCCTGCGATTCTTTGGATCATGCTTCTTTCTGTTGGCCACAAAGAATTATTGTTGGCCATTTCTTCAATTAAATCCCAAGCCTGATCTTCTCATTTTTCCATTAGTGCTCCTCCAGCAGCAGCATCAATTGTGGTTCTCATTATTCCAGAAAGTCCATTGTAGAATGTTTGGACTTGTAGCCATTTTGCAATTTCATGGTGAGGACATTTCCGAAGAAAATCCTTGAATCTTTCCCAAGCTTCGCAGAGGGATTCTGAATCTTGCTGCACGAAGGATGTGATGTCATTCCTCAACTTTACAGTTTTGGCCGGTGGAAAGTATTTTGCAAGGAATTTGGTGGCTAGAGTGTTCCAAGTTGTGATGGAACCTGCTGGTAGTGAATGTAGCCAAGCTTTAGCTCTGTCCTTCAAGGAGTATGAGAAAACTCGCAGTCTCATTGCTTCTTCTGATGCTCTGTTGTAGTTGAAAGTACCACAACTTCCAGGAAGTTACTGATGTGGGCATTATGATCTTCAGTTGTATTCCCCCAAACTAAACTGATTGCTGAATCATCTGAATGCAAGTTTTGATGTCACCCGCAATTGCTGGTAAGAGAGGAAGTACAATACAAGAAATGAGGCCATCTACCACTGTAATAGTTCTGTCTCGAATGGGAATTGGTGGTGAAACCTCCAAAGGTTCAGGTTCCATGTTAACAATTGCTTCTTGGCCTTCTCGCCTTTCCCTTCTCAACTTTCAGATGGTTCTTTCAATCTCTGGGTCAAGCGGATGGAGTTCAAAGCTTCTGGTTCGTCTCAAGAAGTGTCTGAGAACCTGAAACAAGTGAAAACAACAACAATAAGTGAAAAGAAAAATTAGACACAAGTAATGTATCTAACCCCTAAACTAATATTAAAAGATAATTAAGTCCCCGCAACGGCGCCAAAAACTTGATCGGTGCGTAATCACACGCGTACAACGCAAGCACACGTATCGTTCAAGTAGTATAAAAAGTATCGATCCCACGAGGACTTAATACATAAGCTATTAATTTTATGAGGTCAGATGATTACTAGTATCTAACCGATTGTTGGATTGATTTGAAATGGTGACGATTCTAAATTTAAAAACAAGTAAATAAAATTGTTCGAAAGTAGGTTTTAAGAAAATTCAATATTAAAAACTATATAGGGTTGTGATTTCTTCCAATATCATTTTAAAGATGAAGTGGTTATCTTAAAGTTGGGTAATATATTGATTTATTAACCTGAAACACTAAATTATGTGTAAGTCTCCGTCGATAGTCAGACACAAATACCCAGTTTAACCCAATTGAACCATATGTCTATGTCAACCAAATTATCTGGATTCATTAAGTTTAAGTTCCAATTATGGCTACCCCCGCCCGACAGGTATATGTCTATCCTGTAAGGAAATCTATTAAAGGGTTATCTATCATCAAGGAAGATCGTGGACTATTGAGTCTAAGGTCTTAAACTTAAAATCCCTATGTCTAGTTCATTTTTAAGTTTCCCAGTTCAATTTTATTAATGGCCAGTTAATGAAAAAACATTAAGATTAAGACTCAATAAATAAATCTTTATATTACCCAAGCTATAATCTAACCCCTTATAAACCGGTGATATTGGATTTCATCACAACCCCAGATAACTGGCTATATTTACGGATAGTAAAAATTAAATAAAATAAAAGACAAAAAGTAAAATACTAAAAATTAAATGGTTGAAAAGTAAATGACGGAAAGTAAATGCTGAAATTAAATTACTGAAAAGTAAATGCTGGAAATAAATTGCTGAAAAGTAAATTGCTGAAAAGTAAATTGCTGAAAAGTAAATGCTGAAAGTAATTACTGAAAAGTAAATAAAGTAAAAGTACAATAAAAAAAATGCTGAGGTAAAAGGATCCACTTTTATTACTTCTATTTTAGATATCTCCCTTAATATAATATATTAACTTTGCATAATAATTACCAACCAGCCATATAGGCGGTATCCAGATTAAGTCAAATTAATAATTAATTACCAACCGACCAATCAGGCGGTATCCAGTTTAGTCAGGTTAAAACCAATTTAAATAATTACCAACCGGCCAATATGGCGGTATCCTCTTTAAGTCAGGTTTTAACTACTTTATATATTATAATTAATGGAGATTAATCTAAATATTAGTAATAAAAGTTTTACCTTTTACCCCAGCAAAGGGGAGTTACCTCCTCATTACTGAAAAGTAAAAACTGAAAATTAAATAAAATAAAAGTACTGTGCGTAAAAGTAAATTGCGGAAAGTAAAAACTGAAAAGTAAAGAAAAGAAAGTGCGAAAACGAAATTAATTACTGAAAGCTGTAAATAAACAAACAAGATACAATCTTCTTAGTATTCTTAAGGAATTCCTTAGAAGAAAGTATGAATTTTACAAATGAAATGGCTTGGTATTTATAGGCAAAATTTTGCCTCCATCAAATCATCCACCAAATCAATTATTAATTGCTCCACTAATTGCTCCACCAAATCCATTATTAATTGCTCCACTAATCTCTTATCATGTTTGGTGATGATTTGATAATTTTTATTATCTATTTATTAATTTATTTTTTGCTTTGAAAATGATTGAAAGTGACTTTTATAATTACACACTACACACTTCTGGATGGTTCATCGATTTCGGGCATGAAATATTCAGAATTCAAAATTATTTTGTCTTTCAAAGTTGTAGATATTTGAGTCTTCTTTAATCTGAAACTTGAATCAGCTCAATCTGATATCTGAGTAAAACTTTATGCCTAAAATACGACAAATGCGCAAAATTGGAATTTCCAAAACTGCACTTCGTCAAAACGCCCTTTCAAGTTTTCAATCTCCAAAATTAAAATATCAAGTCCAATAATTGCCATTATTTGACCCATATTTCATCCTAAATGATTTCATTGAGACCCGATATTATTTTATCTACAAAATAAACTAAAACACATCAAAAAGTTCATCAAACCCGAGAAACTAAATAAAATATTAAGTTAAAGGGGCGGTAAATATTGATATATTTTCCGCTCATCAATGAGTGCTTACCACTTGGGAATGAATATGGTGGAATCGATGGAGGCCACGAGTTCAAATGAGAGGTCTGATTTCTGGAACAATATCCGGGGTCTTGATGTGCCAGGAAAAATTAAATTATTTATATGGAGAACATGTCTTGATCTATTACCATCTACCTCAAAGCTTAAGATAAGAAAAATCAATGTGCATAGCCCATGTCAAAGATGTTTTAAAGAGGAAGAAACAGCTTGGCACGCCATTTTTAAATGTAAAACATCTAAGGTATGTTGGAGAAAGACTAGCAGCTATGAGATCATTAGAAGTTTTCAGGGAGAGGACATTGCTGTTTTTTTGAGGATGTGTGGGAAATCTCTGTTAAAGAATGAGATAAACTGTTTTGTGACTATTATGTGGGGTTGTTGGGGAGCTCGGAATAAATTCATTTTTCAAAACTTATAAGGTTGAGCCAGACATGATTATTAGCAGTGCCGAAGCCTTTCTCTGCTCCTTTGGTAGGGCACGCCAGCCTGTGTTTTTTTTTTTGGATAGCAATAAGACTACATTGGCTTATCAGTATGAGAGTCGTCCCAATGCTTCCTTTTTTAGATCTCAGGTTGATGGCTCCTTGAAGATAGATGAAAACCGATGAGGTATTGGGGTAATTATTAAGGATGGTGACGATAGGGTGAAGGTGGTGGCTGTGAAACAAACCACGAGTGGTTCCGATATAGAACAAGTGGAAGCTGAAGCCATTTTACTAGGGATTAATACTGCAGTGGAGGCTAAGACTTTGACTATTATCATTGAATCAGATGCTTTAAATGTGGTTAATTTGGTATTTGGAAAATCGCAAAGTGCAAAAGAGATTGCTTGGGTGATTAGAGATATCCAAGAAGTGATTGCTTGTTCGAACCAGATATTGGTTCAGTTTAGACCTAGAGTCTGTACTGCAATTGCGCATAACTTAGCTAGACTTGCTTTTTCAAGCAATTTTGTGGTATTTGGAAGGAAAATTTTCCTTCTTTTGTATCATCTCTTTTCTAGTTAAGAATAAATTTCATTTAAATAATAATAATAATAATAATAATAATAATAATAATAATAATAATAATAATAATAATAATAATAATAATAATAATGAATTGATTTGAGAAGATGTTGATCAATGAATCCATATTTGAAAAAAAAAATTGTTCACATGAATCCAGATGAATCCATAATATTAAAATAAGCACACATGTTAAAATTTGTGTTATTCTCGTCACTACACTATGGGCCAAATTTTAAGTCCAAATGTGACTTAGTTCCACGTGAAATTAAGGAAAACCCTTAACATGAAAGTTGTAGTCCTGTATCTAAGCTTTCCGACAGTATTAAAATTACTGAAAATGATATTTATGCTTATGAATGAACTCTCTAATACTGAAAGCATGTATATCTAGTGTATATATAATGCACATGGGTTACATAAAATCAACTTGATACTATATGATATATACATATAAACATCATTCGACCTCATGACCTAATGTGATATAATATACGTAATGAACCTATGATGTATGTGTCCTTAAGACTGCAGCTGATATCCATATTCTCCAATGCTCGTTCTCAACACTTCCTAAAATCCAGCAACATAAAAACTTAGTGGTGGGAATAAGTCGCGTAAACGACCTAATGAGTTAATACTGAAATTAAGAACACAAAATAACATAATTGGTAATTTATGATACATAAATGTAAATCGTGATCATAAACTATAAATTATAAACAAAAACTGTAAACTCGGACTGTATATCATGAACATGCACTATAATTTGAGTCTGTTAACTGGAAATAGAATCTGTAACACATAAAAAAAATTATGTTGCTTTTGTTATTGTTTTGTATGTAAAAAAAATTATTTTTTATTGATTTTCTTTTGTGTTTTTATTCAAAAAAATCTACACACAAACCAATAATAAATTTTTGACTAACCAAATGGAATTGTTGTTCGGAGATGGCAATGTAAGGAGTTTTCACTCCTGAGACGCATCTCAATGTATTTTGTAACAAGTTATTTTTGTTTCTTTCTTTTTGAATAATTCAAATTTGTGAATCTTCTATAATATTGATTAAGTTTAATTTTCATATGCTCATTGGACATGTATTATCAACATACATGGTAACATATGATCATGGATTGTAAGTGAAAATTTTGTTCAATTCTCTAGTTTGTTGGAAGTATCACTTAAAGGCGGTTGAATTTTTATTTTTATTCCAAAAAAACAACCAAGCTTTTACTTAGTAACCGGACATCTTGCCTCAGCAAGCATTGATTGTTCGAGTAAAATGGTTGAGCTTGAGAAAAAAAAAGTGTGAATAAGTTCGATTGTGTAGCCTCTCTAACTTGAGCAATTAAATTTGTATGAGCATTTTTAACACTTAGTAACCTAAGGCCTACTGGTCTTGGAGTCACTGATCCAAAGCTCGTTACACGAGTTAAAGAGAAAGCTTAAGGAAATCAAACACTTCTTCTTTTTGACATCTGAGATCCAAGAAATTAAGTTCATAGGGGTGTCTTAACACCTAGTGCCATAAAGCCAACTAATTTAGGAATCACTAGCACAGAGCTCGTTACAAGGATTGAAGATGTATTATCCATAAAAAAAAATATTTTTATATTTATAAATAAACTCTCTTTTCAACAAGACTTGTGAATATTGTGGGCACAATGAATTGATTGATACTTTATCTTATGGGTGTATGGAAGAATGGTAAAAAGTACAGGAAAATTTGCTTATTTGATAATTTAGAAATAAATAAACAATAACTAACTTTGATAAGAATTTATCTTTTTAGTTTTCGCTTAAATTACTAGGGACTAGTAATAAGCTAACTGAGGGTGTAATGAACACTAAAAAGTGTACATTTATTAAAAGGAAAATTAATCATTTTACACTTGTAGTTTCATTAATCCTTTTAATTTAGTATATTTGTGAAATAATAATTAAATTTATGTTTTATATATTTTTATTATGATTTTTATTTCTTATGTATGTGAAATAATATTTTGAATGCATAACTAAAAAAATGAACATGACATTTGGATTTTGAAGGCCAAAAACTTGAAAATGTGTTCTAATAGTGTATAATTTTGGAAATTCCAACTTTACGTAATTTTCATATTTTGGCCATAACTTTTTACTCCAATATCGAATTGAGGCGATTCTAGTTTCAGATAAAAGAAGACACAAATAGCTACAACTTTACTCTTTATAAGCTTTTCTAGTTCTGAGGTTCTTAAGGTCGAAATTGGTGAAGAATCTAATGTGTGTTGCATGTAATTTTAATTATTAGAAAAAAAAATAAAAAAAAATTGAAATGTCACAATCTACCTTTCGGTGGTGTATTGTGACAAATGTTTACAAATAATCATCAACCAAAAAAAAAATCAAAAGGGGAAAAAGAAAAAAATAAATTAGTAAAAGTCTATTGTTTGTATTTGATTTAGAAAATTATAATTCATAATTGAGGGATGAACAATTTTACTATAAATAGAGGTGTTCACCTCTCATTTTCTTCATGCTTCTTTCATTTTCTCTTTTGAATAACTTGGAATAAGTGTATTGTGTGTTTTATTTTTCTTGTAATATCTTTTTTCATCAAAAAAATTATGAGTTTTTTTTATTCAAAGCATGGATACCTAATTTCATTCTACCGGGGTAAATGATGAAACTCTCAATTAGAGAATATAAATTAATCTTACTTATAATATGAGAATATAGATCAATCTTACTTATAGTATAATATATTAATGTAATATGAAGACTAATATTTAATCTTCTCTTATATTTATGGGTGTCTTGATTCGTTATAGATAATCTCATCTTGGTTGGCACAATTAATACTTTACTCCATATTATATGAGAGAATAATTTAAATCTGGACTAATTATTGAAAAACTTTGTTACCGCCTTTATACCTGGTTTTATATATTGGACATAATTTAGTACCTAACTGGATTTATTATGGACAAATGTTGTCACCACCTATATGGTTGATTTTATATGTTTTGGCATAATTAATTTATAAATAAATTAATTGGGTAATAATGACAATTTATATATTATAAAAAGTAAGATTTCTTTATATTTGAAATAATAAGAGTGGATCTCCTACCCCCAATATTTTAATTTATTGTTATATTCCAATTTAAAAATTATCTATCACTTCAATCAATTCAGCCTTTTTTATTTTTACTCGAATTGTTATTTTATTTTACTAAATTTATTCTATGTGGATCGTGTTGGGGTTGGTGCTCAGAGTGCCAATCCGGACCGTATTTATGTCTGATTCATGAACGAACATCCTCTTTTTCCATAATATTACTTACTTAGTGGTTGCACCTCTTGTTTTTATATACGTATTTGATCTGATTACGATTAGATTGAAACTAAATGTGGTTTAGTGATATGTATATATTAGACAAAGACCCGATAATATATAATGCAGTACACAATTACAAAACTAGTTTGTAATTGACATTGGGAAGTGACACTGCTAAATGTATATTATCAAACATAGTTCCTGGTCAAGATTTACTAACACGGGTCGGTTAGTCAAATCTTTTGAGACCAGTACATGTCGTATATCGAGACTTGGTACGATGGTTTATCCCAATGAACCATGAGTCTGGGGAGACTCGTATATACGTGTAGGTGTTTATAGTGGATAAACATTGAACGACTCACCGAAGATTCTTAATAGATGATACACCAACGTCAATAAGAATCTTCTCGGGTTGAGTAGTATAGTGGTCCTTCGACTTGAGATACCACTGTGGATGTATGAGACATCCTCCACACTTAGATGGCAGTCACGTCACCGATCTATTTAGATCAGACCTCCGCCTGTTCGTTGGGTGTGGACCGATCCTCGGGATATCCTGTGTGTGTCAAGATAGGATCCGTCAGTTCTGTGTACAGAGCATAGGTAGTCCATATGTGATTAGCAATCTGTTAAATCTGTGGCCACATTATACTTCAGAAGTAAGTTCCGAATGTTATTTAGAGATTGCTAATAGATACGTCGACGGGATAATACCTATAGAGATTTGACGTTTACATCTATATCTCTGGGATTATCCGGATACCTGTGACGGATGGATTATACGTATGCAATGACATCAACCTGTATGATTCAGCTAGTTTATCTGTGGTCGTCATAATTTACGGGTGGGTAAATTATGGACACGAAATTAGATTTTGTGACGGATATACCTGAATCTATAGAGTCTCACTAATGAAATATATTCGTAGAGCACTAGGCAACTTTTATGAATAATGATGATTATTTATAAATCGTTTAAACGTTAAACGAAAAATACATGCAAACGGGTCGAACCGTCATTTCCTAATTAATGTGTATTTGTATTTAATATATGATATTATTAAATACACATTAATAAATTGTCAAATAAATATATTTGACATATATCATTTATATATGTATTTGAGATATTTAAAGTAAATATAATACATATATTTGAGATTTTTGTATTTAATTAATTAATTAATTATTTAATTGTTAAATAATTAATATAATTAAAATATAAATATCTTACCAAATGATAAAGTTAGGAAATGATTATAAGTGTAAATATTTGACTTTACATTAAAGGAAAATGTTGTCAAAATGGTTTTGACTTCTTTTGATATTTGATTAAATTGTTTAAAATAAAAATATCTATTTCCTTTTTCTTTTGTAATTTTCGGCCATGACCTTAATAAATATAAGTGTTATATTTTTGAGTTGCTTTATTGACTTGTTGAATTTTCATTAAAGTTGTAATGATCAAATTGCAAGTTGATTAAAGTAAGCTTTAAATGAAATAAACATAACTAGATATTTTGTATATGCTACTAAAATTCAGCCAAGGGTTTATTTGTGGAGTATATATTGTTTTTTTTTTTCATTTTTAGGGTTTAAGAAGTTCATTAGACACCAAACATAATACAAATGTAGTGAGAGAAAAGCTTGAAGGTTAAAGGAAGATGGCTTGGAAAATCATGGTTTTTAAGTTATTCTTCAAAGTCTTCAACATGAAAAATCTTTCTAACATGCTTAGCATAATTTTGTGTTGCTTTGGTGCTGTCTCTCTTCTTATAGTTTGTGTTTATTTTGGTTGTGAACTTTGATGAAAGATTTATGCATGTAAGTAAGCTTGAAATGATTTCAAAGCTTTACTTTTGATTTTGGAAAATCAAGTTGCCATTCTAGAGTTGGTAAGCCACTCCTTAGTGATATAGAATTTTTCTAGAGTTGTTTCAAAGTGGTGAGGCTATATTGGTGAAGTATTGAATGGATTAAAGTGTTGGATTTTGTAAATTTAGTGAAATTGGACAATTTGATGAAATTGAAAAATTAGGGTTCTAACCCACTCCAAATTTGGGGATTTTCATATATGTGATGTATTATATTATTAATATGATTCATGTAAATTTTTGGGTTGATTGGATTTGATCTTGGTATGTTTTGAACAAAAGGGACCAAAATGTAATCACTTGAAAATTTGGGATGCTCACGGTAATTACTCAAAAATTGGGGTTTTTTGTGAAATCTGATTTTGATGCATTATATGTGTTGAAAAATATTTTAGAAATGATTTAGAATCATCCAAAATTATATTTGATAGTTTTTGGGCTAAAATAATCAATTTACAAGAAATTGGCATTTCTTGTTTCATTACCAAGAATTTGATCTCTTGTGTAATTTTTCAGAATTTGATAATTGGATAATTAAATAAATAAGTTTATTTAATTGATTCAAGAAAAAATTTTGAAATCGGAAAATTTTGATTTTCCACTATTCCGCTGCGTTACCGATATTCCCCCTTAAAACCCCAACAAAATGGTATCAGAGCGAGTCTGATTCTGGACACCCGATATGATTAGCCCTTTAAAATCTAATGTTTTTTATTTTCTTTACTTGTTGCATGAATATATTTATTTAATTTGATTAAATAAATTAAAATAATCTTTTATGGAATATCCCCGCTTAATAAGGTTTTAAAGTAACTGGTATTTGGAATACTTGTTTCTTGGTTCGCCTTGTCAATACGGTTTATAAATATTTTTCCGTGACTACATCCGAGACCGTGCCTCTGCTGTGAGGGTGTAGCCAATAGAGATTTATTTATGCCGGATTTATATAAGATACTAGATAAATTCAAGCGAAAGCGGAATCCTGAACGTGCCCTAGCTGTCAGGGTTACGCAAGTAACTTGAGTTTATCATTGACAAGTTTAACCTTGGTACGTCTCCTTGTGGGCCTGCCTTAGCAGCGACAATGAGAAACGACCAGGACCGGAAACCCAGGAGTCACTAGTGAGTGATTGACAATGAGTTGTCTACATGTGAATATACGTAGGCGAGACCGTGCATCTGCTGTGAGTCGAAATATATTCATGGGGTCCTCTTCCCATTATAGAATTCGATTTAATTATTGAATTCTCGTTTTTTCATTGGGGATTACGGTATTACGTAAAATAGTGGGAGAAACAAACACTGCTAGTTTAAAATCCTTAACTTAGGTAGTGTGTATTATTATGGAAATAGCCGCTTGTTTGTTTTCCTTAATCTATATTAGATATAATTAAACTTTTAATTCACTGCAAATATTTTTGATATGTTATCTGACTTGACTCTTGGTTGCAGTTATTCTAGAATAGGTTCTAGATACTACTAGATTAGGATATTATTAGATTGGTCTAAACCATCAGGAACTATTGTTCCGATTTTCTTCAAAAATCAAGATGGTTAATGACTTAGTTTCTAAGTCATGATAGATAATCTAGATAGATATCTCTTTTAGGATATATTAGTTCATGTCTCGAGATTCTTGACTGACATTAAGAAAGCCCCATTAGGTATTTGTTTATCTAGTAATGACGTTTCTTAGCTTTAATGACCTTTAGAGGCAATGTGTCTGACACAATTTGCTAATAAATTATTTGCAATTGTTGTGAATATTTGAATGCAAATAGTAAAGCTAAAGAAAGGAGATGCGTATAGTTGTGTATAGAAAATATCGATTTTCACAATACTACAACTATATGTATTGGATACCAGATCTCCCAAATAGTTATTTAAAAAAATATTAGTTAACGATTGTTTTGATATTTGATATCGGAACTCATGACTATTGGATAGTTACTTGTTCTTTATAAATAATTGTTATATATTTTAAATATAACTAGTAGTGTCATTGACGTAGGATAAAACATTAAGAAAAAATATTATGTAAAATAAATAATTTAGAACGGTGCTTTATGAGTTTAATCACTTAAGCATTAGATGCTTATTCCGTATGGTAAAGGATGGTTTGATACAAGATCACACCACACATCCTTATCCATTTAATGAATATTGTATTCAGGAAGGTGATTAAAATCTCGTTTAACCAATGATTTGTCATTGACCACCAGATTCATTAAACTGATACATTAGATGTATGTAGTTTTAATGAATTGTAATTGCTTAAGGTAGTTTTCTTTACTTCGTAACTTAGTTTATGAATTGTCATAACTTAGTTACGTGTTTCTGAAAGAAAACATATTGAACGTCTTGAAATGATCAAGCACATTCAATCTGTTCTAATGAAACGCAAATTGAACATATTTGACTGGTTCAAATATATTCAATCTGAAATTTTGAAAACGTGATCCTTAAAATTCATAACAAGTCTTTGAATTGTTCAAAGATCTTTGATACGATCAAACATATTAATTTAAAGCAATTAGTTCTAAGGTTATTAAGTGAATATGATTCATATTCAATATTATTCTTCCATGATTCCATCTTGATGGAATTGAGTCGTGGGAGCAGTCGAATCTTATATGATTTGATTCGTTTGATATTGAATATTACTGAATTAGTTTCAATACTCTTGGGGATATGCTCTAGTAACACTAGTTCATCCTTTTAATTTAGGTTCCATTAATTTCTACAGTTACATATATGATATGTATAGGTAGAAAATTCGAATCTTGAAAAGTTTGAGATTTGAATCTTTCTTTTATATAATAGTTATATAATGGAAATTACTTACACCTAAGAGGTATAAGTAAAAGTTTATCGTTTATTCTGTTTAATAGAATATTGTATTCTATTTGATAGAATATCTTTCCTACGATCCTAAGTAATAAAATCGTTTTATTACTTGGTGTGTAACATCGGATGTTAACAATTGTAGAAAAGAATTGACTTATTGAAGTCAAATGTGAGAATGATAAACTATAATTGGAACTACATAATTAATAAGATGAAACACACCCTTATACATCTTCAATATAAGTCTAATAGGATATCAGAATCATTTACGAGTATTTGATACTTAATGGTTCTGTTGTTTTCTTACCGAAGAAAATTATTATATAAATTATAATGGAAACGATATTTGATATCGATTATGGAAGTTCACCATTGAACCATAGATCTAAGATTGTTCATAACTTACTACGAGCAAGTTTTGAACTTGATTAAGCTTTCATTATGAATTAGTTCATAATATGTGCTAATTATTGCGCAACGAAAGTAGTGTGAGCTTATTAAAGGTTTGACTTTATAGTATGACAGTGAGAAAGATTATACTCAGCAATCTATTGTAGATTCTGAGGAAACTTGTCTCTAGTCACACTAATTGAACAATTAAAGATATATTGGTAATGTTGATATTAAACTGTACATTTTAGCTAAAGAATGCAAAATGGCGTTTTTGAATGACTTATTCAGATAAGAGATCAGTTGTGATTTCTTTGTTTAAAGAGTTCATTCTGGAATGGCCCTAGAGTGTGTTATGCTGAGATCGCAGTTTAGTGTGCTAGCTTATAGAGCCTATTGTAGACTCAGATAAGTCTTCCAGAAATTCGTGTTCTCTTTTTTTGATATCAGTCAGATTGTCTGATCTTGTCAAAGTATAGAGAATACATATGTGATTGAAGGGTTAATGGGAGCGTACAAATTACTTTCTAGTGTTATATATCCTAACAACATTATCATTATTATAGTAATAATGAGATGTTTGTAAGGTAAAAGGTTTACCTAAGTCTTCTTTACTCCGTGAAAGCAGTGGGAGTAGTCTCTGTTATATTTGATATAAAGTTTTATATAAGATATAAAACTAAGAGACTTGTGAGATACTCCTATTAGCCGTACATTAGATATGATCTAATAAAGGACATAACTAGGCTATCTGTATGACAGTTAGTATAACTGTTGCACAATTATTGTGTGTCTTATATAAAGTATTCATTTTTCGTAAATGATGATTCCTTTTTCGAAAGAGATATTGATTAGAATGTATAATCAATCTTATATATCATTTGATGATGACATAATAAATAATTTATAATGTGCGATTGTAGATATCGATTTAATCGTAATTGTTACAAGTTATTTTGATATCCTATAGACCATATGATGGATCTTGAAACACGTTCTTTGTGATCTTTGAGATATTAAGAACGAGTTTCTAATTCATGGAGAATTCATTCTGCAACCATTAGGGTCATATTAGTTTTGAGACTAATTATGACGTTAGACAGTCTACGTCATAAAGAGTCACAAAAGATGCAGTGGGAGTGTCACACATGATTCTACTGTTACAGTGGAATTAGATGTAACTTATGAAGTATTGACTTATGAAGTTGCATAGTGACCTTATAAATTAGAAGTTTTATATTGGTGTTGTGCTTGCGGTTGTCCGCATAGTATTTTGGATTTTATCCCTGAATACTTGGACAACTCAGTAGCTGTAGCACAATACTGATGTAGTGTCTGATTCATATTAATGTATAATTTAGATTCTATAAAATATGAAAGATACTGGCTATGAGAATGATGGAGTTTGTTTGACAAACTCAATATGTTATATTGGACCTACTTCTTGTTGCCTACCTCTTAAGTGTTGGGTGAGCTTTTGAGGGCCATACATATACGATACACATTGAGATGTATATACGATACCATGGATTGGCACAAAAGCAAGTGGAAGAAATTGTTGGGGTTGGTGCTTAGAGAGCCAATCCGGACCGTATTTATGTCTGATTCATGAATATGATCAATTCATTTTTCCATAATATTACTTATTTTATGGTTCACCTGGGGATAGGTCAATTTTACCTGTAAACCCGCAAACCCGTAAAACCCGCCCGCGCATGGGTAGGATTTGGTAAATATATTAGTGGGTGCGGTGCGGGTTTGGTAATTTAATGCAGAACCCGCTGCGGGTGCGGTGCGGGTTTGGTATTTAGAAAAAAATGCGGGTATCCGCATACCCGCAATATTATTTTTTATTAATAAATATTTTTAGGACAATATAAAAAAACCTTCATATATGTAGACAACAGAACCTGGGCGACGCTGTTCTAGGCTCGCGGCCTAGTTGGGAAGTACGAAATAACATGGAGTCGCCACCCGTGTGAACCAGGACAAAGATTTAAGGCCGCACTCACCCCTCGCAAGGAAAGACCTCAAACCGTTGGGTTCGGAATGGTCCCTTACTTATGTCACTTGTGATGATATAATTTGTGCAATGAATCAACCAAGTCTACTCAATAATCATGCTCAAGGGTACTTAGATCTAACATGCTTTCATCCAAATAACTCCACGCAATGTAACACAACGAGCATATTGAACCATTAAATCAACATGTATAAATCAGTATCCAAACACATCATAAACTAATAACATGCATAAGGAACAACCTAAATAGCTTTAACAAATAAATAACAAACTAAATTAAACCATACTTTAAATAATAAACGAATAACCTAAAGACTATAACATGCTCAAATAAAAATTTGGATGAGACGAGATATGTGTATCTTAAGTGGTACGTGGCATTGTATCCCGAGTGCAGACCATACTACCGTCCATTCGGAATCGGCTATGGAATTTACGTCCGGGTTTTCATCCGATATACCATAAAAGGGAACACATATCCCGCTCATCCAACAATCACATCATGCCTCAAACGACTCTCATGCAATTATATATCAAAATAAATAAAACAAAAATAAAGAAGATAGGTAAAAGGGTGCCCTCAGGTCTAACCTCTTTTGTCTTCTAAGAAAGGGCGTTACACGTCCGTTGGAAGGGAGATTGATCCGATGCTTTTCCGATTTGTCTACTCAACGTTTTCCCTCGTTGTTTTGATGCTTGGGCCGCTGTTTTTAAGTCCGTTTTGCTGCTGTTTCACTGCACCGTTTCAGGTCACTGTTTTGGTCGTTTAGTGGACTGTTTTGAGTGATTTTGAAGGCTAATGGGGCTGCGGTTTTGAGGGGTTTTTTGGGGGTGTTTATGCAGTTTTTTTAGTGCAATATCAGGGTGTTTTCTGGGCTGTGAATGAGGCTAAAGTCGCAGCCAAAACCGACCAGAACAGGGGATGAAATAGCGGCATTTCAAGGTACAGTAACGGGTGTTTTGGGACTGTTTTGGGCGCACAATTGGAGCTTCTTTGGGGGGTGTTTTGCGGCACTTGAGGGCTGTGAATGAGGCTTATTTTGGTGTGTTTTAGGGCTGTGAATGGTGGCTGGAATTCGCAATGGAGGGTTGTGAGAAGGGCTTGGGCGTGAGTGGTGTTGGTGAAGGGAGGTGAATATGCGGCCTTGGAGGGTTCCTGGCTTGGTGGTGCGGCTATGGGGGTTTCAATGGGATGCTTGGACGTGCAGGAGGTTTGAGAGAGTGCTTGGACGTGCTTGGGGAAGTATGTGTGCTAGGGTTATGAGGGGTGGTGAAGGCCTCTTTTTATAGGCAAAGGAGAAGACTTTCCTTATTTGATTAGGAAAGAATCTCCTAATTGGTGTCTAACAAGGAATAGATCTCCTAATTTGGATTTGTGATTGGATTTGATTTGGTAAGGGATTTGACTTGATTTAGGCATGTGTTAAATGTGATTTTGGCTAAATAGGAAGGCTATGGGCGTGAGTTTTGGTCTATGGGGCGGGGCTTGGTTTGTTGGATAGGCTTGAGTATTTTGGGTTTGGTTTGGGTTTGGTAAGTGGTTTGTGGGGTTTTGGGCCTAAGATAGCTTTGAAACGGAAGTCCAACAAGCAACCGAAGCTCAAACAACGAGATTAAATCCATCAAAAATTCTATTTCCAACTTTACCCTTCTAACGTCCGTTTCCCGCGACTTTCATGACTAAAGAGGTAGTTGCCTCCATACGAGACTCATCATTGGGGGTAATGTGTAAAAATACAATGCCTACAGTCGCCCCCACTTTGATGGGACTTGTGCAGTGTGTGACAATGACAATCCTATCAAAGTACGTGCAATGCATTTTTACTTACCTGGCTCGCCAGCTGTCACCTGATCTGCCTGCTGTGCTGAGTTGATAATGCTAAACCCCGTACCTAGGGCGTCGCGGTTGCGTCTCCGTACCTAGAGTGCCAGAGTGATGATGTTGGTTGTCTGAATGCTAACCCCGTACCTAGGGTGTCGCAGTGACATCTCCGTACCTAGAGAGCCACAAATGTCTGAATAGTCCCCATACCGTACCTAGCGTGCTAACCCCGTACCTATGGCATCGCTGTGGTATGAATGCTAACCTCGTACCTAGGGTATCGCAGTGACGTCTCCGTACCTAGAGAGCCACAAAATGTCTGAATAGTCCACATGCCGTACCTGGCGTGCTAACCCCGTACCTAGGGCGTCGCTGTGGTCTGAATGCTAACCCCGTACCTAGGGTGTCGCAGTGACGTCTCCGTACCTAGAGAGCCACAAAATGTCTGAATAGTCCACATGTCGTATCTGGCGTGCTAAACCCGTACCTAGGGCGTCGCAGTGGTCTGAGTGCTAACCCCGTACCTAGGGTGTCGCAGTGATATCTCCATACCCGGAGTGCCGTACCCGGCAAACTGATCTGATGTCTCCATACCCGGAGTGCTGTACCTGGCAAACTGATCTGATGTCTCCATACCCGGAGTGCCGTACCTGGCAAAGCTGATCTGAACCAATGTGGACCTCGCCCCCAGAATGCCATACCCGGCAAGTCTGCTACTGATGCTAATGTGGGCCTCGCCCCCAGATTGCCATACCCGGCAAAACTGCTACTGATGCTAATGTGGGCCTCGCCCATAGATTGCCATACCCAACAAGACTAATACTGATGATGTGATGGTTCATTCTCGAACCATGCTGTGAGGTGGTTCATTCCCGAACCGTTACTGTGTGAGGTGGTCCATTCCCGAACCGTGACTGTGATGTGGTCCATTCCCGAACCGTTACTGTGATGTGGTTCATTCCCAAACCGTGACCGTGAGGTGGTCCATTCCCGAACCATTACTTTGAGGTGGTCCATTCCCGAACCGTTACTGTGATGTGGTCCATTCTCGAATCGTGACTGTGATGTGGTCCATTCTCGAACCATTGCCGTGATGTGGTCCATTCCCAAACCGTGACTATGAGGTGGTCCATTCCCGAACCGTTACTGTGACGTGGTCCATTCCCGAACCGTGACTGTGATGTGGTCCATTCCTGAACCGTTTCTGTGAGGTGGTCCATTCCCGAACCGTTACTCTGATGTGGTCCATTCCCGAACCGTATCTCCATTCTCGGAGTGCCATTCCTGGCGTGCCATTCTCGGCGTGCTCATTCTCGAGCTGTCCATTCCCGGACTATATCTTCATTCTCGGAGTGCCATTCCCGACGTGCCATTCTCGGCGTGCTCATTCTCAAGCTGTCCATTCCCAGACTATGTCTCCATTCTCGGAGTGCCATTCCCGGCGTGCCATTCTCGGCATGCTCATTCTCGAGCTGTCCATTCCCGGACTATGTCTCCATTCTCGGAGTGCCATTCCTGGCGTGCCATTCTCGGCGTGCTCATTCTCGAGCGATCCATTCCCGGACTATATCTCCATTCTCAAAGTGCCATTCCCGACAAACTGATCTGATAATGATGTGGGCCTCGCCCCCAGAGTGCCATACCCGGCAGGACTGATTCTGATGATGATGCAGTGGGCCCTCGACCCTTGGACGAATCCCGAAAATACAACTTATGATGCAGTAGGCCATCGACCCTGGGACGCATCCTGAAACTGCAACAGACAACGGGGGCACCTCGACCCTGGGACGCATCCCAATACCGCTGAAAATGTAGGCCTCGCCCTCAAACTGATGATGTAGTGGGTCCTCGACCCTGGGACGCATCCCGGAACTACGACTGATGATGCAGTGGGCCCTCGACCCAACACCGCTGACAATAGGGACCTCGCCCTCGAACTGATGATGTAGTGGGCACCTCGACCCGGAACTACAACCGACAACGGGGGCACCTCGACCCTGGGCACCTCGACCCAACACCGCTGACAATAGGGACCTCACCTTCGGACTGATACTGATGTGGGCCTCGCCCCCAGACTGATACTGATGTGGGCCTCGCCCCCATGCTGATACTGATATGGGCCTTGCCCCCATGCTGATACTGATATGGGCCTTGCCCCCAAACTGATACTGATATGGGCCTCACCCCAAACTGATACTAATGTGGGCCTCGCCCCAAACTGATATTGACATGGGCCTCGCCCCAAACTGATACTGATGTGGGTCTCGGCCCTGGGACTCATCCCCAAAACTGATGCTGATGTGGGCCTCGGCCCTGGGGTGCATCCCCAAAACTGATACTGATGTATGGGCCTCGACCCTGGGACTCATCCCAAAAACTGCTGCTGATGTGGGCCTCGACCCTGGGATTCATTCCTGGATTCATTCCAACCTCTGACGATGTGGGGCCTCGGCCCTGGGACTCATCCCCAAAACTGAAACTGATATGGGCCTCAACCCAGGACTCATCCTCAAAACTGATACTAATGTAGGCCTCGACCCTGGGACTCATCCCCAAAACTGATACTGATGTAGGCCTCACCCCAAAACTGATATTGATATGGGCCTCAACCCTATGACTCATCCCCAAAACTACTACTCATATGTTGTTGATTCTGGTTGGCTTGTCTTTGCCGCTTTCTCATTTTCTTATTTGAAACCTGTGAATACAAAACGAAACAAACACAAAAAGAATGCAAAATATGTTACGTGTATGCATGCATGCATGAATGAATTTCCTATTCCGTTAGGTTAGGTCTTCCGCAAGTTCTCTAGGTGATTGCTCAATCTTCTCTCTAGTCTCATGACTCAATATCTTGTTATGTCCATGATTCGCGATGTGGTAGACTGGTCGCCCCCAGTCTTGGTTTAGCTTTCTACTCTCCGCTGTTTGCACTTGGTCAAGATGAACCACATGGTGGGGCCTTCCATATCATACTATATCACATGCTACGAAATAGTCCCAATAGTTACACATATTATTGCCCTCAAAGAATGCTCAGTATTGAAACCAGAGAACCTTCAAAACATTCAACACAACTCAAATCCAAGTCTTTGAATAAATGATCTAAGCCAGACACAAAGTGTGTGTGTGCAAAGGTTCCTTTGCGGATTCATCCCCAGGTAAACTAACTCAATGATTTTGTTTCAAAAATTATGGTCGATGGGTCAAACTAACCTAGATGTCTCAATTATGCCTGCAGTTGCTTTTCTGTGCTCCATGTGGTAAGGTTTTATTTCTCTTTTGTCTCTTTCTTTTTTCTTTTCATTTTGAACTTCTTTTTTCTTTTCTTTTCATTTTGAACTTCTTTTTTCTTTTCTTTTCTTTTTCTCTTTTTTTTTCTCTCTCTTTTTTTTCAACACACATACCCTTTAAGGTAGCATTTCTCCTCATGGTGGTCCTAATACTCGCCCATGGGTAGCTTCACGCTTATCGGTTATAGGTGGTTCAATTCTTTTCTTTAGAGACTTTTCTTTCATTTTCAACCATACCACACATCATAACATAAGCAAATCAAGATAGACATCTAAGCAAACGGTCATTCACCGACCTACAATTTCTTCCACTAGTCACTTTTCTAGCTACTCAGGTTTTCACTGCTAAGAACCATAATCAAGTGCTTACGAGTCTAACATAGATCAATTACTCAAAGCATCAGATAAAAGTACGTCAAGGGTTTATCGTTTCTAAGATTTCATCCTAAAGCAAACGATTTCATCATCGGACTTATGCCTAACTATTAAGGACTAAACAACCTTTTTTTTCTTTTTCTTTTTCTTTTTCTCTTTTCTTCTTTTTTTTTTCTCTTTTTTTTTTCTTTTCCTTTTTTTTGAAGGCCCCCCCAATGGTCTTTCTATCCTTGCCGTAAGGTTTTCTGTTTCTCGATTTCCTTTTCCCCGCTATCCATGTTTGCTAAACTCCTTTTGACAAACCTTTTTTTTCCTAACCCAACAGATATCTATGATGGCTTTTAAGACACGAGGGTTAACATGATGCATGTATGCATGAGATGCATGTGATGTATGAGACACAATATGCATGGGGTTATCAAAAGCATAAAGGGTGGCCCATATAGGTCATACAGCTATGGTTCACATGTGGGTTTACAGGAGTGTGGACAAAGGCTCTCGTTTGACGAAGGATTACCCACAACTAGGACTCCCCACTCAAGGGTTCAAGCGACCAAGTGAGTGCACCTTTTTTATACCTTACGGTACGTGCCAACGAGTTACGGTGTGTGACTAACTGTCGAATGGATTTCCCGTTGTAGATTCCCCAGAGGGAGGGTGGAGCGAGGCTCTCTTAAGTACCCTAGCCCCTTAGGCTCTTATCGCTTGGTGACATGAATAAACAACGAGTCCTCCAAATTAGTCCATCACGGTAGACTACTAGTACATGATTATCTAGGTGCCTTCACAGCTTTTCCTTATAGAAAGGTACTGACTGAAGGAAGACACCAAACCATTACCTAGCCTTAAAAGTGCCTTTGATTAAACCCTTTTCAACCTACGGTAGACACAGTTAACTAAAGCACAAATTACAATCACTACATGACATTATTTCGGGGCCAATTCTCTAATATCCCCAGTGGAGTCGCCAGACTGTAGACAACAGAACCTGGGCGACGCTGTTCTAGGCTCGCGGCCTAGTTGGGAAGTACGAAATAACATGGAGTCGCCACCCGGTGTGAACCAGGACAAAGATTTAAGGCCGCACTCACCCCTCGCAAGGGAAGACCTCAAACCGTTGGGTTCGGAATGGTCCCTTACTTATGTCACTTGTGATGATATAATTTGTGCAATGAATCAACCAAGTCTACTCAATAATCATGCTCAAGGGTACTTAGATCTAACATGCTTTCATCCAAATAACTCCACGCAATGTAACACAACGAGCATATTGAACCATTAAATCAACATGTATAAATCAGTATCCAAACACATCATAAACTAATAACATGCATAAGGAACAACCTAAATATGCTTTAACAAATAAATAACAAACTAAATTAAACCATACTTTAAATAATAAACGAATAACCTAAAGACTATAACATGCTCAAATAAAAATTTGGATGAGACGAGATATGTGTATCTTAAGTGGTACGTGGCATTGTATCCCGAGTGCAGACCATACTACCGTCCATTCGGAATCGGCTATGGAATTTACGTCCGGGTTTTCATCCGATATACCATAAAAGGGAACACATATCCCGCTCATCCAACAATCACATCATGCCTCAAACGACTCTCATGCAATTATATATCAAAATAAATAAAACAAAAATAAAGAAGATAGGTAAAAAGGGTGCCCTCAGGTCTAACCTCTTTTGTCTTCTAAGAAAGGGCGTTACACGTCCGTTGGAAGGGAGATTGATCCGATGCTTTTCCGATTTGTCTACTCAACGTTTTCCCTCGTTGTTTTGATGCTTGGGCCGCTGTTTTAAGTCCGTTTTGCTGCTGTTTCACTGCACCGTTTCAGGTCACTGTTTTGGTCGTTTAGTGGACTGTTTTGAGTGATTTTGAAGGCTAATGGGGCTGCGGTTTTGAGGGGTTTTTTGGGGGTGTTTATGCAGTTTTTTTAGTGCAATATCAGGGTGTTTTCTGGGCTGTGAATGAGGCTAAAGTCGCAGCCAAAACCGACCAGAACAGGGGATGAAATAGCGGCATTTCAAGGTACAGTAACGGGTGTTTTGGGACTGTTTTGGGCGCACAATTGGAGCTTCTTTTGGGGGGTGTTTTGCGGCACTTGAGGGCTGTGAATGAGGCTTATTTTGGTGTGTTTTAGTTCACTGCACCGTTTCAGGTCACTGTTTTGGTCGTTTAGTGGACTGTTTTGAGTGATTTTGAAGGCTAATGGGGCTGCGGTTTTGAGGGGTTTTTTGGGGGTGTTTATGCAGTTTTTTTAGTGCAATATCAGGGTGTTTTCTGGGCTGTGAATGAGGCTAAAGTCGCAGCCAAAACCGACCAGAACAGGGGATGAAATAGCGGCATTTCAAGGTACAGTAACGGGTGTTTTGGGACTGTTTTGGGCGCACAATTGGAGCTTCTTTTGGGGGGTGTTTTGCGGCACTTGAGGGCTGTGAATGAGGCTTATTTTGGTGTGTTTTAGGGCTGTGAATGGTGGCTGGAATTCGGCAATGGAGGGTTGTGAGAAGGGCTTGGGCGTGAGTGGTGTTGGTGAAGGGAGGTGAATATGCGGCCTTGGAGGGTTTCCTGGCTTGGTGGTGCGGCTATGGGGGTTTCAATGGGATGCTTGGACGTGCAAGGAGGTTTGAGAGAGTGCTTGGGACGTGCTTGGGGAAGTATGTGTGCTAGGGTTATGAGGGGTGGTGAAGGCCTCTTTTTATAGGCAAAGGGAGAAGACTTTCCTTATTTGATTAGGAAAGAATCTCCTAATTGGTGTCTAACAAGGAATAGATCTCCTAATTTGGATTTGTGATTGGATTTGATTTGGTAAGGGATTTGACTTGATTTAGGCATGTGTTAAATGTGATTTTGGCTAAATAGGAAGGCTATGGGCGTGAGTTTTGGTCTATGGGGCGTGGGCTTGGTTTGTTGGATAGGCTTGAGTATTTTGGGTTTGGTTTGGGTTTGGTAAGTGGTTTGTGGGGTTTTGGGCCTAAGATAAGCTTTGAAACGGAAGTCCAACAAGCAACTGAAGCTCAAACAACGAGATTAAATCCATCAAAAATTCTATTTTCCAACTTTACCCTTCTAACGTCCGTTTCCCGCGACTTTCATGACTAAAGAGGTAGTTGCCTCCATACGAGACTCATCATTGGGGTAATGTGTAAAAATACAATGCCTACAATATAAAAACAACTAACAAAACCTAAACCTAAAACACTAATCCACAGTTCCACACTCCCACTCAGCCGCAGCCCGCAACCTGCCCAACTGAAGATTTTTTGCATGACTATTATTGTTTTTTTTAATCACAATTGTAAATAAAATTATAATACAAAAATTTGGATTAAGTTCACATGATCAGAAACGGGAGAGGAGCAAAATAAGCTAGTGTTTGCTGCAACTTCAGTAGTTTTCCTGCTTCTTCATTACACTTACACCACTTGAGCCTTGTAAGCATCACTTTCATTACACTTAACATAAAAAATATGACCAAAGGTTGGTGATTACTTTTTAGCTTATTTTCGATTGAGTTGGCTAACTTAGATCATTATAATTATGAAGGGAAGAACTCGTTATAATTATGTTTATATGAAAAAATAAACATATGGTACTGAGTCTTTCATACATTATGTTATCTATATGTACTGTATATACATACATTGCATGTTGTATATGTCAAATGAAAAACAAATGTGAAAACTACAGCTAGCAATTAAAAATAAATTATTTAATTAAAAAAATTATATTATTAAGAACACAAAGTAATTCAATATTTTAACAACCCGCAAAAAATCCGTTGGGTACCAATGCGGGTTTGGTAATTTATTTTTATATGCGGTGCGGGTTTGGTAATGAAAATTAAAACCCGCAACGGGTATGGTGCAGGTTTGGTAATTTATTTACATATGCGGGTGCGGGTTTGGTAATGGAAAACCCGCACCATACCCTACCCACTGCCATCCCTAGTTGCACCTCTTATTTTTATATACGTATTCGATCTGTTTACAATTAGATCGAAACTAAATGTGGTTTAGTGATATGTATATATTAGACAAATGCCCGATAATATATAATGCGGTACACAGTTACAAAGGTAGTTTGTAATTGACATTGGGAAGTGTTACTGCTAAATGTATATTATCAAACATAGTTCCTGGTCAAGATTTACTAACACGGGTCGGTTAGTTAAATCCGTTGAGACTAGTACATGTCATATATCGAGACTTGGTCCGATGGTTTATCCCAATGAACCCTGAGTCTGGGGAGACTCGTATAGACGTGTAGGTGTTTATAGTGGATAAACACTGAACGACTCACTGAAGATTCTTAATGGATGATACACCAACGTCAATAAGAATCTTCTCGGGTTGAGTAGCATAGTGGTCCTTCGACTTGAGATACCGCTGTGGATGTATGAGACATCCTCCACACTCAGATGGAAGTCACGTCACCGATCCATTTAGATCAGACCTCCGCATGTTCGTTGGGTGTGGACCGATCCTCAGGATATCCTGTGTGTATCAAGATAGGATCCGTCAATTCTGTGTACAGAGCATAGGTAGTCCATATGTGATTAGCAATCAGTTAAATCTATGGCCATAGTATACTTCGGAAGTGAATTCCGAATGTTATTTATAAATTGCTAATAGAATCGTCGTCAGGATAATACCTATAAATATTTGACGTTTACATCTATATCTCTGGGATTATCCGGATATCTGTGACAAAGGGATTATATGTATGCAATGACCTCGACCTGTATGATTCAGCTAGTTTATCTGTGGTCGTCATAATTTACGGGTGGGTAAATTATGGACACGAAATTAGATTTTGTGACGGATATACCTGAATCTAGAGAGTCTCACTAATGAAATATACTTGTAGAGCACTAGGGCAACATTTATGAATAATACTGATGATTTATAAGTCGTTTAAAGGTTAAACGAAAAATACATGCGAAGGGACCTAATAATCATTTCTTAATTATTGTGTATTTGTACTTAATGATAGATTTTGTTAAATACACATTAATTAAATGTCAAATTGTGATATTTGACATATATCATAAATATATTTGTATTTGGATATTTAAAGTAAATATTATACATATATTTAAAATATTTGTATTTAAATAATTATTTAATTGTTAAATAATTAAATTAATTAAAAATATAAATATCCTAAGTCTATGATATTTTTGGAAATGCTTTAGTTGCCATTGTTGACTTTTTTGGAATCATTAAAGTGTTATGATAAAAAAAACAAATGCAAGTTGATTAAAGCTTTAAATGAAACAAAGTAAAAATATCTAGATATTTTTATTTATTTTGCTTCCAATTTCGGCCAAGGGCTATTTTTGTGAAGTATATATTGTTTTGTTTCATTTTTAGGGTTTAACAAGTTCATTAGATACCAAATAAAACATAAAAGAAGATGAGAGAAAAGCTTGAAGGCCTAAAGAAGAAAGCTTGGAAAAATCATGTTTTTGTAAGTTTTTCTTCAAAGTCTTCAACATGAAATATGTTTCTAACATGTTTAGCTTCATTTTGTGATGCTTTGATGTTTTCTCTACTCTTATAGTTTTTGTTTTTATGGTTGTGATCTTGAATGAAAGATTGATGCATGTATGTAAGCTTGAAATGGTTTCAAAGCTTCACTTTTGATTTTTAGAAAATCAAGTTGTCATTCTAGAGTTGGTAAGCCACTCCTTGGTGACCTAGAATTATTCTAGATTTGTTTCAAAGTGGTGAGGCTAGATTGGTGAAGTATTGAATGGATTAAAGTGTTGGATTTTAAAGATTTGGTAAAATTGCTCAATTTGATGAAATTGAACAATTAGGGTTCATAACCCTCTCAAAATTTGGGGCTTTTCATATATGTGATGTATTATGGTATGAATATGATGCATGTAAAATTTTAGGTTAATTGGATTTGATATTGGCATGTTTTGAACAGTATGGACCAAATTGCAATTAATTGGAAATTTTGGGGTGCTCACGGTAATTGCTCAAAAATTGGGGATTTGTGTGAAATCTTATTTTGATGCATTAGATGTGTTGAAAAACATTTTAGAAATGATTTAGAATCATCCAAAATTGTATTTGACAACTTTTGGACTAAAATGATCAATTTACAAAGTTTTGTGGCAATTCGGTAATTACAAAAAAATTTGATCTCTTGTGTAATTTTTCAGAATTTGATAATTGGATAATTAAATAAATAAGTTTATTTAATTGATCCAAGAAAAAATTTTGAAATCGGAAAATTTTGATTTTCCACTATTCCGCTGCGTTACCGATATTCCCCCTTAAAACCCCAACAACCAAATGATAAAGTTTGGAAATGATTATAAGTGTAAATGTTTGACTTTACATTAAAGGAAAAGGTTGTCAAAATGGTTTTGACTTCTTTTGATATTTGATTAAATTGTTTAAAATGAAAATATCTATTTCCCTTTTCTTTTGTAATTTTCGGCCATGACCTTAGTAAATATAAGTGTTACATTTTTAGTTGCTTTTATTGACTTGTTGAGTTTTCATTAAAGTTATAATGATCAAGTTGCAAGTTGATTAAAATAAGTTTTAAATGAAAATAAAAATATCTAGATATTTTGTATATGCTCCTAAAATTCGGCCAAGGGCTTATTTGTGGAGTATATATTGTTTTGTTTCATTTTTAGGGTTTAAGAATTTCATTAGACACCAAACATAATACAAAAGTAGTTGAGAGAAAAGCTTGAAGGCTAAAGGAAGATGGCTTGGAAAATCATGGTTTTGTAAGTTATTCTTCAAAGTCTTCAACATGAAAAATATTTCTAACATGATTAGCATCATTTTATGTTACTTTGGTGTTGTCTCTCTTCTTATAGTTTGTGTTTATTTTGGTTGTGAACTTTGATGAAAGATTGATGCATGTAAGTAAGCTTGAAATGGTTTCAAAGCTTTACTTTTGATTTTTGGAAAATCAAGTTGTCATTCTAGAGTTGGTAAGCCACTCCTTGGTGACCTAGAATTATTCTAGAGTTGTTTCGAAGTGGTGAGGATAGATTGGTGAAGTATTGAATGAATTAAAGTGTTGGATTTTGTAAATTTGGTGAAATTGGACAATTTGATGAAATTTAAAAATTAGGGTTCTTAACCCACTTCAAATTTGGGGATTTTCATATATGTGATGTATTATAGTATCAATATGAAGCATGTAAATTTTTTGGTTGATTGGATTTGATCTTGGCATGTTTTGAATAAAATGGACCAAAATGCAATTACTTGAAAATTTGGGGTGGTCACGGCAATTACTCAAAAATTGGGGATTTGTGTGAAATCTGATTTTGATGCATTAGATGTGTTGAAAAATGTTTTAGAAATGATTTAGAATCATCCAAAATTATATTTTATAATTTTTGGGCTAAAATAATCAATTTACAAAGTTTTGGGGCAATTCGGTAATTACAAAGAAATTTGATCTCTGATGAGTGGTAAAACTATCACTATTTCCCACTCATTTAACTTAATATTTTGTATAGTTTCTTGAGTTTTGTGAATATTTTGATGTGTTTTGTGTTATTTTGTAGATAAATAAAATTTCAGGACATTCTGGAGGTGATTTGGAGCAAAACTATGAAATTTGGCAAAAATTGTATTTTGGTAATTTTGGGCGTCCCGACACAAAGGGTATTTTGGTAATTTTAGGCGTCCCGACCTCTAACGTGCACCGGAGACTGCTAATATACGCCAGGTCAACAAGTCAAAGTTGCCAAGTTTGACTTTGCTAACGTGCACCATGCCACGTGTCATCATCACAAGCAATATGCTAACGTGCATCGCATGCCACGTGTCAAAAATTCAACGAGCCTTTTTTTTAGCCACCATGCCACGTGTCGAAAATTCAGCGATCCAAAAAATAATAAAATAATAATAATAATAATAATAAATTGGATTTTCTTGCCTATAAATTGAGTTCAAATTTCTTAGTTTCAATGTACCAAAATCCTCTGAAATACTTATATAAAAGAGAGTTCTTCTTATTCTCTTCTTATATTCAGTTTTATTTACGCTTTGTAGTAGTAATTCTATCCATCCATGAGGGGGTAACTTCTCTATGCTGAGGTAATAAGGTAATTCTTTTACTTTTGCTTTTTAGATTAATCTCCCTTAAAATATAATATATAAACTATTTAAAACCTGAATTAATAAAAAGATACCGCCATTATAGGTCGGTTGGTTATTCAATTTAAACTGGTTAAACCTGACTTAATGAGGATACCGCCATTCTAGGTCGGTTGATTTAATTTAGTTCCGCCTTATGGCTGGTTTATTTTTATGTTCCGCCTTATGGCTGATATATTTGAATTTGACTTAATCACGATACCGCCATTCCGGACGGTTGGTTTAAAATATCACAAGTATATATATTATTATTTTATGGGAGATATCTAAATAGTATATAGTAGAAGTTATTTCATTTTACCTTAACATTTCATTTCTTTTATTGCAATTCATTATTCTACAATTACTTTTCAGCAATTTCATTTTATGTCTTTTAAGTTTTTATCAGCTTTAGCTATGTATTGTAACTAAGTTAAATATCTAGGGTTGTGATAAAATCTAATATCACTGGTTTTAAAAAGGGTTAGATTATAGTTTGGGTAATTAAAGAATTATTTGTTGAGTCATAATATTAAAGCCTTTTTATTAACTGGCCATTAATAAAATTTATTAGTTAAACTTAAAATGAACTAGACATATGAACTTTAAGTTTAAAGACCTTATACTCAACAACCCACGATCTTCTTTAAGGATAGATAAACCTTTAATAGATTTCCTTACAGGATAGGAATATACATGTTGGGCGGGGTAATCATAATTGGAATTCAAACTTAATGAATCTAGGTAATTTGGTTGACATAGACATATGATTCAATTGAATTAAACTAGGTATTTGTAAATGACCATCGGAAGAGGCTTTTACATAATTTAATATTCCAGATTAATAAATCAATATTTACCCAACTATGATTTAACTACTTCATCTTTTAATTAATATTGGAAGAATTCACAACCCTAGATAATTTTTAATTCTCATTAATCTACTCTCAATTTCTTTTACTTGTTTTAAATTTAGAATCATCGTCATTTCAAAATAATAAACTTGTTAGATATTAGTAATAACTTGACTTCATAAAATTAATAGAATAGGTAATAAGTCCTCGTGGGATCGATACTTTTTATACTACTTGAACGATACGTGCGCTTGCGTTATACGCGTGTGATTACGCCGGTCAAGTTTTTGGCGCCGTTGCCGGGGACTTCTTTATCTTTTACTATTAGTTTAGGGCTTAGATACGTTACTTGTATCTAATTTTCTTTTTACTTATTGTTTTCGTTTTATTGTGTTTCAGGTTATCAGAATCTTAATGAGACGAACCAGAAGCTTTGAACTACGACCGCTTGACCCAGAAATTGAAAGAACCATCAGACAATTGAGAAGAGAAAGGCGACAAGGCCAAGAAGCAATTCTTAACATGGAACCTGAACCTTTGGAGGTTGCACCACCAATTCCCATTCGAGACAGAACCATTCCGGTGGTAGATGGCCTCACTTCATGTATTGTACTTCCTCCTTTACCAGCGAATGCATGTGACATCAAAACTTGCATTCAGATGATTCAGCAATCAGTGCAATTTGGGGGAAAAGCAACTGAAGATCCTAATACCCACATCAGCAACTTCCTGGAAGTTTGCGGCACTTTCAATTACAACCGAGAAGCTGAAGAAGCAATGAGACTACGTGTTTTTCCATACTCCTTGAAGGACAGAGCTAAAGCTTGGCTACATTCACTTCCAGCTGGTTCCATCACCACTTGGAACGCTTTAGCCACCAAATTTCTTGCAAAGTACTTTCTACACCAGCCAGAACTGGAAAGTTGAGGAATGACATCACATCCTTTGTACAACAAGAATCAGAAACTCTCTACGAAGCTTGGGAAAGGTACAAAGATTTGCTCAGGAAATGTCCTCACCATGAGATTCCAAAATGGCTTCAAGTCCAAACATTCTATAATGAACTTTCTGGAATAATGAGAACCACATTGATGCTGCTGCTGGAGGAGCATTGATGGAAAAAGGAGAAGATCAAGCTTGTGACCTAATCGAAGAAATGGCCAACAACAATTCCTTGTGGCCAACAAAAAGAAGCATGATTCAACGAATTGCTGGAATTTATGAGGTTAGAGCCAATTCAGCAATCAGTACCAAACTAGATCAAATATGCAAATTCATGGAGACTCTAGGTATGCAAAGCAACATTGGAACCACAAATTCACCATATGGAGAAGCACCAGAATAAAATCAACATGAAGAAACGGTGAATTATGTCAACAATTTTAACAGACAGGGGAACAATCCATATTCCAACACCTACAATCTAGGGTGGAGAAATCATCCGAATTTCTCATAGAGCAACAATTCAGGGCAAAAGAACTATCCACCACATGGATTCTAGCAACAGAACAAAAGCCAGGAGTTTGAAAAAGACCCAGAAATGAAAGATTGGCTTGCAGAGATGTTCAAAAAGCAACAAGCAGCATATGATGCTATGTTTCAAAACCAATCTGCTTCCATCAAAGCACTGGAGAATCAAATTGGACAACTAGCCAATGCTCAGAGTTACAGACCATCGGGAAATCTTCCCAGCAATACAGAACCAAATCCAAGGAACCAAGGGAATGAGAAATGTCAAGCTATCACTTTGAAAAGTGGTACTGAAATCAACAAAGATGTTGTAATCAAAGCAACCATCGAAGATGTTCCAAAAGAAGCAGAGAAACAAATGGAGGAGAAAGAAACAAATGAAAAAGAAGCTAAGGAAAAAGAACAGATCACTCCACCTCCACCTTTTCCTCAGCGTCTTCAGAAAATCAAATTGGACAAGCAGTTTGCTCGATTCTTGGAGGTTTTCAAAAAGTTGCACATCAACATCCCTTTTGCAGAAGCTTTGGAACAAATGCCCCCTATACTAAATTCATGAAAGATATTCTTTCACGAAAACGGAGATTGGGAGATTATGAGACAGTAGCATTATCAGAAGAATGCAGCGCCATCATTCAGAGAAAACTTCCCCAAAATTGAAGGATCCTGGAAGTTTCACCATTCCTTGCATCATTGGAGAACATAACTTCGGTAAGGCTTTATGTGATTTAGGTGCAAGTGTTAATTTAATGCCTTTTTCTATTTACAGGAAACTGCAAATTGGAGAAGCAATGCCTACTTCAGTTTCACTACAACTTGCTGATCGAACACTTGCATTTCCAAGAGGAGTAGTTGAAGATGTGCTAGTCAAAGTTGATAAACTTATTCTACCAGCAGACTTCATTATCCTTGACATGGATGAAGACAAAGATGTGCCAATCATCCTTGGGAGACCATTCTTAGCAACAGGTCGAACTGTGATTGATGTACAAAAAAGAACTGACCATGAAAGTTCAGGACCAAGAAGTTACCTTCAATGTTTTCAAAGCCATGAAATTCCCGAGTGAAGAAAAAGATGAAGAATGTTTCAGAATTGATGTTGTTGATAGTATCATTCATGATACTGATACAGTTCCTACAGATAAACTTGAAGCTTGCATCACCAACATGACTGACACTGAGTTAGATGCTGAAATTCTGGAATGTATCAACTATCTTGACAAGCCATTTCGTTTCAAAGTGACACAACCAATTGAAAGTTTGGAACTACCAAAGAAAGACCGGATCAACCTTCGATTGAAGATCCACCACAGTTGGAGCTGAAGATACTTCCAAGTCATCTCAGGTATGCATTTCTTGGAAAACCTTCTGAATTACCTGTTATTATTTCATCTTCTCTAACATTGGAGCAGGAAGAAAAGTTATTGAGAGTGTTACGAGAGCACAAGAAAGCCATTGGCTGGACTATAGCAGACATTCGAGGCATTAGTCCATCATTCTGCATGCACAAATCCTGATGAACGATGAGTACAAACCCACAGTAGAACATCAACGAGACTCAATCCAATCATGAAGGAAGTTGTGAAGAAAGAAATCATCAAATGGTTGGATGCTGGCATCATCTATCCTATCTCAGACAGCAGTTGGGTAAGTCCTATGCAATGTGTACCAAAGAAAGGAGGAATTAATGTGGTTACCAATGAAAAGAATGAGCTAATCCCAACAAGAACTGTGACTGGATGGAGAGTATGTATGGATTACAGAAAGCTGAACAAAGCCACGAGGAAGGATCATTTTCCCCTGCCATTCATTGATCAGATGCTGGACAAATTGGCAGGACATGAGTTCTACTACTTTCTGGATGGATATTCAGGATACAATCAGATTGTCATCGCCCCAGAAGATCAGGAGAAAACCACATTTACATGTCCCTATGGTACTTTTGCTTTCCGCAGAATGCCATTTGGATTATGTAATGCCCCTGCCACATTTCAGCGTTGCATGATGGCTATCTTTTTAGACATGCTGGAGCAGAGTATAAAGGTTTTTATGGATGACTTTTCTGTATTTGGAGATTCTTTTGATCATTGTTTGTTAAATCTTGAACATGTATTACAAAGGTGTGAAGATACAAACCTGATACTCAATTGGGAGAAATGCCACTTTATGGTGCAGGAAGGCATAGTTCTTGGACACCGGATCTCACAAAAGGGAATTGAGGTAGACAAAGCAAAGATCGAGACAATTGAAAAACTACCTCCACCAACATCAGTCAAAGGAATTCGGAGTTTTCTTGGACATGCAGGATTTTACAGGAGATTTATCAAAGACTTTTCCAAAATTGCAAAACCTCTTTGCAATCTTCTAGAAAAGGATGTGTCATTCAACTTCACCAAAGAATGCCAGGAAGCTTTTGAGATCTTAAAACAGAAGCTGATTTCTGCCCCCATCATAGTAGCACCAGATTGGACCCTTCCATTTGAGGTAATGTGTGATGCTAGTGATTTTACTGTAGGTGCAGTTTTGGGACAACGCAAGCAAAGATATTCCACACCATTTACTACTCCAGCAGAACTTTGAATGAAGCTCAACTCAACTACACTACACAACCACTGAAAAGGAGTTACTTGCAGTTGTGTTCGCTTTTGACAAATTCCGCTCTTATCTGTTGGGTCCCAAAGTGGTGGTATACACAGATCATTCAGCAATCAAATACTTGATTTCGAAGAAAGATGCCAAACCCAGATTGATCCGTTGGATACTTCTTCTGCAAGAATTCGATGTGGAGATCAGAGATAGGAAAAGAACAGAAAACCAAGTGGCAGATCATCTATCAAGACTTGAGAATGGAGAAACAGCTGGCAAAGATCTAACAATCAAAGAAACTTTTCCAGATGAATAGCTGTTTGCCATAAAACAGTAGGAAATCTCTTGGTATGCTGACTATGTTAACTACATAGTGTCAGGAAAATGGCCGTTAGAATGGACAACTCAGCAACGAAAGAAATTCTTCAAAGAAGTTAAACATTATGTTTGGGATGAGTCGTACCTATTCAAATGACGTGCTGATCAATTACTGAGACGATGTGTTCCACAGGAAGAAGTCAAAGTGTTTTGCAGCACTGTCATTCATCATCATACGGCGGACATTTCAGTGGAAATAAAACTGCAGCTAAAGTCCTTCAATCAGGTTTGTTCTGGCCCACTCTTTTTAAAGATGCTCACTTGTTTGTTCTTCAATGTGACAATGTCAGAGAATGGGAAATATTTCGAGGAGAAATGAAGGACCATTGCAAAATATTCTAGAAGTGGAGTTATTCGATGTCTGGGGAATTGATTTCATGTGACCCTTTGTTCCATCATTCGGAAACCTGTACATCTTGGTTGTTGTAGACTATGTCTTAAAATAGGTTGAAGCAATTGCACTACCATCCAATGATTCAAAAGTGGTGATCAAATTCTTGAAAAAGAATATTTTCACTCGGTTCGGAACACCTCGTGCAATCATCAGTGATGGTGGCTCTCATTTCTACAACAGATATTTTGATGCACTCCTATCCAAATACGGAGTTACTCACAAGGTTGCCACAGCCTACCATCCACAGTCAAATGGGCAAGTTGAAGTTTCAAACAGGAAATCAAAAGAATCTTGGAGAGAACTGTTGGATCAACAAGGAGGGACTGGTCTACAAAACTGGATGATGCATTATGGGCCTACCGTACAACTTACAAGACACCCATTGGTATGTCCCCATATCGATTGGTGTTTGGGAAAGCATGCCATCTGCCAGTTGAGCTTGAACACAAGGCGTACTGGGCACTGAAGAAGTTGAATTTTGATCTACAAGCTGCAGGAAAGAAAAGACTTCATCAACTCAATGAATTGGAGGAATTTCGCCTACAAGCTTATGAGAATGCCAAATTGTACAAGGAAAAGACCAAGAAATGGCATGACCTAAAAATAGTGCACAGACAGTTGAAACCAAGGCAACATGTGTTGTTATACAATTCGAGGTTGAAACTTTTCCCTGGAAAGTTGAAATCAAGGTGGTCAGGTCCATTTTTGATCACTCAGGTTTTACCTTATGGAGCTGTTGAATTACTGGATCCCAACACCAACAACACATTCAAGGTTAACAGTCAGCGTGTCAAGCACTATTGGGGAGAACCGTTGGAGCGACAAAAAGAAAGTGTCACACTTTCAGATTCAGCATAACGTTCGAGAAGTCACGTCTAGCTGACGACATTAAACTTAGCGCTAGCAGGGAGGCAACCCATGCAATTTTAGTATATATTGAATTTGGTGTGATTTTATTTTGTGTGTTTAATTTTTGCAGGATAAGATATTTCAGAATGGAAGAAGTTCTCGCAAATCTTCACAAGCAATTTCCTTCTCTCCCTCAAAATTCTCTGATGAAAGTTTACAAAGCTCGCTTGGAACGAATGAGACTACTGATGATCAAAGGTATTCCTACTGATATTTGTTGGATAATCGAAGCACGAGTCCGTTTAGCAGGTGAGTATTCTGAGACTTGTAGTTCTTACTTACCTGGTTTTGGAAGAAGCACCTATGCAAAGAAACGTAGAGCTAAGAAAATGGGTGTTTGTTTCAAATGTGCACGTTGGAATTGTAATACTCGTTGTCGTTCTTTGGAATGATGTCTGATAATCGTGAAGATAAAATTAAATTCATTAGGGATGGCTTGAGTAAGGAGTCTGTAGATGATATATCTTCGACTCTTGAGACGCATCCCAGTGGATATGTTCATATAGCCATTCACAAATTACACACACAATTCCAAAAAGAAAGACAACAGTTAAGTCTTGGGAATCTGACTCAAAAACCATGTTTGCCAATTTATAAGAAAATTGGATGGGAAGCTTGTTCCTGACGCATAGATGTCAATCAAGCCGCTACTTTTCTTGTACATATTATATCTTTTTGTCTTTTTCTAATAATTGATTTGTTTTGTTGTTTTCTTCGACAGGATCCAGACCTTTTTGACTATCACGATTTATTTTACTATTTTGCTACTAATCGTCCTTTGGAAGATACTTGTGCTATTTTTACTCACCTTTTCAGGTACTATAAATTCAACTTATCATTGCACTTTTGAAGACATCCAGAGTAAAACATGGAAGCCACTTCAAGAAGACGAGTTGAAAACATCTGTGTGTTTTTTGTGGTAGTAGTGTTGGTACTAAACCACAATACGTAGAAGCAGCACAAGAATTGGGTCGAGTCTTAGCTGTAAGAAATATGCACTTAGTATATGGCGGAGGCAATCTTGGACTAATGGGGATCGTTTCAAAGGCCGTACAGGAAGGAGGCAGTCATGTTTTGGGAATCATCCCAAAACCCTTGGCAGAAGCAAATCTTATTGAATCATCAAACGGAGAGGAACTGATCGTGCCAGGTATGTCTGAACGACTAGTGGAAATGATTAACCGTTCTGATGCTTTTATTGCTTTGCCAGGTGGCTTGGGTACATTGGAGGAAATTTTTATAGTACTATCTTGGGCGAACCTGAACATACACCAGAAAACCAATTGGGCTGTTTAACGTTGATGGATTTTATGATTTTCTTTCTTTGTGTGTTTCTTGATGATGCCCGGAGAAATGGGTTCGTGTCAAAACCTTTGAAAGAACTACTCTTTACTGCCAGAACTGCTCCGGATCTAATTGACCAACTCTTAGCATATGAACCACTAGTTGACCCTATCCTTTCAAAGATAAAATGGTCCGAAGATGATCGTGGTAAGAACGTCGAATAAATCTGGATCTTAACCTTTAATTTTCTTGTAGTAATTCAGCCAACCAGGTACTATCTTCTAAACTCTTCTTCTACTGTTTAAGACATTGGGGACAATGTCTCATTTAGGTTTGGGGGGAGAGGAATAGTTAATAGTATCTTGTTTTTATTGTATTTTTATTTTTAGTCCAAAATTTTTCGAAAAATACAAAAAAAATTAAAAAAATAAAAAATTTTCAAAAATACAAAAAATTTTGCATTTTTATCAAAGGCATATTTAAAGCTAGGTGATGGTTTGGTGTCTTCCTTCACTCACTACCTTTCTATAAGGAAAAGCTGTGAAGGCACCTAGATAATCATTCACCCGTAGCTTGTTGTGATAGACTAGTTTGGAGGACTTGTTGTTTATTCCTGACACCAAGCGATAAGAGCCTAAGAGGCTAGGGTACTTAAGTGAGCCTCGCTCCACCCTCCCTCTGGGGAATCTACAACGGGAAGTCCATTCGACAGTTAGTCACACACCATGACCAGTAAAAATTATTTCTTTATGGTTTGTTTTTATGTTGACTAAAAATGGTGAAATTGGTAAGAAATAGCTGTGTAAGGAATTTTCACTCCTGATACGTATTTCAAACCATTTTTTTCGAAACAAGTTAATTTTTGTTTATTTCCTTTTGTTTTGAATTATTTAATTTGTAAATTCTCCATAAAACTGACTAAAATGGATCTTCATATACTTAGTTGGCAGATATTATCAACATACATGGTAACATACGAACATAGGATAAAATTGAAAAGATTGTAATATTCAATGTTATAGTTTAATTGGAGAAGCATCTCAAAAAGTGATGGAATAATAAAAAATATATATATATACATCTGAGATTCGAGTTATTAAGTCTGTAAGGGTATTTTAATACCTAGTGCCCTAAAACCAACTGGTTTGGGAGTCATTGGCCCAAAGCTCGTTACATGGATCAAAAATGATGAAAAAATTTATATATATGTATATATATCTGAAGTCTGAGTAATTAAGTCCGTAGGGTGTCTTAACATGGTGCCTTAAAGCCATCTGGTTTGGGAGCCACCGACCTAAAGCTCGCTACATATATGGAAGGTATTGTATATAAATAAAAAATAGAGAAAAAATCAAAGAAAAAATCAGAAAAATCAGAAAATTTATTCCATTACTACAAAAGATGTGAATTTGATAAAACTTTAGGACAAAAATATTACTCTCTTATCAACTGCACTTATGACTGTTGTGGGCAAAAATGAGTTGAATAAAACTTTGTTAGCTGTGTATATGAAGAAATGATAAAAATAATCGGAGAATTTACTTATTCAGTAATTTAGAATGAAACAAAACAACTAGTAAACTTGGAGTAGAAGTTTCACCTAATTAGTCACTAACTTCTTTATTCTCTTTTCTCTTGTCTTTTTGCTTTTGTGTGCATTAGTTTCACTACCTTTTTACTTTTTAAAATGTTTGTGGGTATCATTGCTGTGTAAACCTCACGAGACTATAACTCGTCCACTAGGGACACCTAGGGGTTTAAAGGCTTATTGCATATGCTAAAATGCAATCGTGATCCCTACGAAAGTGGCTTAGTTAAATTTTATTATGTTATTTTATTTTGCTCGAGGACTAGAAAATGTTAGGTTTGGGGGTGTGATGAGTGGTAAAACTATCACTATTTCCCACTCATTTAACTTAATATTTTTTATAGTTTCTTGAGTTTTGTGAATATTTTGATGTGTTTTGTGTTATTTTTGTAGATAAATAAATTTCAGGACATTCTGGAGGTGATTTGGAGCAAAACTGTGAAATTTGGCAAAAATGGTATTTTGGTAATTTTGGGCGTCCCGACACAAATGGTATTTTGGGCTCCCGACCTCTAACGTGCACCGGAGACTGCTAATATGCGCCAGGTCAACAAGTCAAAGTTGCCAAGTTTGACTTTGCTAACGTGCACATGCCACGTGTCATCATCACAAGCAATCTGCTAACGTGCACCGCATGCCACGTGTCAAAATTCAACGAGCCATTTTTTTTAGCCACCATGCCACGTGTCGAAAATTCAGCGATCCAAAAAAATAATAATAAAAAATAAAAATAATAAAAAGAATCAAAAAATAATATAAAATTTGATTTTTTTGCCTATAAATTGAGTTCAAATTTCTTAGTTTCAATGTACCAAATCCTCTGAAATACTTATATAAAAGAGAGTTCTTCTTATTTTCTTCTTATATTCAGTTTTATTTACGCTTTGTAGTAGTAATTCTATCCATCCATGAGGGGGTAACTTCTCTATGCTGAGGTAATAAGGTAATTCTTTTACTTTTGCTTTTTAGATTAATCTCCCTTAAAATATAATATATAAACTATTTAAAACCTGAATTAATAAAAAGATACCGCCATTCTAGGTCGGTTGGTTATTCAATTTAAACTGGTTAAACCTGACTTAATGAGGATACCGCCATTCTAGGTCGGTTGATTTAATTTAGTTCCGCCTTATGGCTGGTTTATTTCTGTTCCGCCTTATGGCTGGTATATTTGAATTTGACTTAATCAGGATACCGCCATTCCGGACGGTTGGTTTAAAATATCACAAGTATATATATTATTATTTTATGGGAGATATCTAAATAGTATATAGTAGAAGTTATTTCCTTTACCTTAGCATTTCATTTTTTTATTGCAATTCATTATTCTACAATTACTTTTCAGCAATTTCATTTTATGTCTTTTAAGTTTTTATCAGCTTTAGCTATGTATTGTAACTAAGTTAAATATCTAGGGTTGTGATAAAATCTAATATCACTGGTTTTAAAAAGGGTTAGATTATAGTTTGGGTAATTAAAGAATTATTTGTTGAGTCATAATCTTAAAGCCTTTTTATTAACTGGCCATTAATAAAATTGATTAGTTAAACTTAAAATGAACTAGACATATAGACTTTAAGTTTAAAGACCTTATACTCAACAACCCACGATCTTCTTTAAGGATAGATAAACCTTAATAGATTTTCTTACAGGATAGGAATATACCTGTTGGGCGGGGGTAATCATAATTGGAATTCAAACTTAATGAATCTAGGTAATTTGGTTGACATAGACATATGATTCAATTGAATTAAACTAGGTATTTGTAAATGACCATCGGAAGAGGCTTTTACATAATTTAATATTCCAGATTAATAAATCAATATTTACCCAACTATGATTTAACTACTTCATCTTTTAATTAATATTGGAAGAATTCACAACCCTAGATAGTTTTTTATTCTCATTAATCTACTCTCAATTTCTTTTACTTGTTTTAAATTTAGATCATCATCATTTCAAATTCATAAACTTGTTATATTAGTAATCACTTGACCTCATAAAATTAATAGAATAGGTAATAAGTCCTCGTGTGATCGATACTTTTTATACTACTTGAACGATACGTGCGCTTGCGTTATACGTGTGTGATTACCCCGGTCAATCTCTTGTGTAATTTTTCATTTCAGAATTTTATAATTAGATAATTAAACAATAAGTTTATTTAATTGATCCGAGAAAATATTTTTGAAATCGGAAAATTTTGATTTTCCCTATTCCGTTGCGTTAACCGATATTCTGCCATAAAACCCCATCAGATCGACCCCGGACTTACCAGGTAATTTTATTATTTTCGAAAATCTTATACTTGGGAGTAAAGTGTTGGGATATATGCTATAGAGCTTCATGTATATAAACGGTTTACATGTTATGAAATAAAATTAGCGGTATTCATTTATCAAAAGTGTTTGTTTAAATTTCACATATTATAAAATTATCTTGATAACCCTAGATTACATGTGTACCTTCAGGCTTAGTGTATGTGTGTGCCATAAATAGAGGATTTAAGTCTGAAGTTGTATCTAAAATAGTCTATAGAGAGCAATAAAAGTGGGTACTTTGTTTGTGGTTATCTAAGTTGCGGTTCATTCTATAATTGTATGACGCTATTGATCTGGGATCGTCCATGTGGAGACATGAGAATGAAGGCACCTTGTATGATGTGATCATATAGGACTGTACCCAGATAGAAATGACTTTCTTATAATATCCGTTAAATAAAGAAATTCATTTCGATCAACGAGATGGTCATATATGGATTGATCTTAATCCTGAGTGTACTACGATCTCCTATGTCCTTTGATTTACAAAGGTGAGGTTCATGTAGCAGTCCCGACCAATAGCTACGTACTTTGGGGGCATGGTCTGGTGTGTAGATGGGGACGTTTTATATAGACATGAAGTTCACTCCTTGCGAGAAGTAGAGGATTATCTTCCTTAAGGGTTGATTCGGTACTTGAACGATTAGAGCGCTCAAGTCTTTCTATTACGAATAGAAAGATTAAAATTCATAATGTTTATGAATAAATTGTTCATTAAAGAATCAATGGTACTTAAGGTAAAAATAATTATAGTGGTATAACGGACATTATGACCCGAATCTAATTACGAGATACTCGTGAAGGGTTAATCTATATTTAGTGACTATATCGATGGACACCGACTTGGTTCAGCTTAATATACTATCTGCGGCAACGAGAATGCAACTTCAGATTTTTAGTGGAATAACCCGGAGTTAATAATTCAGAATATTTAATTAAGAGCTTAATTAACATTTTGAGATTATTGGAGCTCGGAACCCTAGGTTCATTTGGTCCCCGTGCTAGCTCGATATACTATAGCGAATTTAGTATAATTGGATAGTCCAATTATACTCACATGTGTATAAATATTATTAATATGATTAATAATTTTATTTCGTCACACTTGAAACTATATATTAAAAGTTAATATATGATTTTAATAATTATAAGATAATTATTAAATACAAATATTAAATTGTATATGATATAATTTAATAAGGCTAAGATTGTAATTTCTAAATTTTTGGTTTTGGAAACCCTTGGATTCAATTTGGAAGTTACACCTTTTAAATGTTATAATTATTTTGTTGTAACATCTTTGGCTTTATGGTAAGTAAATGATTTTTTCAAATTTTTTGAAATTTAACATGCTTGGCCGAAAATTGGAGGTGGAAAAAAGGAAAGGTTTCTTTTGTTTTTGGAAACAAATAAACCTAAGTATAAAAAGAAAAATTATTTTTCTTTTTACGAAGAAATTCATTCTAACCCTACCCTTCATCTTCTTCTTCTCAATTCTCTCTCAAGTGTTGAGAAAATCCAAAAGAAATAACAAGAAGAAATTAAAAACAAAAACCAAGTGTGATTCAATCTCTAAAACGTTTAGGGATTTATTTGTGAGTCTAGTCCACACTAGTTTTCCGTTGGTAACGAGATATAGCTCGGAAGACCTTTGTGGTGTTGAACCAAAATGCATTTTCTCCATCTTTTCTTGACTCTCGGCAGTGAGCATTATTTTTGCCTATTGTCGCCCTTTATTTGGAAAACGGAACTCGATTTGGTTTCGTTTTGATCCAGAATTTTTAGGGAACAATAGTGGTATTTTGGGGCTGTGTTGGGCTATTTTCAAGTGAAAAATCAGAAGTGAACATAGCCACTGTCCATTGCATTTCAGGGGCTGCTTCGGTAGTGCATTGGACATAAATCGGGTCCAAAACAGTCCATTTTTATGCGGCTGTTCAGGGACAGTTTCGGGACTGGGATTTTGTCTAAAACAGAAGCAAAATTCAGTGGTGGTACTGGTTGCATTCAGCCACTCAAAGGGAAGGGCATAAAAAATTTTCAAGTCCGATCCGGGTGCCTAAACCGTTTCCGCTGCTCAAGGAATGTGTTTCCTACATTTGGCATCGAGAACAAGGTTGAAAAGTGTTCTTAACCCTTCTCTTTTTCATTTAAAGTTTCTATTTTTTATATATTTATATGAGTTATAAATATTGAGATGTATGTTTAGATGAGTAAGCACAAAATCATATTCATGTGATGAATGGTTATTATTTTTCACATGATGAATGAATTTTGCATTGGTCGTAAATTTTTCAGGCTCTTATTTTTATGTTAGTTTTTGATTTTGGATTAAGGCCATAAGGCAATTGTTTACAATTTTTGTATTTTTATTTTCCAATGTAAATTTCAATTGGTTGTAATTTGGAGCACCGAAGTCGCAAAAGGAGCCAACACCACCTTGGAGCGTGATTTGAAGACCAAGGATGCGTTGGGAAATTTTGTACTAATTAGATTAGTATAGGAAAAAATAAGAGCCTCCCGTAAATACAAAATATTTTTTGTTATATGTATGTTTTAATTCGAATATTTGAATAACATTCATATAGCTGGGTGTCTACTCTTTGCATTTCACATGTCATAACATGCTTTAGATGTATTATCATTATAGACATGAAATATGATTTTATGTGATTAAATGTTTAAATAAGACTATGATATGCATGGAAAATAATTAATTGGATTAATTGGTTTCAAAGTTTTAAATTTGAATTCTAATATAGAGTGGGCTTAATGAGTGCAACATAAATTCCATTGGTATTAGGATGAAAACCCGGATATAAATTTCATAGCCGAATCCGAATGGAAGGTAATGTGGTCTGTACTCGAGATACAATTCCACGTACCATTGGATTTTATAACGCACTTAGATTAATTAAATGGTTTAATTTAAATATTGACCTTTTTAAGATTCTTAAATTTTAGACCTATTAGTATTCTAGTATTTTAAGAGTTAAAATATAATAGGTCACTAATAATACTCTTATTAAATTAGTTTAATTGAGTAATACAATTAGTATAGACTAATGGAGATTAATGATATAAATTTTAAGAGTTAAAATTGGTTAGGTCACTAATGGTGAACTAGTGTAAATAATAGTTATGATTTAGCCGCCATAAATTTATTCACACTAGTTAGATTAAAATATTAGATATTTTATAATTAGAAACCTTAAACTTAAAATAGTGAGTGGGAGAGGGATATACGACAGTATATCCCGCGATCTCCTTTGTTAGTCCGAAAACGTGAGATTCAAAAGGTGTCTCGAGACGACTTTATTTTCGTCCCCCTACGGATGATGTCCATTTTATGTCAATATCAAGTTTGGATTCCGAGAGGATATGGATTTTAGATGTATCTGGTGAACTGGCCTACCCTAAAACGACACTTCAATAGTTAAATCCAATGGTTTTAAAACGACGGGTCACACTTGTTGGGGTTGGTGCTTAGAGCGCCAATCCAGACCGTATTTATGTATGATTCATGAATACGAACATCCCCTTATTCCATAATATTACTTATTTATGGTTGCACCTCTTGTTTTTATATACGTATTCGATCTGATTACGATTAGATTGAAACTAAATGTGGTTTAGTGATATGTATATATTAGACAAAGGCCCGATAATATATAATGCAATACACAGTTACAAAGTTAGTTTGTAATTGACATTGGGAAGTGTCACTGCTATGTGTATATTATCAAACATAGTTCCTGGTCAAGATTTGCTAACACAGGTCGGTTAGTCAAATCCGTTGAGACCAGTACATGTCGTATATCGAGACTTGGTCCGATGGTTTATCCCAATGAACCATGAGTCTATGGAGACTCGTATAGACGTGTAGGTGTTTATAGTGGATAAACACTGAACGGCTCACCGAAGATTCTTAATGGATGGTACACCAACGTCAATAAGAATCTTCTCGGGTTGAGTAGCATAGTGGTCCTTCGACTTGAGATACCACTGTGGATGTATGAGACATCCTCCACACTTAGATGGTAGTCACGTCACCGATCTATTTAGATCAGACCTCCGCGTGTTCGTTGGGTGTGGATCGATCCTCAGGATATCCTGTGTGTGTCAAGATAGGATCCGTCAGTTCTGTGTACAGAGCATAGGTAGTCCATATATATTTTTAAGAGTCTGTTAAATTTGTGGCCACAGTATACATCAAAAGTAAGTTCCGAGTGTTATTTAGAGATTGCTAATAGATACGTCGACGAGATAATACCTATAGAGATTTGACGTTCACATCTATATCTCTGGGATTATCTGGATACCTGTGACGGAGGGATTATACGTATGCAATGACCTCGACCTGTATGATTCAGCTAGTTTATCCGTGATCGTCATAATCTACGGGTGGATAGATTATGGACACGAAATTGGATTTCGTGACGGATATACCTGAATCTAGAGAGTCTCAATAATGAAATATACTCGTAGAGCACTAGAGCAACATTAATAAATAATATTTATTATTTATTAAGTCGTTTAAAGGTTAAACGCAAGATACATGCTAAACGGACCCGATAGTCATTTAGTTAATTATTGTGTATTTACATTTAATACTTGATTAATTTAAATACACATTAATTAATAGTAAAATTGAGATATTTGACTAATATCCTAAATAAATATATGTATTTGATATTTAATGTAAATATTATACATATATTTAATATATTTGTATTTGATTAATTAATTAATTATTTAATTGTTAAATGATTAAATTAATTAAAATATAAATATCTTACATTAGGATATTTGATTTAAATGGCTTAGTTGCCTTTGTTGACCAAGTTTTAAATATCTAATAAAGTGTTTTTAGATATTTAATCAAGTTGATCAAACTTTAGTTAAATGAAATTGAAATGAAAAATTACCAAATACATGCTTGTAATTTCGGCCAAGGGTTTTTTATTACAAGTATATATTGTTTTCATTTCATCTTCATTTGATAACCTAATATATCTTAACCAAAACTCCATTAAAAGAAAGCAAATAATGGTAGAGAGAAAAGAAAGGAAAATCAAGAAAAGCTTGGAAAATAGTAAGTATTTCCAACCTTCCATTAGAGACTAATTTGTTCCTCTTGTTGTGGGCAACATCTTGTGATGTTCTTGAGTTTTTCTATTTTTTATTCTTTGTATTTTTGATGGATAAATGTTTGGTGAAAGTGTAGAGCATGTATAATGGAAAAAGCTTGTGACTAGTGTAGTTATAAGTGTTCTTTTAAGGTTTTGGAAACCATGTTGCTAATCTAGAGTTGTTGACCCACTCTTAAATGACCTAGATTTGATCTTGAGTTGTTTCATTGTGTTGAGACTTGGATTGGATGGAAGAATGATGATTGAAATAATTGATTTAACCAATTTGGTCTAATTTGTCAAATTTGATGAAATTGAAAAATTAGGGTTCATGACCAATTCCAAATTTGGGGCTTTTCATATATGTTGTGCATTTGGATGTGTATATGATGCATATAAAGTTTCATGTTCATTGGATTACATCTTGATGTGTTTTGATGCATGAAATGACAAAGTGCACACTTTGACACATTAATGGTGCATTCGGCCAAGTGGTCAATATTTGGGGATTTTTGTTGCATTGGTGTTTTGATGTTTTGAACATTCTAAGTTCATCATAGAAATGATTTAGAATCATTCAAAATTGATTAGATCAATTTCGGACTAAAATGGACTAAATACCAAGTGTAAGGGCAATTCGGTAAATTCACTTGAATATGATTCATTTGAATTTTATTTCATAATTTGATTATTGGATAATTAAATAAATATGTTTATTTAATTAATCCGAGAAAAATTTTTGAAATCGGAAAATTTGATTTTCCACCGCTTCCGCTGCTTTACCGGATTTAGCCCCTGAAAACCCCTACAAAATGGTATCAGAGCGAGTCTGATTCTAGGCCTCCATAAATGATTAGCTTGTTTTATTCAATGTTTAATCATGTTTTCTTGACTTTATACATGCATGTTATAATCTAATTTGATTAGATTTAGGGTGTATGACACTTAATGGAATATCCCCGCTTAATAAGGTTTTAAAGTAACTAGTATTTGTAATACTTGTTTCTTGGTCCGTCTTGTCAATACGGTTTATAAATATCTTTTCGTTGACTAAATCTGAGACCGTGCCTCTGCTGTGAGGATGTAGCTGATAGAAATTTATTTATGCCGAATGTATATTAGATACTAGATAAATTCAAGCGAAAGCGGAATCCTGAACGTGCCCTAGCTGTCAGGGTTACGCAAGTAACTTGAGTTTATCATTGACAAGTTTAACCTTGGTACGTCTCCTTGTGGGCCTGCCTTCGCATCGACAACGAGAATTGGCTAGGACCGGAACCTTAGAGTCACTAGTGAGTGATTGACAATTAGTTGTCTACCTGTGAATATACGTCGGCGAGACCGTGCCTCTGCTGTGAGTCGAAATATATTCATGGGGTCCTCTTCCCATTATGGAATTCGATTTAATTATTGAATTCTTGTCTTTCCGTTGGGGATTACGGCATTACGTAAAAATAGTGGGAGGCACTGCTAAGTTTAAAATATTCCATAACTTAGGCAGTGTATTTTATTATGGAAATTGCCGCTTGTTTGTTTCCTTATTCTATAGTAGATAGAATTAAACTTTTATTTACTGCACACATATTTTGATATGTTATCTGACTAGACTCTTGGTTGCAGTTATTCTAGAATAGGTTCTAGATACTAATATACTAGGATATTATTAGATTAGTCTAAACCATCGGGAACTGTTGTTCCGATTTTCTTGAAAAATAAAGATGGTTAATGACTTAGTTTCTAAGTCATGATAGATAATCTAGATAGATATCCCCTTTAGGATATAATACTTTAGAGACAATAGTTTCTTATGCAGTAAGAATTGACTTGAATTAGTTCATGTCTCGAGATTCTTGACTGGCATTTAAAAAGTCCAATTAGGTATTTGTTTATCTAGTAATGATGTTTCTAAGCTTTAATTACCTTTAGAGGTAATGTGTCTGACACAATTTGCTAAAAAGTTATTTACAATTGTTGTGAATAGTTGAATGCAAATAGTAAGCTAAAGAAAGGAGATGCGTATATTTGTGTATAGAAAATATCGATTTTCACAATACTACAACTATAGGTATTGGATACCAGATCTCCCGTCTAGTTATTTGAAATATTGGTTAATGATTGTTTTGATATTTAATATCAGAACTTGCGACTATTGGATAGTCACTTGTTCTTTATAAACAATTGTTACATATTTTATAATAACTAGTAGTGTCATTGACGTAGAGATAAACATTAAGAAAAATTATTCGGTAAAGTAAATAATTTAGAACGGTGCCTTATGGGTTTAATCACTTAAGCATTGGATGCTTATTCCGTATGGTGAAGGATGGTTTGATACTAGATCACACCAATATCCTTATCCATTTAATGAATATTGTATTCAGGAAAGTGATTAAGATCTCGTTTAACCAATGATTGTCATTGGACCACCAGATTTATTTAACTGATACATTGGATGTATATAGTTTAATGAATAATAATTGCTTAAGGTAGTTTTCTATACTTCGTAACTTAGTTGATGAATTGTCATAACTTAGTTATGAGTTTCTGAAGGAACACATATTGAAAGTCTTGAAAGTATCAAGTACTTTCAATCCGTTCTGATGAAACGTAGATTGAACATTTTTGACTTGTTCAAATATATTCAATCTAAAGGTTTTAGAGAATTCTATCCTCAAAATTCATAACATATCTTTGAACTGTTCAAAGATCTTTGATACGATCAAACGTATGAATTTAAAGCAATTAGTTCTAAGGTTATTCAGTAAATATGATTCATATTCAATATTATTCTTCCACGATTCCATCTTGATGGAATTGGTCAATGAAAGTAATTGAATCTTATATGATTTGATTCATTGATATTGAGTGTTACCGATTTAGTTTCAATACTCTTGGGGATATGCTCCAGTAACACTAATTCATTTCTATTAATTAATTTTCCATTAAATTCTACAGTTACATATATGATATGTATAGGTAGAAAATTCGAATCTTGAAAAGTTTGAGATTTGAATCTTTCTTTTATATAATAGTTATATATAATAGAAATTACTTACACCTCGGAGGTATAAGTAAAAGTTTATCATTTATTATATTTTATAGAATATTGTATTCTATTTAATAAAATATCTTTTCTACGATCCTAAGTTTGTCTGATCTTGTCAAAGTATAGAGAATACATATGTGATTAGAAGGGTTAGTGGGAGCGTACAAATTACTTTCTAGTGTTATATATCTTAACGACATTGTCATTATTATAGTAATAATGAGATGTTTGTGAGGTAAAAGATTTACCTAAGTCTTCTTTACTCCGTGAAAACAGTGGGAGTAGTCTTTGTTATATACGATATAAGGTTTTATATAAGATATAAAACCAAGAGACTTGTGAGATACTCCTATTATTCGTACATTAGATATGATCTAATAAAGGACATAACTAGGCTATTTGTATGACAGTTAGTATAACTGTTGGACAGTTATTGTGTGTCTTATATAAAGTATTCATCTTTCGTAAATGATGATTCCTTTTTCGAAAGAGATATTGATTAAAATGTCTAATCAATCTTATGTATCATCTGATGATTGTACGGGCCAAAATTGGGACCAGGGATAAAATCAACTTTTACCACAGAAGCCAACCACAAGATCTGGAGCCCGGTAGAAGATCCATGGGCCGCCTCACGAGCCCAAGCTCATTAACATAAAGACAGACAAACCGGCACCAGTTACAAAGATCAGGAAGTGGATCCGAATTCATAAATATCATCATGAAGTCGACGGTTTCAGGGGAGGAATACAGTCGCCAGTTATCAGACCTAAAGGACCTAAATTAAAACATCATTGAGGAGGCTTCCAACGGGCAGAAGATGGACCCCACATCAAAGGAACCTATAAAAGAGAGAAGCAAAGAATAGAGAGGGATAGGGACGCGACTCCTATCATCAGATAAAATCCAATACTCCACCCTCACGGCAATTAATCAGTGGTTGAGGTATCCTAAGGCCTTAATCCTTTCGCCTTTGACTTATTCATATTTTGGCTAACTTGAGCGTCGGAGTGCCTACGGCTTCCACCACACCGGTGGGCAGTAACCTCCTCTTTTGCTCTACTCTTATTTTGCAGGTTCGCTTGTGCCCCTCAACTCATTTTCAATTGTGGACCTCGACCGAAATCAGCGTCCACAATTTGGCGCCCACCGTGGGGCCTAGCGAGCGAATTTCGTAAAAGTAAGACACAACAACACATCAATCTGAAATGGCCTCAAGCAATGAGCAAAACCCGAATCCCATGATGGCACGGCTTGCCATGCTCCAATAACGTCTGCAAGCCCTAGAAGAAGAAAATCAAACGATACGAAACACCAACGACAGTCTACAGAAAAAGATGGAGCAGTTGTCATCCAATCCTCCGCAGAATAATACTCAAAGCCAAACCAGCAATCCAGACGACCAAAGCAATCCAACAATCCCGCTTATGACGAAAGGTCCAAACAACAATCACCAGCCTATTTCGCAAGAGCCGATCTCTCTCATCGATCCAACCCAACAGATCGCCACCTCTATCAGAAAGGAAATGATTGAATTCAAGGAAGCAATAATGTTGAGACTACCAGGGGTAAGGTTGCCAGTCAGGAAAAGTAGGGACAGAGAGATTTCTGATACCCCATTTGTGGAGTCGATTGTTGCTGTCGACTTGCCCCGGAAATTCAGCCCTCCGGAGATGAAGCCATATGATGGGTCTGCCGATCCAGACGACCACGTCATACACTACAAATACAAGATGATCTCAACCGGCCTGTCCCCAAGTCAGTGGGAGGCTGGAATGTGTAGATGCTTTGGCGAGACTCTGGCGGGACCTGCCCTTACTTGGTTCATCAACCTACCCTACAGGTCAATCGAGTCCTACCAAGAGCTAGCCGACAAATTTTTGCAACACTTTACAAGTTCATGCAAATTAGAAAATACTTCAGACGACCTTAATTCTATACAGCAGGGAAGGGGATAGTCTTTGCGGAGCTACGTTGCTCGATTTAACCGAGAGAGAATTACAGTCCCAGATCTCCACCAACCTACAGCAGTAGAAGCCTTCCGGAACAGACTGCTTTATGACAGTGGACTCTACAAGAAATTGACGAAATTTCGATGCTACAACATGGACCAGGTAATGGCACGGGCCCAGGTAGAAATAAGATGGGAAGAAGATAAAAGAAACAACAGAAGGGAAGATGTTGCGAATACCCGAATGGACCGAAGGCCTGCTACTCCCAGGCGGCACGATAGCAATATCCACACTCACAGGGAAAGGAGGAACCAACCAATAGGTGAGCGGCGACCTTTCTACACAAATGTTGACAGGAGACAAAGGCCATGCATGGAGGAGCAACCAACAAGCAAACCCAGGCTACCGGACTACAACTTTACAATTTCTCATGGGGAACTGGTCACCGTGCTTAAAAAGATGGGGAATGAAGTAAAGTGGCCTCCGCGCTCCAGAGACAGTTCGACAAAAAAAGACACCAGAAAGTGGTGTGAGTTCCACAGGGACCTGCTAACAAAGGTTTCCTGAGGGACCTGCTAACAGACAAGGGAAAGGCAACCATGTCACGAAGGGATGAATAAACCAACCAGGGAGAAGATCCTGTCCTACCACCCCTATAAATAACACAGTCAACGTTATTTCGGGAGGTTCAGGAATCAGTGGAACTACTTATTCAGCTGCCAAACGATATACAAGGGCTCTGATCAGTAATGTCTCTCATACTGCTATGTCTGTAGAAAAAGCCTTCACATATCTGACCATGGAGTTTCCAGACGATGAAAATTCCCACACCCTAAACCCACACCACGACGCTTTGGTCATCTCCTTGCAGGTGGCGGATTTTTTGGTCAAATGGGTGTTGATCGACACAGGTTCATCGGCAAACGTAATTTCCGCGAGCGCCCTCACCGACATGGGGACAGAGTTGGATAAAATCAATCGGCGGATGACAGTGTTGATCGGGTTCAGTGGGGAGCAGAAGTTCACGATGAGAGAAATCTCACTTCTAGTATACGTTGCTGGAGTGAACAAAATGACTACATTTCTGGTCTTGGAATGCCCTTCCGCATACAACCTGATAATGTGGAGGCCCTGGATTCACGACATGAGAGCGGTTTCATCAACCTACCATCAGGTGATAAAATTCCCTACTAAGTGGGGAGTATAAGAAATCAGAGGCGACAGGTTGGCATCTAGGAGCTGCTACCAAACAACTCTGAAGGCGAAGGACGAGTCAGCATAGCAATTACAGACTGAACCTCGAGTTTCGGAGCCGACATTCCGAACATAGAAAAGCTTGACGAGGTTCAGATTCATCCACAGTTCGAAGATCACAAGGCGCTAATTGGAGCTGGATTAGATCGAAACTCCGAGCCGACATCATAGAGTTTTTGAAGAGCCGACACGACAGTTTTGCATGGTCCCACAAAGATATGACAGGAGTCGACCCAAGGCTCATAACCCACGAATTGCATGTGGATCCAGAGTATACCCCAGTTAGGCAGAAAAGAAGAAAATTTGCCCCAGAAAGGAACCGGATCATCGACGAAGAAGTCCATAAGTTATTGGAGAATGGAGCGATAAGAGAAGTTCAATTTTCAGAATGGCTCACGAATGTCGTTGTGGTGAAGATAAAGAACGGGAAATGGAGAGTTTGCATCGACTTCACAGATTTGAATAAGGCATGTCCAAATGATTCATTTCCGCTTCCGCACATAGATTCTATGGTCGACGCAACGGTGGGACATGAGCTATTAAGTTTCATGGATGCGTACTCAGGCTACAACCAGATCTTCATGCACTCGGGCGATCAAGAAAAGACAGCCTTCGTAACCAACAAAGGGATTTTCTGTTATAAAGTCATGCCCTTCGGCCTAAAGAACGCGGGAGCAGCACATATCAAAGACTTGTCAACAAGATGTTCGACAGCCAAATCGGGAAAACAATGGAAGTGTACATAGACGATATGCTGGTGAAGTCGATCGAATCGGAGCAGCACCTAGATCATCTGAAAGAAGCATTCGACATCATGGATAGGTATGGAATGAAACTAAATCCAACTAAATGTGCTTTCGGTGTTGCTTCAGGAAAATTTTTGGGGTACGTGGTCACTCGGCGAGGGGTTGAAGCGAATCCGGACCAGATTAGATCGATCCTCGACATTCCATCTCCTTCCAGCCCAAAAGACGTCATGAGACTAACTGGGAGAATTGCCGCTCTAAACAGGTTTATCTCCAAATCTACAGATAAGAGCTTCTTGTTCTTTTCAGCTTTGAAGAAAGGAAACAGCTTTGACTGGACGCCCGCTTGTGAGGAAGCACTGACAAAGCTCAAATTGTACCTCACCACACCACCTTTGCTGTCCAAACCACACGACTTGGAGAGACTTTTTCTCTACTTGGGAGTTTCGGAGCAAGCGGTCAGCGGAGTCTTAGTAAGAGAAGAGGTAGGAGACCAACAACCAGTCTACTACGTGAGCAAAGCACTGTTGGGAGCAGAATCACGTTACCCTTTGATGGAGAAATTAGCCTTCGCCCTTGTTACAGCAGCAAGAAAACTCAGACCCTACTTCCAGGGGCACCCAATCACGGTGTACACGACCTATCCGTTGAGAAGAATACTTCATAAACCAGAAATATCAGGAAGGTTGATGAAGTGGGCAATCGAACTTGGAGAGCACGACATCACTTACCAGCCCAGAACCGCCATCAAATCTCAAGCGCTGGCCGACTTTGTGGCCGACTTCACCCCCAGCTTACTTACAACAACTGAAGTCAATATCAACTCCATCCAGCAAACGAAACCTTGGAAATTAGCAGTCGACGGGGCAAGTAATAAAAAAGGCTGCGGTCTTGGGATCATGATCATAACTCCAGCCGGCGACATAATACAGCAAGCGATCAAGTGTGGATTTAGAGTTACAAATAACGAGGCAGAATACGAAGCATTAATAGCTGGGCTGTCACTAGCTAAAGAATTGGGGGCCAGAGATATTGAAGTGAGAACCGATTCCCAGTTGATTGTGAACCAGATAGAAGGGTCGTATCAAGCCAGAGGACAAGCCATGGCTTCTTATCTACAAAAGGTAAGTGACCTACGATCGACGTTTGAAAATTTTCCATAACACAGGTCCCAAGAAACGAGAACTCCCAGGCTGATGCATTGGCGACCCTTGGTTCGACAATGGAAGGGAACGAGTCACGAACAATTCCAGTCGTGTACTTAAGCTGGCCCGCGATTTGTGAAGAAGAAACGATTGTCGCGGCGCTAGACACTGTCGACAGTTGGATGACACCAATCGTAAAGTATCTGCAAGACGGTATACTTCCAGACGACAGAATTCAAGCAAAGAAAGTTCAGAGACAGTCTGCCAGATATGTGTTGTACGACGGACAGTTGTTAAAAAGATCGTTCACAGGACCTTACTTGAAATGTATTGCACCTAACGAAGCGCAACATGTTTTGTCTGAGTTGCACGAAGGGGAATGTGGGAATCATTCTGGTGGTAGGAGCTTGGCCCAACGAGCGCACACGACAGGATATTACTGGCCCACAATGAGGTTCGACTCCTCTGAATACACGAAGAAGTGCGACAAATGCCAGAGATTCGCACCAATACCTCACCTCCCACCGGAGAGACTAAACCCCATCTTATCTCCATGGCCATTTATGAAGTGGGGGATGGACATTGTTGGAAAACTCCCAACGGCACCTGGCCAACGAGTGTACATGCTCGTAATGACGGACTACTACTCGAAGTGGATAGAGGCAGAAGCATTTGCCAGAATACGCGACAAGGAAGCCCAAACTTTCGTATGGAAAAACATCATCTGTCGATTCGGCATACCGAAAGAGATCGTGACTGACAACGGAGCACAATTCATTAGCCACCACTTCCAAGACTTCTGCAGGAATTGGGGCATAAGGTTGAACTTCTCCACCCCTCGCTTTCCACAAGCAAACGGACAAGCCGAATCATCCAACAAGACGATTATGAACACCCTGAAGAAGAGGTTGGAGAAAGCTAAGGGAGCCTGGGCTGACGAACTGCCAGGAGTATTATGGTCATACAGGACAACGACGAGGTCTTCAACAGGCGAAACTCCTTTCGCATTAGCATTTGGGACGGAAGCAGTCATACCAACTGAAGAAGTCATCCCTTCAACGCGCTACCAATATCTCAACGAAGAAAACAATCAACGACTGATGAATTTCAATCTCGACACGATTGAAGAGACAAGAGACCGAGCTTCCATTCGACTGGCCGCATATCAACAGAGGATGGCCAGATACTTCGACAAAAACGTTAGGAGTAGGAATTTCAAGGCTGGAGATTGGGTCCTACGGAGAGTGTTCCAGAACACCAAGGAAGTTGGAGACGGGAAGTTGGGTCCAAATTGGGAAGGCCCTTACCTCGTCACGAAAGTAGTTGGGAAAGGAGCGTACAAGCTACAGAATTTGGAGGGGGCTCTCGTACGCAACAGTTGGAACGCGATGCATCTTAAGCGATTTAACCGGTAACTCTTATGTTTGTGGTTTGTTTGTTTGCAGTTATATGTTCAGTTAGTTGTTTTATTAAGATTGAATAAAGAAATCAGCAGAAGTCGTTCGACTAAGCGCAATAAAAGTTTGTCAAATTAAAATATCAACCGACATTTGTACAACACGTCACAATATCATTCTTCCAATTTCATACGACATAGACAGCACATACAAAACGTGATTACAGCTCTCCTGTCAAAGCCATTGATTTAACTTCATACAAAATTTCAAAGCTAACTTTAGACCTGAAACTACCTAGACATTGTCTGGTGCTTCATCGGTAGCCGTAGGAAGACTGGCGGGTGCATCATCTTGGGTTTCGGCAGCTTCCTCTATAATTCTTCTCCCCCTAAATTCCTTCCGACCTCCTCATTTTCAGCAACGGCAAGTGCGTCTGTTTCCGCCCCATCCTTCTTTGATTCAACCTCCAACCCTTTTTCTTCAAAATCATCCTCCGTCGAAGAAGAGATCCCGGCCTCACGCCTCTCATATTCTCTAATCCACTTCTCAGGTTTCCAGTCGACGTGTTTCCCAGCTAAGAAATCCCTCATTAAATCACGCATGTTTCTCATCATGGAGTCAATGGCGATATCCTCCATTTGCTCTAACAGTAATTCCTTCTCTTTCTTCACATTCTCGAAACCTTCTTTGTAGCTATCGATTGTCAGCTCAGCCGTTTCCTTCTCCAATTGCAAAGCAGCCTTAACTTCCTTCAGTTCTTTCTCAAGAACTCTTTCCTTCCTTTGAGAAGCAATGATACCAGACTTCAACTCTGATGACTCCTTCCTCATCACCGACAGCGATTTCTCCAGCTCCTTTGTCCTCCTTTGATTGGACTCCACATTTTTTCGCATGAATAGGCTGCATTCCAGTGCCTAAGGAAGCCGAGTTAAAAAAAAAAAAGTAATATAATAGTAATAAAGGTTGCTACTCACTTGATAATTTAGTGCGATGGCTTTCTTCATGACTTCCATTGGGCCAATTTGTGCCAATCTTACTTCATCCCCTTCGAGGAGAAGTCCTTCTACGAATGAGTCAATACTCGAAGGATCGGATATAGCAGTCGACTCTCGTGGAACCTTTAAGGTAAGGTTATCAGAGTCATCTTCCTCCTCAACTTCGGGAACAAACTTCCTCTTTTTCCCCGCAGAAATCGTCGCGGTCGACTTCACCTTCTCTACTTCAATTTCTCTTTGTTGAGGCCCAGCCTCTTTTTCAGCCTCTAACTCTTTCTTCTTCAGCTTCCTTGATTTTTTCCGACTCTTCATTTCGTCGAGTGAAGCTACGGTGAATGGCCCAGTCATTATTTCCTCTGCGCATAAAAATTCCTCGGGTTTTAGGGGCTCTCGATATCTATTTCCCCATATAACTTTTGACACGACCATCTACTATTTATCACGGACAAAAGATCGTTACATAAGGCCAGAACTTTACCTTCTCGATGATATATTTCTTTCCACAGCGGAGTCGACCTTAACCTCTTTTCCGTTAAAATAGTTTTGCAATCCCTTTTTTCGGCCGACAGGGACAAAATGGCTTTGGTGTTGGAGGTTGTACGTGCAGTCTTGATGAATGACTTGTTCCGTAGAGGACCTGCAACAATAAGATCATGGTTACTCAAAGAAAAATGAACGACTCAAAGATTGAAATTAAGCGAAAGTTCGTTACTCACTCGACAAACACCAAAATTCCGGGATTCGACCAACCCCGGCCGATCCAAATATACCCTCACCCTTCACAAAGAAATAATAAGACTGCCAATTTCCCCTATCATTAGTCGGCAATCCGGTGACTAAATGTGTCTTTCTTTGACGAAGGATCAACGTATACCTCTCTTTCTCCTTCAAATGTTCCTTCAGATAATACGTCTCTAAAACGTCCTTCACCTCGAAAAGTACCCCCAGTTCAAAGGATAAACATTCAATCGACAATAAGATCCTCCATGCATTCGGCATCAGCTGTGAATGAGCAACTTCGAAATGATCCAAAACCTCCCAAACCAGTCTCGGAATAGGAAACCTCAGCCCTATAAAAAATGGACGCACATAGAATCCCATCCACCCAGGAACCCTGTAATCAATTCTTTCATTCGACAAAGGCACCTGGAGTTCCAAAGTATTAGGGAACCTGTACATACAGCTGAGTTCCCTCAATACTTTCCCATTCAGTCATTTGTGCAGGATTCTTTGATAATAAGTTAGTAGGTTCACTCGTACAAGGTAATTCGCTCGACTCCCCAATTGCGGGCAAAGACCTTAACGGAATAGCCTCGGCAGGGATTACTGGTGGAGAAGGCATAGCTAAGGTAACAACACCACTCTCGATAAATTCCTGGTACGACCTACCTCCACACTCTACAAACTCCTTGCTTTCACTTGATGATCCCACGGTTTCACTTGACGACTCGACATATGTATCGATCTTGGCACCTAAGCTGCCTAAAGATTCACCACTCGACATCTTCCAGACGACAAGCATTAAACAACTAAACCCTCTAGTAGCCTACCTCCTAAAGATCAAAACCCACAAACATAAATTGAAAACTAATCACGCAAACCAAGAGATCAAACAGCTTAACTTATCTAAGAGCAGCTTGAATATTCACTATGAATGTTTAAAGGAATGAAGAACAAGAAGAAGATTTCGAAGAATACCTTGAAAATTCTTGAGAGCACACCTTACTCGACTTCCGAATGAGGCGAAATGAAACACCCAATGTTCCTTTATACATGCTACCTAAAGATCTGGCGCCAAAATTCCCGCCCAAATGGACGCCTCGTAATTTGCATTAGGTCTTACAACATCTAATGACACGTGTGAAAAGCCAGATCATTTCCAACGGGAATCGTCGAATGGAATATCGATTCGACCAAACATTTATACAAGGCTTGACACTGTATCTCCTCGATATTTGACACAACGCCTAATAAAATTTAGGTACCATAAATAGCGAACACACAATCCTCACGACTCATACGACAAGTCGAGTGATATTATTCCTGAACCACCACCTGGTTCAGTCGACCAGGGGACATCCCCCACATGATTCATGCTGAGTCAAGGAATCATGGAATATACTCGACTCATACGACAAGTCGAGTGATATTATTCCTGAACCACCACCTGGTTCAGTCGACCAGGGGACATCCCCCACATGATTCATGTTGAGTCAAGGAATCATGGAATATTCTCGACTCATACGACAAGTCGAGTGATATTATTCCTGAACCACCACCTGGTTCAGTCGACCAGGGGACATCCCCCACATGATTCATGCTGAGTCAAGGAATCATGGAATATTCTCGACTCATACGACAAGTCGAGTGATGTTATTCCTGAACCACCACCTGGTTCAGTCGACCAGGGGACATCCCCCACATGATTCATGCGGAGTCAAGGAATCATGGAATATTCTCGACTCATACGACAAGTCGAGTGATGTTATTCCTGAACCACCATCTGGTTCAGTCGACCAGGGGACATCCCCCACATGATTCATGCTGAGTCAAGGAATCATGAAAATTCTCGACTCATACGACAAGTCGAGTGATATTATTCCTGAACCACCACCTGGTTCAGTCGACCAGGGGACATCCCCCACATGATTCATGCTGAGTCAAGGAATCATGGAATATTCTCGACTCATACGACAAGTCAGTGATGTTATTCCTGAACCACCACCTGGTTCAGTCGACCAGGGGACATCCCCCACATGATTCATGCTGAGTCAAGGAATCATGGAATTCTCGACTCATACGACAAGTCGCGAGTAAGTATGTTCCTGAACCACCACCTGGTTCAGTCGACCAGGGGACATCCCCCACATGATTCATGCCGAGTCAATGAATCATGGAATATTCTCGACTCATACGATAAGTCGAGTGATGTTATTACTGAACCACCACCTGGTTCATTCGACCAGGGGACTCCCCCACATGATTCATGCTGAGTCAAGGAATCATGGAATATACTCGACTCATACGACAAGTCGAGTGATATTATTCCTGAACCACCACCTGGTTCAGTCGACCAGGGGACATCCCCCACATGATTCATGCTGAGTCAATGCGCCATGGAATATACTCGACTCATACGACAAGTCGAGTGATGTTATTCCTGAACCACCACCTGGTTCAGTCGACCAGGGGACATCCCCCACATGATTCATGCCGAATCATGGAATCATGGAATCCGCTCAACATGTCGAGTGTGATCCTGAGCCACCGCCTGGTTCAAGTCGACCAAGGGACACCCCTGATGACTCATGTCGAGTCAAATACAGTCATTGAATACACTCAACACTTACGACCTGTCGAGTGTGATCCTGAGCCACCCCCCGGTTCAATTGACCAAGGGACATACCCCTGATGACTCATGTCGAGTCAAATATAATCATTGAATTTATTCACCTCATACGACAAGATGAGTAGACCTGAATTCTTCCTCTTAATTGCAAAACGAGACGTCATTAGCTCAAGACCATCGCCAAGATCAGAGGAGTGATCGTCCATATCTCGATTTATTCGACAGAAGATACTCTCAAAGCCTGGGACTTCCAGACTTAGAAAGTAGGGGACAAACTGTACGGGCCAAAATTAGGCCCAGGGATAAAATCGACTTTTACCACAGAAGCCAACCACAAGATCTGGAGCCCGGTAGAAAATCCATGGGCCGCCCCACGAGCCCAAGCTCATTAACATAAAGACAGACAAACGGGCACCAGTTACAAAGATCAGGAAGTGGATCCGAATTCATAAATATCATCATGAAGTCGACAGTTTCAAGGGAGGAATACAGTTGCCAGTTATCAGACCTAAATGACCTAAATTAAAACATCATTGATGAGGCTTCCAACGGGCAGAAGATGGACCCCACATCAAAGGAACCTATAAAAGAGAGAAGCAAAGAATAAAGAGGGATCGGGACACGACTCCTATCATCAGATAAAATCCAATACTCCGCCCTCACGGCAATTAATCAGTGGTTGAGGTATCCTAAGGCCTTAATCCTTTCGCCATAGACTTATTCATATTTTGGCTAACTTGAGCGTCGGAGTGCATACGGCTTCCACCACACCGGTGGGCAGTAACCTCCTCTTTTGCTCTACTCTTATTTTGCAGGTTCGCTTGTGCCCCTCAACTCATTTTCAATTGTGGACCTCGACCGAAATCAGCGTCCACAATGATGACATAATAAATACTTTATAATGTGCGATTGTAGATATAGATTTAATCGTAATTGTTATGAGTTATTTTGATATCTTATAGACCATATGATGGATCTTGAAACACGTTCTTTATGATCCTTAAGATATTAAGAACAAGTTTCTAATTCATGGAGAAAACAGTCTGCAACCATTAAGTTCATATTAGTTTTGAGACTAATTATGACGTTAGATAGTCTACGTCATAAAGAGTCACAAAAGATGCAGTGGGAGTGTCACGAAGGATTCTACTAACTGAGTAGAATTAAATGCAACTTATGAAGTATAGACTTATGAAGTTGCATAGTGACCTTATAAATTAGAAGTTTTATATTGGTGTTGTGCTTGCGGTTGTCCTCATAATATTTTTGGATTTGATCCCTAAATACTTGGACAACTTAGTAGCTATAGCATAATACAGATATAACATCCATGTCATATTAATGTATAATTTAGATTCTACAAAATATGAATGATGCTGACTAAGGGAAACGATGGAGTTTGTTTTGACAAACTCAATATTTCATAGCGGACTTGTTTCTTGCCTCTTAAGTACTGGTGAGCTTTTGAGGGCCATGTTCATATGATACACATTGAGACGTGTATATGATACCGTGGATTGGCACTAGAGCAAGTGAGAGAAATTGTTGGGGTTGGTGCTCAGAACGCCAACCGAGACCGTATTTATGTATGATTCATGAATACGAACATCCCCTTATTCCATAATATTACTTATTTATGGTTGCACCTCTTGTTTTTATATACGTATTCGATCTGATTACGATTAGATTAAAACTAAATGTGGTTTGGTGATATGTATATATTAGACAAAGGCCCGATAATATATAATGCAGTACACAGTTACAAAGTTAGTTTGTAATTGACATTGGGAAGTGTCACTGCTATGTGTATATTATCAAACATAGTTCCTGGTCAAGATTTGCTAACACGGGTCGGTTAGTCAAATCCGTTGAGACCAGTACATGTCATATATCGAGACTTGGTCCGATGGTTTATCCCAATGAACCATGAGTCTATGGAGACTCGTATAGACGTGTAGGTGTTTATAGTGGATAAACACTGAACGGCTCACCGAAGATTCTTAATGGATGTTACACCAACGTCAATAAGAATCTTCTCGGGTTGAGTAGCATAGTGGTCATTCGACTTGAGACACCACTGTGGATGTATGAGACGTCCTCCACACTTAGATTTCAGTCACGTCACCGATCTATTTAGATCAGACCTCCGCCTGTTCGTTGGGTGTGGATCGATCCTCAGGATATCCTGTGTGTGTCAAGATAGGATCCGTCAGTTCTGTGTACAGAGCATAGGTAGTCCATATATTTAGCCAGTCTGTTAAATCTGTGGCCACGGTATACATCGGAAGTAAGTTTCGAGTGTTATTTAGAGATTGCTAATAGATACGTCGACGAGATAATACCTATAGAGATTTGACGTTCACATCTATATCTCTGGGATTATCTGGATACCTGTGACGGAGGGATTATACGTATGCAATGACCTCGACCTGTATGATTCAGCTAGTTTATCTGTGATCGTCATAATCTACGGGTGGATAGATTATGGACACGAAATTGGATTTCGTGACGGATATACCTGAATCTAGAGAGTCTCAATAATGAAATATACTCGTAGAGCACTAGAACAACATTAATAAATAATATTTATTATTATTAAGTCGTTTAAAGGTTAAACGCAAGATACATGTTAAAGGGACCCGATAGTCATTTAGTTAATTATTATGTATTTACATTTAATACTTGATTAATTTAAATACACATTAATTAATAGTAAATTGAGATATTTGACTAATATCCTAAATAATATATGTATTTGATATTTAATGTAATATTATACATATATTTAAATATTATTTATTTTGATTAATTAATTAATTATTTAATTGTTAAATGATTAAATTATTAAAATATAAATATCTTACATTAGGATATTTGATTTAAATGGCTTAGTTGCCTTTGTTGACCAAGTTTTAAATATTTAATAAGGTTTTTTCGATATTTAATCAAGTTGATCAAACTTTAGTTAAATGAAATTGAAATGAAAATTACCCAATACATGCTTGTAATTTCGGCCAAGGTTTTTTGTTACAAGTATATATTGTTTTCATTCATCTTCATTTGATAACCTAATATATCTTAACCAAAACTCCATTAAAAGAAAGCAAACTAATGGTAGAGAGAAAAGAAAGGAAAATCAAGAAAAGCTTGGTAAATAGTAAGTATTTCCAACCTTCCATTAGAGAGTAATTTGTTCCTCTTGTTGTGGGCAACTTCTTGTGAAGTTCTTGAGTTTTTCTATTCTTTATTCTTTGTATTTTTGATTGATAAATGTTTGGTGAAAGTGTAGAGCATGTATAATGGAAAAAGCTTGTGACTAGTGTAGTTATAAATGTTCTTTTAAGGTTTTGGAAACCATGTTGCTAATCTAGAGTTGTTGACCCACTCTAAAATGACCTAGATTTTATCTTGAGTTGTTTCATTGTGTTGAGACTTGGATTGGATGGAAGAATGATGATTGAAACAATTGATTTAACCAATTTGGTCTAATTGTCCAATTTGATGAAATTGAAAAATTAGGGTTCATGACCAATTCCAAATTTGGGGTTTTCATATATGTTGTGCATTTGGATGTGTATATGATGCATATAAAGTTTCATGTTCATTGGATTACATCTTGATGTGTTTTGATGCATGAAATGACAAAGTGCACACTTTGACACCTTAATGGTGCATTCGGCCAAGTGGTCAAATTTGGGGATTTTTGTTGCTTTGGTGTTTTGATGTTTTGAACATGCTAAGTTCATCTTAGAAATGATTTAGAATCATTCAAAATTGATTAGATCAATTTCGGACTAAAAACTAATACCAAGTGTAAGGGCAATTCGGTAAATTCACTTGAATATGATTCATTTGAATTTTATTTCATAATTTGATTATTGGATAATTAAATAAATATGTTTATTTAATTAATCCGAGAAAAAGTTTTGAAATCGGAAAATGATTTTCCACCGCTTCCGCTGCGTTACCGGATTTAGCCCTAAAACCCCTACAAAATGGTATCAGAGCGAGTCTGATTCTAGGCCTCCATAAATGATTAGCTTGTTTTATTCAATGTTTAATCATGTTTTCTTGACTTTATACATGCATGTTATAATCTAATTTGATTAGATTTAGGGTGTATGACACTTAATGGAATATCCCCGCTTAATAAGGTTTTAAAGTAACTAGTATTTGGAATACTTGTTTCTTGGTCCGTCTTGTCAATACGGTTTATAAATATCTTTTCGTTGACTACATCCGAGACCGTGCCTCTGCTGTGAGGATGTAGCTGATAGAAATTTATTTATGCCGAATGTATATTAGATACTAGATAAATTCAAGCGAAAACGGAATCCTGAACGTGCCCTAGCTGTCAGGGTTACGCAAGTAACTTGAGTTTATCATTGACAAGTTTAACCTTGATACGTCTCCTTGTGGGCCTGCCTTCGCAGCGACAACGAGAAACGGCTAGGACCGGAACCTTGGAGTCATTAGTGAGTGATTGACAATTAGTTGTCTACCTGTGAATATACGTCCGCGAGACCGTGACTCTGCTGTGAGTCGAAATATATTCATGGGGTCCTCTTCCCATTATGGAATTCGATTTAATTATTGAGTTCTTGTCTTTCCGTTGGGGGTTACGACATTACGTAAAAATAGTGGGAGGCACTGCTAAGTTTAAAATATTCCATAACTTAGGCAGTGTATGTTATTATGGAAATTGCCGCTTGTTTGTTTCCTTATTCTATAGTAGATAGAATTAAACTTTTATTTACTGCACATATTTTGATATGTTATCTGACTAGACTCTTGGTTGCAGTTATTCTAGAATAGGTTCTAGATATAATAGACTAGGATATTATTAGATTAGTCTAAACCATCGGGAACTGTTGTTCCGATTTTCTTGAAAAATAAAGATGGTTATGACTTAGTTTCTAAGTCATGATAGATAATCTAGATAGATATCCCCTTTAGATATAATACTTTAGAGACAATAGTTTCTTATGCAGTAAGAATTGACTTGAATTAGTTCATGTCTCGAGATTCTTGACTGGCATTTAAAAAGCCCTATTAGGTATTTGTTTATCTAGTAATGACGTTTCTAAGCTTTAATTACCTTTAGAGGTAATGTGTCTGACACAATTTGCTAATCAGTTATTTACAATTGTTGTGAATAGTTGAATGCAAATAGTAAAGCTAAAGAAAGGAGATGCGTATATTTGTGTATAGAAAATATCGATTTTCACAATACTACAACTATAGGTATTGGATACCAGATCTCCCGTCTAGTTATTTGAAATATTGGTTAACGATTGTTTTGATATTTGATATCGGAACTTGCGACTATTGGATAGTCACTTGTTCTTTATAAACAATTGTTACATATTTTATAATAACTAGTAGTGTCATTGACGTAGAGATAAACATTAAGAAAAATTATTCGGTAAAGTAAATAATTTAGAACGGTGCTTTATGGTTTAATCACTTAAGCATTGGATGCTTATTCCGTATGGTAAAGGATGGTTTGATACTAGATCACACCACACATCCTTATCCATTTAATGAATATTGTATTCAGGAAAGTGATTAAGATCTCGTTTAACCAATGATTGTCATTGGACCACCAGATTTATTTAACTGATACATTGGATGTATGTAGTTTAATAAATAATAATTGCTTAAGGTAGTTTTCTTTACTTCGTAACTTAGTTGATGAATTGTCATAACTTAGTTATGTGTTCTGAAGGAACACATATTGAAAGTCTTGAAAGTATCAAGTACTTTCAATCCGTTCTGATGAAACGTAGATTGAACATTTTTGACTTGTTCAAATATATTCAATCTAAAGGTTTTAGAGAATTCTATCCTCAAAATTCATAACATGTCTTTGAACTGTTCAAAGATCTTTGATACGATCAAACGTATGAATTTAAAGCAATTAGTTCTAAGGTTATTCAGTGAATATGATTCATATTCAATATTATTCTTCCACGATTCCATCTTGATGGAATTGAGTAGTGGGAGCAATCGAATCTTATATGATTTGATTCGTTTGATATTGAATGTTACCGAATTAGTTTCAATACTCTTGGGGTTATGCTCCAGTAACACTAATTCATCTCTTAATTAATGTTCCATTAATTTCTACAGTTGCATATATGATATGTATAGGTAGAAAATTCGAATCTTGAAAAGTTTGAGATTTGAATCTTTCTTTTATATAATGGAAATTACTTACACTTTGGAGGTATAAGTAAAAATTTATCATTATTCTGTTTAATAGAATATTGTATTCTATTTAATAGAATATCTTTCCTACGATCTAAGTAATAAAATTGTTTTATTACTTGGTGTGTAACATCAGATGTTAACTATTGTAGAAAAGACTTGACTTATTGAAGTCAAATGTGAGAATGATAAATTATAAATGGAACTATGTAATTAATAAGATGAAACAACCCTTATACATCTTCCGTACAAGTCCAATAGGATAACAAAATCATTCACGAGTATTTGATACTTAATGGTTCCGTTGTTTTCTTATTGAAGAAAATTATCCTATGACTTATAATGGAAGCGATATTTGATATCGATTCTGGAAGTTCACCATTGAACCTTAGATCTAAGATTGTTCATAGCTTACTACGATCAAGTTTTGAACTTGATTACGCTTTCATTATGAATTAGTTCATGATATGTGCTAATTGTTTGCACAAGGAAGCAATGTGAGCTTATAAGGTTTGACCTTTATAGTATGACAGTGAGAAAAGTTATACTCAGCAATCTATTGTAGATTCTGAGAAAACTTATCTCTAGTCACACTAATTGAACAATTAAAGATATATTGGTTAATGTTGATAATAAACTGTACATTTTAGCTAAAGAATGCAAAGTGGCGTTTTTGGATGACTTATTCAGATAAGAGATCAGTTGTGATTTCCTTATTTGAAGAGTTCATTCTGAAATGGCCCTAGAGTTTGTGTTCTGCTGAGATCGCAGTTTAGTGTGCTAGCTTACAGAGCCTATTGTAGACTCGGATAAGTCTTCCAGAAATCTGTGTTCTCTGTTTTTGATATCGTCAGATTGTCTGATCTTGTCAAAGTATATAGAATACATATGTGATTAGAAGGGTTAGTGGGAGCGTACAAATTACTTTCTAGTGTTATATATCTTAACGACATTGTCATTATTATAGTAATAATGAGATGTTGTGAGGTAAAAGATTTACCTAAGTCTTCTTTACTCCGTGAAAACAGTGGGAGTAGTCTTTTATATACGATATAAGGTTTTATATAAGATATAAAACCAAGAGACTTGTGAGATACTCCTATTATTCGTACATTAGATATGATCTAATAAAGGACATAACTAGGCTATCTGTATGACAGTTAGTATAACTGTTGGACAGTTATTGTGTCTTATATAAAGTATTCATCTTTCGTAAATGATGATTCATTTTTCGAAAGAGATATTGATTAGAATGTCTAATCAATCTTATGTATCATTTGATGATGACATAATAAATACCTTATAATATGCGATGTAGATATTGATTTAATCGTAATTGTTACGAGTTATTTTGATATCCTATAGACCATATGATGGATCTTGAAACACGTTCTTTGTGATCCTAGATATTAAGAACGAGTTTCTAATTCATGGAGAAACAGTCTGCAACCATTAAGTCATATTAGTTTTGAGACTTATTATGACGTTAGATAGTCTACGTCATAAAGAGTCACAAAAGATGCAGTGGGAGTGTCACGAAGATTCTACTAACTGAGTAGAATTAAATGCAACTTATGAAGTATAGACTTATGAAGTTCATAGTGACCTTATAAATTAGAAGTTTTATATTGGTGTTGTGCTTGCGGTTGTCCTCATAGTATTTTGGATTTGATCCCTAAATACTTGGACAACTTAGTAGCTGTAGCATAATACAGATATAACATCCATGTCATATTAATGTATAATTTAGATTCTACAAAATATGAATGATGCTGACTAGGGAAACGATGGAGTTTGTTTTGACAAACTCAATATTTCATAGCGGACTTGTTTCTTGCCTCTTAAGTACTGGTGAGCTTTTGAGGGCCATGTGCATATGATACACATTGAGACGTGTATATGATACCGTGGATTGGCACTAGAGCAAGTGAGAGAAATTGTTGGGGTTGGTGCTCAGAGCGCCAATCCAGACCGTGTTTATGTATGATTCATGAATACGAACATCCCCTTATTCCATAATATTACTTATTTATGGTTGCACCTCTTGTTTTTATATACGTATTCGATCTGATTACGATTAGATTGAAACTAAATGTGGTTTAGTGATATGTATATATTAGACAAAGGCCCGATAATATATAATGCAGTACACAGTTACAAAGTAGTTTGTAATTGACATTGGGAAGTGTCAATGCTATGTGTATATTATCAAACATAGTTCCTGGTCAAGATTTGCTAACACGGGTCGGTAGTCAAATCCGTTGAGACCAGTACATGTCGTATATCGAGACTTGGTCCGATGGTTTATCCCAATGAACCATGAGTCTATGGAGACTCGTATAGACGTGTAGGTGTTTATAGTGGATAAACATTGAACGGCTCACCGAAGATTCTTAATGGATGGTACACCAACGTCAATAAGAATCTTCTCGGGTTGAGTAGCATAGTGGTCCTTCGACTTGAGACACCACTGTGGATGTATGAGACATCCTCCACACTTAGATGGCAGTCACGTCACCGATCTATTTAGATCAGACCTCCGCCTGTTCGTTGGGTGTGGATCGATCCTCGGGATATCCTGTGTGTGTCAAGATAGGATCCGTCAGTTCTGTGTACATAGCATAGGTAGTCCATATATATTTAGCAGTCTGTTAAATCTGTGGCCACAGTATACATCGGAAGTAAGTTCCGAGTGTTATTTAGAGATTGCTAATAGATACGTCGACGAGATAATACCTATAGAGATTTGACGTTCACATCTATATCTCTGGGATTATCTGGATACCTGTGACGGAGGGATTATACGTATGCAATGACCTCGACCTGTATGATTCAGCTAGTTTATCTGTGATCGTCATAATCTACGGGTGGATAGATTATGGACACGAAATTAGATTTCGTGACGGATATACCTGAATCTAGAGAGTCTCAATAATGAAATATACTCGTAGAGCACTAGAGCAACATTAATAAATAATATTGATTATTTATTAAGTCGTTTAAAGGTTAAACGCAAGATACATGCTAAAGGGACCCGATAGTCATTTAGTTAATATTGTGTATTTACATTTAATACTTGATTAATTTAAATACACATTAATTAATAGTAAAATTGAGATATTGACTAATATCCTAAATAAATATGTATTTGATATTTAATGTAAATATATACATATATTTAATATATTTGTATTGATTAATTAATTAATTATTTAATTGTTAAATGATTAAATTAATTAAAATATAAATATCTTACATTAGGATATTTGATTTAATGGCTTAGTTGCCTTTGTTGACCAAGTTTTAAATATCTAATAAAGTGTTTTTAGATATTTAATCAAGTTGATCAAATTTTAGTTAAATGAAATTGAAATGAAAATTACCAAATACATGCTTGTAATTTCGGCCAAGGGTTTTTGTTACAAGTATATCTTGTTTTCATTTCATCTTCATTTGATAACCTAATATATTTAACAAAACTCCATTAAAAGAAAGCAAAGAATGGTAGAGAGAAAAGAAAGGAAAATCAAGAAAAGCTTGGAAATAGTAAGTATTTCCAACCTTCCATTAGAGAGTAATTGTTCCTCTTGTTGTGGGCAACATCTTGTGATGTTCTTGAGTTTTTATATTCTTTATTCTTTGTATTTTTGATGGATAAATTTGGTGAAAGTGTAGAGCATGTATAATGAAAAAAGCTTGTGACTAGTGTAGTTATAAGTGTTCTTTTAAGGTTTTGGAAACCATGTTGCTAATCTAGAGTTGTTGACCCACTCTTAAATGACCTAGATTTTATCTTGAGTTGTTTCATTGTGTTGAGACTTTGATTGGATGGAAGAATGATGATTGAAACAATGATTTAACCAATTTGGTCTAATTTGTCAAATTTGATGAAATTGAAAAATTAGGGTTCATGACCAATCCAAATTTGAGGATTTTAATATATGTTGTGCATTTGGATGTGTATATGATTCATATAAAGTTTCATGTTCATTGGATTACATCTTGATGTGTTTTGATGCATGAAATGACAAAGTGCACACTTTGGCACCTTAATGGTGCATTCAGCCAAGTGGTCAATATTTGGGGATTTTTGTTGCATGGTGTTTTGATGTTTTGAACATGCTAAGTTCATCATAGAAATGATTTAGAATCATTCAAAATTGATTAGATCAATTTCGGACTAAAATGGACTAAATACCAAGTGTAAGGGCAATTCAGTAAATTCACTTGAATATGATTCATTTGAATTTTATTTCATAATTTGATTATTGGATAATTAAATAAATATGTTTATTAATTAATCCGAGAAAAATTTGAAATCGGAAAATTTGATTTTCCACCGCTTCCGCTGCGTTACCGGATTTAGCCTCTGAAAACCCCTACAACACTCACAAAGGAATGATTAACTGTTAATCAAAATTCTTTGATCGAATCAAACGGTAGTTGGTTAATATAGGAATAAGAGTTATTCCCGCATATATTAATCAATTGATATTGTCTCAATCTATCATGCAAATACTTGACCTACCCTACGGCGACACTTATTTTTTGGGATGATAAATTTCTGTAGCATAGTAATTATGTTAGGTTTCTAATTCGTTATTATGGTTCATGCATCATGTTTCATTTTATGCCAAAATTGTTTGATAATTTTGATATGCGATGAATGAATGTTAAATGCATGTTATTTTATTTTTCAGCCATGGTTTCTCCGATTATTTCCATACTCTTAAATGATAAAATAACGGGGAGAGAATTATATTAAGTGAAAAAGTAACATGAACGCTATCATGGTATGTGAAGAACTAAAGTTTGTCCTGACGGAGGAATATCCTCTCGAGCCGGCCAGAAATGCTTGCCAAACTGTGCGGGATGCCTACCAGAAATGGGTCGCAGTTAATAAGAAAACTCGTAGCTACTTGCTAGCAGAGATGTCTGAGGTTCTTGCTACAGAGCATGAACCTATGGTTTCAGCATCTCAGATGATGGAGTCATTGCAGGGCATGTTCGAGCAGCCTTCGGAGCGTCAACGTCATGAGGCTATAGTCTCAGCGATGACTGCTAGGATGAAGGAATGGACATCAATCCGAGAGCACGTCTTAAGGATGATGACCTATCTCAACACTGTTCAAACACATGGTGCTCATATTGACGAGCGTAGCTAGGTGACCATGACTATGGAAACTGTTCCGAAGAGTTTCCTGCAGTTTAAAAGTAATTATCTTATGAACAAGTTGACTTTTACATTGACCCAACTACTTAATACACTCACCCACTACGAGTCCATGCTTGTGGATCCTCGTAAGCCGAGTGTTGAGGCAAATGTTGCCGAGTCTTCAAAATCTGCAAAGATGAAGAAGAAGGGAACTGGGAAGGCTAATGCTAAGCCTATGAAAAATAAGAACAAGAAAGGCTCCAAGGATGCCAAGCCTAAGGGAAATTATTTTCACTGCAACAAGAACAAGCATTGGAAAATGAATTGTCCTAAATACCTTGCAGAGCTTAATGAGAAAAAGGCTACAGATAAATATGATTTACTTGTTATCGAATCTCTATTAGTGGAGGATGATAAATCTGCTTGGATTGTTGATTCTAAAGCCACTAACCATGTTTGTTCTTCTTTGCAGCTACTTGACTCATGGATGCACCTTGCTGAAGGTGACTACACCATGAGGGTCAGGACAGAGGATGCCGTTTCAGCAAGAGCAGTGGGAGTTTCCAGTTTAATTTTACGAATAATAGTTATTTAAATTTGAACAATGTGTTATTCATTCCTGGTTTCGCAGAAATTTGATTTATATTTCTAAACTCTTGGATGATGGTTTTTCAGTTTCTTTTAATAGTAATTTGGTTATTATTGGTAGAAATGGATTAACCATATTCACATAAAACTCAGAAAATAACTTGTATGTGTTAAGACCGTTAACACACAGGTCACTGCTCAATACTGAAATGTTTAAGGTTGAGAAACCTAAAACTAAACGGCAAAAGATTTATCATGATGACATATATCTGTGGCATCAAAGACTTGGTCATATCAGTCTTGACCGGATAGATAGGTTGATAAAGAACGGAGCCTTAAACCAGTTAAAGCTCGGAACTTTACCAATATGTGAATCTTGTTTAGAAGAAAAAATGACCAAAAGACCTTTTACTGGAAAAGGTATAAGAGCCAGTCAACCACTTGAGCTTATACATTCTGACATTTGCGGACCGATGAATGTAAGAGCCCGAGGTGGTTATGAATACTTCGTCACATTTATTGATGATTATTCTAGATATGAGTATGTTTACTTAATGCAGCACAAGTCAAATATTTTTGAAAAATTCAAAGAGTATCTTGCTGAGGTTGAGAACCAGTTAGGTAAAATGATCAAAACTCTACGATTAGATCGTGGAGGAGAATACCTTGACAGAGATTTCAAGGAATTCTTGGTTGAGCATGAGATAGTATCCAAGCTCACATCACTTGGAACACCACAGAAAAATGGTATCACAGAAAGGAGAAATCAGACCCTACTAGACATGATAAGATCTATGTTTAGTTATAGCTCACTACCTAGTTCGTCCTGGGGGTATGCATTACAAACAGCAATGTATATCCTTAATGTAGTTCCATCTAAGTTTGTTCCCAATACCCCCTTAGAGTTGTGGAGTGGTCGTAAAACTAGTTTATGACACTTCCGTATATGGGGGTGTCCAGCACATGTGATGAATAATAAGACTACTAAGTTGGAGCCATGTTCTCAGGTGTGCCTATTTGTAGGCTATCCGGAAACTATGGGTGGAATCTTTTATAGCCTTAAAGATAACAAAGTGTTTGTATCGACAAATGATACATTTCTGGAGTAGGACTATATGAGGGAGTTCAAACCTCGAAGTAAGGTGTTACTCGAGGAGTTACTTGTTGGTTCGATCAGCATACCATTCGTCAACGACAGTTGACAAACACATAGCACCTTCGACATCTGAGCATCAGATACAAGTTTGTCAGAATGATATGCCACTTAGACGTAATGAGAGGGTTGTACGATAACCTGATCATTATCTAGGAGTTGGAGAGGCACAAGTTGTCGCTTCCAATGATGGTACAGATGATCCATTGACCTATCGTAGTGCAATGGATGATTCTGATAAAGAGGAATGAATCAAAGCCATGAACCTAGAGATGAAGTCTATGTACTCCAACTCAGTTTGGGAACTTGTAGACCAACCGGATGGGGTAAAACCTATAGGTTGCAAGTGGATCAACAAGAGAAATATGGGAGCAGATGGGAAGGTACATACCTTCAAGGCTAGGCTAGTGGCCAAGGGTTATACTCGAAAAGAGGGAGTTGTCTCTGAGGAAACTTTCTTGCCAGTAGCCGTGCTCAAATCTATCTGCACTTTTCTGTCCATTGCCTCATATTATGACTATGAGATTTGACAAATGGACGTCAAGACTGTATTCTTGAATGACAATCTTGATGAGTGTATCTATATGATACAAACAGAATGGTTCATAGCTCAAGGTCAAGAGCAAAAGGTTTGCAACCTGCAAAGGTCCATTTTTGGACTCAAGCAAACATCTCGATCTTGGAATATAAGATTTGATACCACGATCAAGTCTTATGACTTTGAGTATAATGTTGATGAGCCTTGTGTATACAAGCGCGTCATTGATGGGAATGTGGTTTTTCTTGTTTTATACGTCGATGATATTTTACTCATTGTGAATGATGAAAAGATATTATAGGACGTGAAAACCTATCTAGCTAATCAATTCCAAATGAAAGATTTGGGAGAGGCCAGTTATGTTCTTGGGATTCAGATACTTCGAGATTTCAAGAAACGATTGTTAGTTATGTCTCAGACATCCTATATCGATAAGATACTTGTACGTTTTGGGATGTTGAATTCTAAGAAATGTAATTTGCCTTATCGACATGGAATTCACTTGTCAAATGAACAGTCTCTTAAATCACCTCAAGATATTGAGGAAATGAGACATATCACATATACCTCAGCAGTTGGTAGTCTCATGTATGCTATGTTATGCACGAGACCGAACATCTATTTTGCAGTGAGAGTAGTCAGTAGGTTTTAGTCTAACCCAGGATTGGATCATTGGGTAGCTGTGAAACACATTATCAAGTATCTTAAAAGAACGAGATATTATATGCTTGTATATTCTGGTGAAGATATGATCCTAAGGGGATACAGACTCTTATTTTCAAACAGATGTCGATTCTAGGAAATCAACATCAATATGAGTGTTTACCCTAGGTGGTGGGGCTACAGTATAGCAAAGTATAAAGTAATCTTGCATTGCTGACTCCACCATGGAGGCTGAGTATGTAGCAGCTTGTGAAACAGCTAAGGAAGCAGTCTGGCTCCGTAAATTCTTGGGAGATCTGGAAGTTGTTCCAAATATGGATAAACCACTCACACTTTATTGCGATAATAGTGGTGCAGTGGCAAATTCAAAATAACCGAGAAGCCACAAGAGGGGAAAATATATAGTGATGAAATATCATCTCATCAGGGAGATGGTGCAGAGATGAGACGTTTCTGTCACAAAGATTGCATCCGCAGAGAACCTGGCCGATCCGTTTACAATGACCTTTTTGGCTAAAATGTTTGAAGGTCACCTAAATTGTCTAGGGTTATGTGAGTGGGAGATTGTTGGGATATATGCCCTAGAGCTTAATGTAATGTAAAAGGTTTTACATGTTATGAAATAAAATTATGCACTATTCATTTATCAAAGCGTTTGTTTATATTTCACATATTGTAAATTATCTTGATTACCCTAGATTACATATGTACCTTTAGACTTAGTGTAAGAGTGTCATATACAAGAGGATTTAAGTCTGAAGTTGGTAATCTAAAATAGTCCATAGAGATCAAATAAAGCGGGTACTTTGTTTGCGGTTTATCTATAGCTGCGGTACATTCTATAATTGTATGGCGACCTTGATTCGGGATCATCCATGTAGAGATATAAGAATGAAGACACTTTGTATGATGTGATCATATGACCCATATAGAAATCATTTTCTTATAATATCCGTTAAATAAATAAATTCATTTCGATCTACTAAATGGTCATTGTAGGACACAAAAATTGACGACACATGATGTTCCGGACTCGCGGCCCGGTTGGGAGTACGGAGTAGCCCGCGGGGGACTAAACCAGAAAATGAAGAAGTCGCCACCCCCTGTTGTGAACTGGGAAAATGATTTAGGCCGTACTCACCCCTCGCAAGGGAATACCTCAAACCGTTGGTTCGGAATGGTCCCTTACTTATGCCACTTGTAATGAAATGATTTGTGCATAACTTAACCGAATCTACGCAATATATATGATCAAGAGTAACTTAAATCTAGTTCGCATTCACCAAAGTAAATCATATGTCTAAGTTTGCATGCTTTAAAAGTAAGTCATTATAACGGCAAGCATACAATATCACACAATGATCATGTTGAATTATCAAACACAAAGAATAAATAACATCCTAAACATAAACGTAAATTAAATTACTATTGCAAAAGAAAAATAACTAAATCATGCATAAAGAAATATCATAATCATGCTTAAAAATAAATAACTTATTAGACTAAATCATGCTTAAAACACAAGGTTGGATGAAACGAAACATGTGAACCTCTCAAGTGGTACGTGGCATTGTATCCCGAGTGCAAACCGCAATACCGTCCATTCGGATTCGGCTACGGAATTTACGTCCGGGTTTCCATCTGATATACCACAAGAGAGAACACATATTCCGTTCATCCGGAAATCACATCATGTACAAATCCACAATACTCATATGAAATAAAGTACTAAAATAAATGAAAATAAAGGATAATAAATAAAGAAGGTGCCCTCAGGTCTAACCTCTTAAATCATCTCTTGGAAGTGCGCTACGCGGTTTTCGGAAGGTTGATGCTCCGTAACACCTCCGGTTCACTGGTTTAACATTTTCCTTCGCTGTTTCACTGTTTGGGCTGTTTTTTTTTACTCTGTTTTGCTGCTATTTTCGCTGGTCAGAGACTATGTTTCAGGGGGCTGTTTTCATGGTCAGGGGCTGTGTTTCAGGGGCTATTTTTCAGTGGTCATATGCTGTGTTCAAGGGCTGCTTTTCGGTGGTCAGTGGCTGTTTTCAGGGGCTATGTTTTGGTGGTCAGGGGATGTGTTCGATGGTCAGGGGCTGTGTTCAAGGGCTGTTTTTCGGGGCATTCGAGCGTGTTCATGAGCTGACTTCAGGGGCAGGTTTGGGCGTGTTCATGGGCTGACTTCAGGGGCTGGATGAAGGCTAATGGCGTGAGTGGCTGCTGCATGGGTAATGGGCGTGAGTGGTGTGACAGATGTCCAACAAGCGAACCCGAAGCTAAACAAGCGAATTAAATCCAACAAGATGTCAATGTCTGACTCTTCCATTTCGACGTCTGTTTCCCGTGACTTCCACAATTTAAAGAGGTAGTGTCTCCATGTGAGACTCATCATCGGGACTTATATGCAAAAATACAGTGCCTACAGTCGCCCCCACTTTGATGAGACTTGTGCAGTGTGTGACAATGACAATCTTATCAAAGTTTATGCAATGCATTTTTACTTACATGGCTTGCCAGCTGCCACTGGACTTGCTTGTTGCTTTGGATTAAGTTGATTTGGTTGTGCCATACCAGGCGTGCTAGATCCCATACCTGAGGTGTCGCGGTTGCGTCTCCAAACCCAGAGTGTCGCAGTAGTGTCTCCATACCCTGAGTGACATACCCGGCATGCTAAACCCCATACCCGAGGGTCGCGGTTACGTCTCCATACCCAGAGTGTCGCAGTAATGTCTCCATACCCGAAGTGCCATACCCGGCATGCTAAACCACATAGCCGAGGTGTCGCGGTTGCGTCTCCATACCCAGAGTGTCGCAGTAGTGTCTCCATACCCGGAGTGCCATACCCGACATGCTAAACCTCATACCCGAGGCGTCACGGTTGCGTCTCCATACCCAGAGTGTCGCAATAATATCTCCATACCCGGAGTGCCATACCCGGCATACTAAACCCCATACCCGATGCGTCGCTGTAATATCTCCATACCCGGAGTGCCATAAACCCCATACCCGAGGCGTCGCTATAATATCTCTATACCCGGAGTGCCATACCCGGCATGCTAAACCCCATACCTGAGGCGTCGCTATAATACCTCCATACCCGGAGTGTCATACCCGGCATGCTAAACCCCATACCCGAGATGTCACGGTTGCGTCTCCATACCCAGAGTGTCGCAGTAGTGTCTCCATACCCGGCATACCTGAGGCGTCGCGATTGTGTCTCCATACCCAGAGTGTCGTAGTAGTGTCTCCATACCCGGAGTGCCATACCCGGCGTGCTAAACCCCATACCCGAGGTGTCGCGGTAGTGTCTCCATACCCGGAGTGACATACCTGGCAAACTAGACCCCATACCCGAGGCCTCGCTGTAATGTCTCCATACCCGGAGTGTTATACCCGGAAAAACTGATATTGATGCTGATGTGGGCCTCACCCTCGGGACTCATCCCCAAAATCGATACTGATACAGATGCTGATGTGGGCCTCGCCCCCGGGACTCATCCCCAAAACTGATATTGATACTGATGTGAGCCCCACCCCCTAGACTCATCCCCAAAATCGATATTGATACTGATGTGGGCCTCGCCCCCGGGATTCATCCCCAAAACTGATACTGACAATGATGATGTGGGCCTCGCCCCAAGGACTCGTCCCCAAAACTAATGCTGATACTAATATGAGCCTCGCCCACGGGACTCATCCCCAAAACTGATACTGACAATGCTGATGTGGGCCTCAACCCTGGACTGGTATTAATGTGGGCCTCACCCCTAACTGATACTGACGTGGGCCTCGCCCCAAACTGATACTGACGTGGGCCTCGCCCCAAACTGATACTGATGCGGGCCTCGCCCCCATACTGATACTGATGCGGGCCTCGCCCCCAAACTGATACTGATGTGATATTGCATATCAACATGTTGTATTGCCTCTCACGAGATAGTCATGATAGCTAAATATATTTTCGTCCTCAACGGATGCTTCGTGTCGAAACCAGAGAACCTTCAAAGTACTTAATAAACTCAAATCCGATCGTCTACATGAGTGATCTGAATTAGACTCATAGTGTGTGTGTGCCAAGGCTCTTTCGCAGCTTAATCCTTAAGTAAGCCAACTCAATGATTTTTTCTCGAAGAATCGGATCAGTGGGTCTAACCAATCTAGATGTCTTGATCACACTCTGTGATTACTTCCTCATACTCAACATGATATGGTTTTCTTCTTTTTTCTCTTTTCTCTTTCTTTTCTTTCTTTTTGAACTTTGTTTTCTTTTTCTCTTTTCTTTCTTTTTTTTTCTTTAACACACCTACCCTTTAAGGTAGCATTTCTCCTCATGGTGGTCCTAATACTCGCCCATGGGTAGCTTCACGCTTATCGGTTATAGGCGGTCTATTTTTCCATTTCTTTTCATTGCAGAGACTTTTTCTTTGTTTCCAACCATATCGTAGCATAAGTAAACCAGGATGGACATCCAGGCAAACAATCATTCACTGATCCACCATCTCTTCGACTAGTCATCTTGCCAACTACACAGGCTTCTACTATTGAGATCCCGTAATCAAGTGCCCGTGAGTCTAGCCGAGATCAATTCATTCAGAATACCGGATGAGAGCACATCTCGCACTTATCATTTCTAAGGTTTCTCCCTACATCAAACAATGTCATCACCGGACATATGTTTAACCATCAAAGACTCCTTCTTTTTTTCACTCACTCACTCCACAAAATTCTTCCTTTCCACTGCTGATAATGCGAGCATCGCCCCCTACAATCCATTCCCGAAACTGATACTGATATGGGCCTCAACCCTGGGACTCATCCCCGAAACTGATACCGTTGGGGGCCTCAACCCTGGGACTCATCCCCAAAACTGATACTGATTCATTTCTGAAACTAATGGCAATGTATTGTTACTGCTTCTGATTGATTTGCCTTTGCTGTTTTCTCTTTTTCTTATTTGAAACTTGTGAATACAAAACAAAACAAACACAAAAAAGAATGTAAAATATGTTACGTGTATGTATGCATGCATGAATGAGTTTCCTATCTCGTTGGGTTAGGTCTATCGCCAATTCCCCTGGTGACTGCTTGGTCTACTATTCCTCAGGCAAAATACTACTTCAATATGTCTACGTTGATCGACTCGGTGACCTCGTTCCCTTCCAAGTCTGACAGTCTCACTGCCTCATTTCCCATTACTTTCTGGCCTATGTAGGGTCCTTCCAGTTGGGTCTGAACTTTCCCCTCGGGTCTGTCGTCGACGGCTTTGACTGCTTAAATACCATATCCCCCTCACTGATCTTAGTAGGACGCACCTTCTTGTTGAATGCTCGGGCCAATCTCTTCTGATATAACTGCATGTGATGTAAGGACTTCATCCTCTTCTCATCCAGCAGTGCTAAATGTTCAAATCTCTACGAGGTCTATTCTTGTTCAGGTAACTCTGTTTCTGCGAATACCTACATGGACTGTATCTCAACTTCCATCGGCAGTACTGCTTCCATTGCCTTTTGAACTTCTTCTTTTCTTAAACACTTCAGCTGAATGCCAAATGCTTGTCTTTTGTATAGTTCTCCCTTCAAACTCACATATTGAAAAGCCAACTCCTGAATGATTATCTTGTTCTTATTGAAAGGTAGAGACTCAGGAAAGTAAGTGCAATGAACGTCTTTATTATTATTAAGAAAAATGTTCGAACAAGTAGACAAAATCAATGTCTTTATTAAAATGCAGGATTACAATCAAATAAACCAGGAAGAACAATTTCATCATTCACAACGTTGCCTTCTTCCTCGATCTATGGTTCTCCACTGCTGTCATCTCCCATACCCGTGAAAGAAACTGGGTGGTTGAGAGTTTGGAGGACAAAGTTTTCGGGCAAGCCATGGTTGATCATGTAGGTGGGTGGTGGAACGAAGTGGTAGTTTGGTAGGGGGTTACGGTATGTGTTGGGCTGTTCTTTTTCAAGGTCTGGTATTTTGTGGGAGTCTATGAGGTATTGGATTTCATGCCGGAGGCGGTTACATCTGTCAGTGTCATGGCCATTTTGCTAGTGAAAGTGACAATAACGTTTCATGTTGAGATGTGGTGGGGGATGATTTGGGAGTGGTTTAGGCTCCAAGGGTTTTAGGAGTCCCTGCCTTGTCAATTTCTCAAGCACTTCGGACAAGGGTCTACCCATGTTGGAAAATCGTCGATTCTTAATGGCAGCAACCTCAGCAGAAAAAGGTTTGGCACCTGATGGCCCTCCGACAGTCCTTTTGTTCATGCCATAGAACTTTCTATTCTACGTTTCTTCTTCTTCGATGTCCATGACAGTCTCCTTCAGCTGTCAGAAATCTGCAATCATGGAGGTCATCCTTCTCAACTTGCCATAAATTGAGGGTTTAGTACCCTTGATAATCATCTTTATCTGGTCATTCTCTGAGGGCCGAGTCTATATTTTCAAAAGATGGCTTCTCCAGCGGTCCACGTAATCATTGAAGCTATCTTCCGGCTTCTGCTTGGTATTCTCCAAGTCACGAAGCGATAAGTTGATCTCCAAGTCTGTTACGTACTAAGCCAGAAAGGCCTCTGCCAACGCCCTCCCCTCCGGTCATTTTTGACCTTCCTCTTGAGACTGTGATACCATACTACGGGTGCCCCCTCAAGCGACATCTCAAACATCTTCTAGACCTGATGTTTCGACAAACCCACTAAACTCATCACCGAGACATACTGCCGGAGATGGACCCTCGGATCCCCGTTCCCATTAAATTTGGCTAAGTCAGGCATTTTGAAATGAGCCGACAACTGTTCCTCAAACGTCATTGCCTCGTAGTCTAGCATATCTTCATATTTACCCCTCATCTTACGGGTAACCGATTCCACCTGATCCCGGAGCTTCTATAACTCTGCCTGAGAACCGATTATTTTTCCTGCCGCATATTCAGCCATGTCATCATCAAAAGCGGGGATGTCATCCTCCAACCTGTTCGGAGGCTCCTCACGCCTCACATTCTCAAAGTTTCCCCCAGTACGAGGCACAACCATATTAGCCATAGTAATAGTCAAGGCTTGCAACAGTTAAGTAACCTTGGTGAGATTGGTCTCCAACTGATCCATACGGGATACCTCATTCTCTGATTCGCTCATGTTTGCTATCGGCCTTTTGATGAGTCTTCCCCTTTTCCTAACCCAACGAGAATCTATGGTGTCTTTTAAAATTCTCAGTCAACATGTATGCGTGCAATGCATGGAATATATAAGTCGGCCTCTTGTCATTTTAAAGCTTCAATCGCGTTATTGCAAGGTGCAAACTTGTCCCAGTTGAAAAAGCCCAACAGGTTTACACCTTTGCGATAACATGGCTAAACAACTTCAAATGATAAGGGGCCCAAACACAGGATGACCCATCGGCATTTTAGAAACTTTTAGCCCAATTGTCATAAGATACGAACTCATCCCAGTTTAAATGGCCCAACAAGTTTGCCTTTCTGACAAGAAGTCTAACTGAGTCCAAATGATGATGGTCCTAAGCATAAAGAAACAATTTCTACAGAGTGGCCCATCGGTATTTTAGAAATTTTTAGCCCAATTGTCATAAGATACGAACTCATCCCAGTTTAAATGGCCCAACAAGTTCGTATTTCTGACAAGAAGTCCAACTGAATCCAAATGATGATGGTCCTTAAACACAAGCACAAGGAAATAGTTTCTATTGGTCATACAACTATGGTCTACATGTGGGTTTGCGGGAGTGTAGACAAAGGCTCTCGCTGGCGAAGGATTGCCCACAACTAGGTCTCCCCACTCAAGGGTTCAAGCGACCAAGCGAGCGCACCTTTTTTATACCTTAAGGTACGTGCCAACGTGTTATGGTGCGTGACGAACTGTCAAATGGATTTCCCGTTGTAGATTCCCCATAGGGAGGGAGGATCGAACTCTCTTAAATACCCAAGCCTCTTAGGCTCTTATCGCTTGGTGACATGAATAAACAACGAGTCCTCCAAATTAGTCCATCACAGTAAGCTACAGGTAAATGATTATCTAGGTGTCTTCACAACTTTTCCTTAAAAAGGTAGTGAATGAAGGAAGATACCAAATCATTACCTAGCTCGAATAATGCCTTTAATTAAACTCATTTGACCCACGGCAGACACTATTAACTAAAGCACAAATCACAATCATTACAAGATATTCTTTCGGGGTCGATTCTCTATCCCCAGTGGAGTCGCCAGACTGTAGGACACAGAAATCGATGATGCTTGCTGTTCCGGACTCGCGGCCCGGTTGGGAGTACAGAGTAGCCCGCGAGGGACTAAACCAGAAAATGAAGAAGTCGCCACCCGGTGTGAACCGAGAAAATGATTTAAGGCCGCACTCACCCCTCGCAAGGGAATACCTCAAACCGTTGGGTGCGGAATGGTCACTTATTTATGCCACTTGTAATGAAATGATTTATGCAATAACTTAACCGAATCTACGCAACATATATGCTCAAGAGTAACTTAAATCTAGTTCGCATTCACCAAAGTAAATCATATATCTAAGTTTGCATGCTTTAAAAGTAAGTCATTATAACGGCAAGCATACAATATCACACAAAGAGCATGTTGAATTATCAAACACAAAGAATAAATAACATCCTAAACATAAACGTAAATTAAATTACTATTGCAAAAGAAAAATAACTAAATCATGTATAAAGAAATATCATAATCATGCTTAAAAATAAATAACTTATTAGACTAAATCATGCTTAAAACGCAAGGTTGGATGAAACGAAGCATGTGAACCTCTCAATTGGTACGTGGCATTGTATCCCGAGTGCAAACCGCAATACCGTCCATTCGGATTCGGCTACAGAATTTACGTATGGGTTTCCATCCGATATATCACAAGAGATAACACATATTTCGTTCATCCGGAAATCACATCATACACCAATCCACAATACTCATATGAAATAAAGTACTAAAATAAATGAAAATAAAGGATAATAAATAAAGAAGGTGCCCCCAGGTCTAACCTTTTAAATCGTCTCTCGGAAGTGCGCTACGCAGTTATCAGAAGGGTTGATGCTCCGCAACTCCTCCGGTTCACTTGTTCAACATTTTCCTTCGCTGTTTGGGCTGTTGTTTTTTACTCTGTTTTGCTACTGTTTTCACTGGTCAGAGACTATGTTTCAGGGGGCTATTTTCGGTGGTCAGGGGCTGTGTTTCAGAGGCTATTTTTGGTGGTCAGAGGCTACATTTCAGGGGCTATTTTCGGTGATCAGGGGCTGTGTTTCAAGGGATGTTTTTCAGTGGTCAGGGGCTGTGTTTCAAGGGTTATTTTTTGGTGGTCAGGAGCTGTGTTCGGTGGTCAGGGGCAGTGTTTCAGGGGCTATTTTCAGTGTTTAGGGGCTGTGTTTCAGGGGTTTTTTTCGGGGCATTCGGGCGTGTTCAGGGGCTGACTTCAGGGGCTGGTTTGGCCGTGTTCATGGGCTGACTTCAGGGGCTGGATGAAGGCAAATGGTGTGAGTGGCTGCTACATGGGTAATGGACGTGAGTGGTGTGAATTGTGGGGGGTTTCGGCTAAGGTTGTGTTTTAAAACAGAGGTCCAACAAGCGAACTTGAAGCTAAACAAGCGAATTAAATCCAACAAGATGTCAATGTCTGACTCTTCCCTTCCAACGTCCGTTTCCCGCGACTTCCACAATTTAAAGAGGTAGTTTCTCCATGTGAGACTCATCATCGGGACTTATATGCAAAAATACAGTGCCTACAGTCATATATGGATTGATCTTAATCCTGAGTGTACTACGAACTCATGCATGGCAGACTATGTCCTTTGATTTACAAATGTGAGGTTGGTGTAGCAGTCCCGACCAATAACTACGTACTTTGGGGGCATTGTCTGGTGTGTAGATGAGAACGTTTTACATAGATATGGAGTTCACTCCTTCTTGCGAGAAGTGGAAGAGTATCTTCCTTAAGTGTTGATTCAGTACTTAAATGGTTATAGCGCTCAAGTCTTTCTATTACGAATAGAAAGATTAAAATTCATAATGGTTATGAATATATCGTTCATTAGAGAATCAATGGTACTTAAGGTAAAAATAATTAGAGGGGTATAACAGACATTATGACCCAGCTCTAATTACGAGATACTCGTGAAGGGTTAATCTATATGTAGTGACTATATCGATGGACATCGACTTGGTTCGGCTTAATTACTATCTGCGGCAACGAGAGTGCAACTTCGGGTTTTTAGTGGAATAACCTAGAGTTAATATTCAGAATATTTAATTAAGAGCTTAATTAATATTTCAAGATTATTAGAGCTCGGAACCGTAGGTCCATTTGGTCCTCGTGCTAGCTCGATATACTATAGTGGATTTAGTATAATTGGATAGTCCAATTATATACTCACATATGTATAAATATTATTAATATGATTAATAATTTTATTTTGTCACACTTGAAACTATATATTAAAAGTTAATATATGGTTTTAATAATTATAAGATAATTATTAAATACAAATATTAAATTATATATGATATAATTTAATAAGGCTAAGTTTCTAATTTTCAAATTTTGGTTTTGTAAACCCTTGGATTCAATTTGGAAGTTACATCTTTTAAATGTTATAATTATTATTTTTTTGTAACATCTTTGGCTTTATTGTAAGTAAATGATTTGTTACAAAATTTTTGAAATTTAACATGCTTGGCCGAAAATTGGAGGTGGAAAAGGGGAAATGTTTCTTTTGTTTTTGGAAACAAATAAACTTAAGTATAAAAAGAAAAATTATTTTTCTTTTCACTAAGAAATTCATTCTACTCTAGCCTCCATCTTCTTGTTCTCCATTCTCTCTCAAGTGTTGAGAAAATCCAAAAGAAAGAACAAGAAGAAATTAAAAACAAAAACCAAGTGTGATTCAATCTCTAAAATGTTTAGGGATTATTTTGTGAGTCTAGCCCACACTAATTTCCATTGATAATGAGATATAGCTCGGAAGACTTTATGGTGTTGAACCAAAACTCATTCTATCAATCTTTTCTTGACTCTCGACAGTGAGCATTAATTTTGCTCATTGTCGCCCCTTATTTGGTAAAACGGAACTCGGTTTGGTTTCATTTTAATCCAAAATTGTTGGGGAACATATAGTGGTGTTTTGGGGCTGTGTTAGGGGTGTTTTCAAGTGAAAAATATGAACTGAAACACAGCCACTGTCCACGCATTTTTCAGAGGCTGTTTCGGCATTGCACTAGACGCAAATCGGGTCCAAAACAGTCCAATTTTTGTGCGGCTGTTTGGGGCTGTTCGGGGACTGTTCCGGTGCTGTTTCGGGGCTGGAATTTTATCTAAAACAAAAGTAAAATTTTAGTGGTGGTACTGGTTGCATTCAGCCACTCAAATTGAAGGGCATCAAAAATTTTCAAGTCCGATCCGGGTGCCTAAGCTGTTTTCGCTTCACAAGGAAATCATTTCCTACATAAAGAACCATCTTATGAGTGTATCACTGACAAGAAAACTAAAATTATTTTATAACATCTTGGGCTATACTGATATGTTAATCTAATTTAATACTAGCAATACGAGCACATGTCGCAACCTTATCCCAATGAACTATAAATATTTCGATGAACGAATCTGTATCTGAACTTGTCTTGGATACATCGCAACACGTAATGGTCTACGTTGTGACGAAAAATGTCTTAATCTATGTCGCGACGCATATCTTCCTGTATCATTATGCAGATATGATTTCACATTCCATTTCTAATTTTCACTAGGATATGTCGCGACGTGCAAGTCTGCATTGCATCGCGAGCTCCTGTAACAAAGGTTCACCTGTAACCCAAAACATGCTTGCTCAACACATCTCTATCAAAACCATATGTTTAATCATCATCTATCATGTTATTTCAACGATGTCATGTATCATGATCTTGATTCCAACTTACCTATGCACAAAGTCATGAGAATCAATTCAAACCTTAGGTTTCTAATTCAAGTCAAATCTTACCTAAATCATTGATTATAACTTCATTCTAGACATGATTACCACCATAATTGACACTCTAAAGTAAAAATAGTCATAAACCATGCTTGGGTTTTCTGTGGGTTTACATGATGAGTTTGAATATTATGCAAAAATGTACGGTGAATGCTAGGGTGAAGAATAAGAGGCTTACCTTGCTTCAATAGCTCTTGAAAATGCAAAACACACTATTTGAGCTTACATGGAGGGCAGAGAAAATGAAGCAAAAATGGAGAATGGGGGAATGTTTTGATCGTGGGTTTGTTAAGGAAGAAGGAGAAAGAAAGCAAATATTCATTAGCCACATGTTGGCTTGATTTTTTTCTTAATAAAATAATATTAAAATAAGCACACCTGTTAAAATTTGTGTTATCTCGTCATTGCACCATGAGCCAAATTTTAAACTCAAATTTGACTTAGTTTCACATGAAATTAAGGAAAACACTTACTATGAAAATTATAGTCTTGTGTCTAAGCTTTCCACGGTATTGAAAGCACTGAAACTCAAGATATCACTGAAAATTGAGAATTGTTCATGAGTGCAGTTACATCAAAATGTGTGTTGAAACTGGAAATTTATCTCGGGCTTCTAGTAAGGGTTACGCGGATAATTATTTCACTAACACACGATTATATATGTAATAATATTTCATGCATGAACAAAATATTCATGATAAATATATCATGATAACCGAGATATTACATTCGAATCATCATACTAAAAAATTAAAATCCCTTTGTACGCAAATATGTTACACGCTTTCAAAATTGGACACATAACAAACAATTATTGTTTGAGTAGCGACAAAACTATGTAAAGGCCTCAGGGGTCTCATGTCTTGGAGGAAAAAAAGGAAAAAGCTAATGCCATTATAAACGAATTATGTTTTTTAGTTTTTACCCATATGGTTATTTGGATCCCTCATAATTACCAGTAGGGGTGTTTACAGATCGATTTTTTTAAAATTTTGTGAGACCCGATCGGGTCGGGCCATGAGGGTCGGGAAATGCGGGTCAGGTTACGCGGAGGTGAAACCCTATCAAGTCGGGTCGGTCAAAAAAAATCTTTTTGTTAAATGAATTAATTATTTTAAAATATAAATATTAGTTATTTTATGTCCCGAAAATTATCATACATATAAAGTTTCAAGACAACAAAAGTAATAAATAAATGAAATAATAGTAAAAACTTTAAAAAAATAATAATTTTTTTAGAAAAATAATAAAAATATTATCGGGTTGGGTTTTAAAGTCAAACCTGTGACCTGACCCGCAAAATTCGGGTCAGATCTGGTTGACCAGAAAAATCAATAATTTCTTTTTAAACCCGAACGGATCGGATCGGATCGGGTCGCAGGTTAACCCGAAAATTTGAACACTCATAATTACCAGTTCTATAGCTATTATAAAAAGACCCCTAAAATAACTTTTTACTACTATTTGACATAAATAGTTGTTATTTATAACAAAATGGCCCCCCAGATGAAAGGTTCAGCTTCTTTCACTGCGATTCTAGATCATAGTCAAATTGTTGGGAAATCAAAATCAAAGCCAATGGTAATATCATCATTTTCTTCTTTAAAAAAGATCAAGGCAATCACAGCATACATCATAGAAATAGAACTAAAAAAACACAAATAAATTTACAAATTTAGGAATTAGGACACTTATTATCAAAACAACATAAAATAAACTAACACTTGCCCCTCATTTATTCACAAAACTCTTGCCATATCATATATGCAAACCTTCTCTTGTAAAATAATATGTTTATACTCACGACACAAAACTCTCATTATAAGTAAGGTCTCGTAAATATCTTGATATACCCGGTTTTATTCCTATTTTCACAAAAAAAGACTATTTCCATTATTTAAATTCATGAACAAATTTAACATATAACAAGTTTACACTTAATCATATATAATATTTACATAAAATTATATATGCAATAACAACAATTCAATTAACATTGGCTTTATACACCAAATAAGCATTACTTACCACTTAAAAATAATCACTGAAAACTTGTTTCCTTTCTCCTTAAAATTCCTGAAAATGCAATCCCAATTCTAATTTTTTGCTTATTCTTCAAATTATTCCACCCAAATTTCTTCTCATTCCTTAAAACACAGACATCCCCGTTGCATACGTATCGTTTTTCGACTGAGGATTCCGAAAAACATCCGAAAATATTTGAGAAAAATAATGCCATGCTAGATTTTAATTAGCTATAACTAAGTTAATGAATGCATAATAAATGGTCAGTTTAGGCCGTGTATTTTGCTCAAAATATTTATAATAAATAGAACAGAAGCAATTGCTAAAAACATGTCAATGTTGGTAGGCTGTGACCAAATTGTTATTTTTTTTTTCAAATTGTTTGGAATGTGGATTTGAACTGGTCGTTTTTCAAGAACCATTAACTTTTATTTAAGAAACGATTATTGACCAAACTTGTTCTTTAATTTGACTGAAGAATAGTATGTGGTAGGTAATCGGATTCCTTTTTAAGAAAATCACACGCGTAAATATTTCCACGTTCACAGACAAAAATAGGGGAGTTTGGAAAATATCATCATAATAAATTAAATATTTTTTTAATACTGTTGTTTGCGCGATTTTTGTGCACGAAGAAGAAAGAGAAACGTGGAAGGTTCAAACCTCATGAGACAAAATCTCAGCAATGGGTGTTTGATTAAGTGAATAAAACTCCAAGGGGCGCAAGCGTACAAATTACAGTCCTAAAAGTTATAACAACTAAAATTTAAGAAAAATGCTCATTTGAGTCTTCATTTGATTGTGTTCTTCTTTCTTGGTGTAGGTGAGTTTTTATAGTGAAACTTGTAAACCGTTTGAGCAGTCCCAATATCTTCTTGCAGCTGTTGGATCGTGCCTTTAACCGTTGGGGCGTGTGTCTCAACTGCTTGATCGTGGATTGAGCTTTTATAGTGAAACTTGTAAACTGTTTGGGCGGGCCCAGTATCTCCCTACAGTTGCTTGATCGTGCCTATAACCGTTGAACTGTGTGTCACAAATGTTTGGATGTGGAGGGAAAACCGTCCAACTACCGCGATCGTGGAGGCAATTGCATCACAATTTTCGTCCAAACCGCTACTTCGGTCGTCCCAAGCTCTTCGTCGCTCTTCGCTCCATCGTCATTCCTCCATTCGTACTTTCCTTCGTCTTAGGACGCTTTCGTTCTAGGGTGACATCATTTCCTCTGTCAACAATTGTCCCCCAAATTTACCTTGATTGAACCGGAAGTGAAGATCGAGGTAAATTTTTGGTCTTCCATCGACGAAAACGCGTATAGATTGGAGTGATGGAAACTTGTACAGACATTCCCTGGTGATTTTCTGCTCTTCATCCAGGTTCGTTCTTCCTTCGTGCAGGGAAGACCACCACGCCAACCGAGCCAGTCTCCTGGCCGATCCCCAGTCCAAAGAGTCTGGGAAATCAGTCCCCCAGCTGGTCCCTCAGTCTAGAGAACCCACGAAGCCGAGGGGTGTGGCACCCTCTGCGCAGAGGCATACGATCCACCGTTGCCACCGGTCGTCACCCATCCACAACCAGGGGATGTAGTACCTTCCACACAAAGGACTCTGGTCAGCCGTCGCTAACGGATATAATCCATCCACACCATTACAGATTCTTTTTTCTCGACTTTCTGCTGCCTCTCCCGATCTTTTCTTTTTATCTTATGGAGTCCGCTTGGTTACGGAGGGCCAAGCTGCGATGTTTTGAGTAAGGTCGGCCCTTGAATGGGCGGTTGGGAGACCTTGCAGGTTACTCCTTCAACCTACCTCTTTTTATATACTCTCAAGCCATGATACTGTTTTCACGTGAAGTGCTCTTTTCTATGTGTTATCTGACCAATTGGGGGGGCTCCCTGCCCTAGGTCTGGTTTTTTGCCGAAAGTAAGCCTGCGGCCTGATGGTCTGGTCACATCAATTTTGTCTTTACTGCTTGTGCTAACAATTGAAACAGCTTGGGAGATGCCTTTAGAGGACGTAGTATTGACATTTGTTCTTGACCGATCTTGGAGGCTGATGCTAAAATTTTGAGGTTCGGCCGATCTGCTGGAGGCCGATGCTGCAAGATCGAGCGAGGTAAGACCCGGGGTCGGGCTTCCTTTTAGAGTCCTTCATGAACCTGTCACTTCTGTAATAAATGTGTGGCCTTTTCCTATGTGTTTCATCATGAGGCCCATTTAAGAGCTATTTTTTACGTCATTTCCGTGTTTCCTTCCGTCGCACGTCACTTTCGCAACGAGTTGCATTCGAACACCTGTCTAGGGCAACCTTTCCCCTTTTTTATTTTCCCGCCGCTTTCACTTCCCGATGACTCGTATTACGACACATGTCCCAGGTTAAACCCTTCGTCTACTATATAAGGATTCACCTCATTCTGGTTTTCACTTTACCTTCAATTTCCTCTGCAAATTTTCTTTTATCGCATTCTCGACCTCCTATTACCAATGGCTTCTTCATCCTCTGCTCCCAAAACTAGCGCCTCAACTTTTACCAATTATAAGATGACGCTGGAATCTTCTTCTGTGAGCGCCTTCAGCGTTCATACCCTTGATGAGAATTTCGGCCAGTGCGCTCTTGGCCCCATCTTCGTTGAAGATAACACTATTGCGACGACTTCATTGGCTCAGCACTTCCCCTCTTCTTCTGGCCTCCCATTTTCTGAGCCACTTAACATCTCTCATTTTGTTCAATCTCAATCCAATCCAATTCGCACATGGCCCAAACCTGACACTGCATTTGAAGCCAGGTTTCAACGTATGCTGTTGCATGGGAATACTTGAACCTTTTTAGACAAACATCACATTTTTCCTTTCATCGAGCTTTCATTAGCTTTGCCCCCTTTTGACCGTAATTTGTTTCATATTTCTTTGTTTTTTTGGTCTTCTGAATATAATGTATTCGTTCTTCCGGTCGAGCCCCTCACTATCACCTTTCGTGATATTGGTGCCCTTACTGGACTGGCCCCTCTTGGAGCGACCATCTCGGCCTCCACAACTTTGTGTTTCCCTCCTCCTTCAATGGACTCTTCTTCTTTTTCATCCTATTCTTCTTTCATTCGCACATTTTTGAAAACGGCCGGTACGGTCTCGATGTTAGAACGAACGGCCTTCCTTCATTATTGGCTGTGCAAATACATCATTTGTGCACCTAGCCAAAAGCCTGTGGCGGGCTATCTCCCTATCTCTTCTGACCTTACCAACGGCCGTCACTTAGACTTGGCCTCTTTTTTACTGGCTGCCATATATCAAGGATTGGTCGTCCTTCAGAAACAACTTCGGTCGGGGGCATCACTCATTGCCTCCGGTCCCTTGTGGCTCGTTCAACTCTGGTTAAGAGCCTATTTCCCTATCTTCGGCACAATTGATTAACCTCATCCTTATCCATGTGCCGGTCTTCTTTTTTCTCAACTTCGGCCATCTTCTTTCTCCCTCCGGGCTGTTTTTGAGTATTTCTATACTCTTCCTCGGGTTCATTCCTTTTTTTCCTTTTTCTGTGTCGGATAGTTCATCCTTCGTCCTTGACCTTCCTTTTTCATAAGAGGACGGATCAGGTCTTCGCATATGGCGTAAGTTTTTATGTAGCCGCGACCTGATTCATGACATCATGACTGAGGCCAATGGCAAGGCCGGAGTGGAGGTGTATTCATCCAACTTCGTCGCCCGTCAATTTGGCCTCGTTCAAGGGTGGCCTCTTTCTTTTTTTCACACTCGCTCTACTTTATCAGACCGTTTCAAGGTCTTTTCAGTTTCTGAAGTTGAGGATTCCTTGGCGGAAATTCGCTCTTTGATCTCTTCTTTTGTTATCGCTCATTTTACCCTTTGCACGTCTGTTCATTCTTCTTTTGATCGTTTCTGGCCATCCGCCCGCGAACGATTTTTCTCCTTGCCTTCTATGAGAGTTTTTTTTTCATTCCTTTGTCCCCCAAGTCTTCTGAGCCGACGGGGTCGAAGAAAACAGTCGAGGCGTCCAAGTCCAAGAAAATAAAGCTTGCTAAAAGGAAACAGCCTTCCCTCAATCGTAGCTCTGACTCGGACGTGCCGCTCGTCCGTCGCTCTGAGGTATGAGTTTGAGACCCGTATTCCTTTGCACATGAGTTTGATGTACCCTGAAATCATAATCATGTATCTTGTGCAGGCGCTTAAGATTGAGCCGCCTTCCGCAATGCCCGAAACGACGCGAACTCCGAGGGCCGACGCTCCTATAAGCGGAAGCGAGGAGGTGGGACTTGCATAAATGCCTGTCGTTCAGTCTCCCTCTGATGAGGATGAAGCGGCCGAGGGTCCCATCATGGAGAAATTACCAGGAAAGGGCGGCGAAATCGGAACCGATCCCCAAGGTACAGAGCCATATATTGAATCTGGTTGTTCACGTCCAAGAGTCGAGGAGATTCCAAGAGACCATCCTTTATTTGAGCGCTTCTCTTCAGACGGTTCTGTACCAATTGTGCAGGATCCGGATAATGAGGCTGAGGTGCCAGAGCCTACTTGGCCGACTGGGTCTCTTTGGTACCACCTCAAGCAACGTTATCCCTTAGTGCGCATGATGATTGCCTCGGGGCTTCGAGGGAGTTATAGGGATATGGACGACCTTTATAGTTTGGCCGAATTGGAGTTGTTAGAGAAGGTTAGGTCTATGTATAAAGACGACACAATTCGTCGTATTTACGAAGAAGATGAAGTCATTTACATTTTTGATTCATCTGACTATGATTCTCTTGTAGATGCCCGGCCTACTACTGCGCCGAAACGCCCAACGCCAGAAGTAGTACCTCCAAGTACTTCTGCGCACATGACTTCGACCTCCGCCCAGCCGTCGTTTTCGACTCCTCAGCCCTCTCATTCTCGAGTGGAGTCCATTGTGCCTGAACAGCCGTCTTCTCCGGCTCTCATGGTTGATTCTTCTGTAGCTCTTATTCTGCCAGTCCAAATTCCAGCCGCTTCTGAACAATCGTCGCCCCCTCGGGCTGAGTCTCCCATTTTGCCACAAAGTTCTCCAACTCGGTCGTCTCCTCCTCAGGCCCTATGGCCGCTGGCTCTTGTCCCCCAGCATCCATCATCCTTAGATCCTTTATCTCAGCAAGAACTAGTGCAGCCACAAGTTGAGGCATTTGAGGCATTGGTGGATCGGCCTTCCAGTTCTGGTTCTGGGGTGGTAAGCATTTCTCCTCTTTCCTTTAGCTCATGGCCTCAATTCATTTTGCTAACTCATTCTTCATGTGCAGGCATCTTACCCATTGCTGCAATCGGTCCAGAACATTTTGGACCGCTTTGGGCGATTGTCATCTGCTTCTTTTCGGCCTCCTTCTGAAGGGGTTTTAAGGGGGAATATCGGTAATGCAGCGGAATAGTGGAAAATCAAAATTTTTCGATTTCAAAATTTTTATTGGATCAATCAAATAAACTTATTTATTTAATTATCCAATTATAAAATTCTGAAAAATTACACAAGAGATCAAATTTCTTGGTAATTACTGAATTGCCCCAAAACTTTGTAAATTGATCATTTTAGTCCAAAAGTTGTCAAATATAATTTTGGATGATTCTAAATCATTTCTAAAATATTTTTCAACACATCTAATACATGAAAATTAGATTTCACACAAATCCCCAATTTTTGAGCTAATTGTCGTGAACCCCCAAAATTTCCAATTATTGCAACTTGGTCTCTTTTGTTCAAAACAATCCAAGATCAAATCCAATCAACCTAAAATTTTACATATATCATATTCATACCCTAATGCATTATATATATATATATATATATATATGAAAATCCCCAAATTTGGAGTGGGTTAAGAACCCTAATTTTATAATTTCATCAAATTGACCAATTTCACCAAATTTACAAAATCCAACACTTTAATCCATTCAATACTTCACCAATCTAGCCTCACCACTTTGAAACAACTCTAGAAAAATTCTAGGTCACCAAGGAGTGGCTTACCAACTCTAGAATGGCAACTTGATTTTCTAAAAATCAAAAGTAAAGCTTTGAAATAATTTCAACCTTACTTACATGCTTCAATTTTTCATCAAAGTTCACAACCATATAAACACAAACTATAAGAGTATAGATAACATCAAAGCATCACAAAATGAAGCTAAGCATATTAGAAACATTTTCTATGTTGAAGACTTTAAAGAAAAACTTACAAAAACAAGATTTTTCCAAGCTTTCTTCTTTAGCCTCCAAGCCTTTTTCTCTCAACTTCATTTTTGTTTATTTGGTATCAAATGAACTTTTTGAACCCTAAAAATGAAACAAAACAATATATACCTCCTCCAAAATAGCCTTGGCCGAATTTGGTGAGTATATAAAATATCTAGATATTTTTTATTTCGTTTAATTTTGCTTTTTCAACTTGCAATTTCGATCATTACAACTTTAATGAAAAATTCAACAAGTCAACAAAAGCAACTAAAATATATAACACTTATATTCATTTTAGGTGTAGGCCGAATTTAGCAAATAAAAAAGGAAAATGGATATTTCAATTTTAACAATTAAAACAAATATCCAAGGAAGTCAAATTCAATTTGACAACCTTTTCCTTTAATGTAAAGTCAAACATTTACACTTATAATCATTTCCTAACTTTATCATTTGGTAAGATATTTATATTTTAATTATATTAATCATTTAACAATTAAATAATTAATTAATTAACTAAATACAAATATCTCAAATATATGTATTATATTTACTTTAAATATCTCAAATATATATATATATATATATATATTAATGATATATGTCAAATACCTTTATTTGGCAATTTATTAATGTGTATTTAATAATATCATATATTAAATACAAATACACATTAATTAGGAAATGACTATTCGGCCCGTTCGCATGTATTTTTCGTTTAACGTTTAAACGATTTATAAATAATCATCATTATTCATAAAAGTTGCCCTAGTGCTCTACGAGTATATTTTATTAATGAGACTCTCTAGATTCAGGTATATCCGTCACAAAATCCAATTTCGTGTCCATAATTTTCCCACCCGTAAATTATGACGACCACAGATAAAGTAGTTGAATCATAAAAGTCGAGGTCATTGCATACGTATAATCCCTCCGTCACAGGTATCCGGATAATCCCAGAAATATAGATGTAAACGTCAAATCTCTATAGGTATTATCTCGTCGACGTTTTTATTAGCAATCTATAAATAACATTCGGAACTCACTTCCGAAGTATACTATGGCCATAGATTTAACTAATTGCTAGGGGTGAGCAAAACCGGTTTCGGTTCCGGTTCCGCATAGAACCGGAACCTACCCGGAAAAATTTGGTTCCGCACTAAGTGGAACCGAAACCTACCCAATCAAATAGGGTACCCTATTATTCGATTCCAATCTGGTTCCGGTCCGGTTCCGAATTACCCTGTTTTAAAATATTTTAATGAAAACTACATTCCGATACGAGTCCTTAGGAAAAAACGGGGACCAAATCGGAGTACGGAAGCTCAAGAACGAAGAAAATGAAATTTTAGACTTTTAATGCTCGTCAGCTTCATTACCCTTTCTGTTTTCATTTACAATTAGACAAGTTATCAGTGCATTAAGTTGCCGAGTTGTGAAACCTTGGGGTGACATACCTTCGTTTATCGGATGACCTATTAGTGGAAAATAATTTCAAGATATTTGTGAAGAAAATGCATGCTGATCAAGTAAGCAATTTTTCACGTGCAAAATAATTTCAAGATATTTAAGATATTTCAGGTTGTTTGGTAAAATCTTCTCAATGTTCAAGTGATACCAAGGGTGGTGGCTAGATGCAGAAACATAGCATCATCTGAATTACCAATCAAATAAGCAACTGGATTTGCAGTGCTAATAAAATGCCTTGTATGGTTATATGTTCATATAAATCTCTAAATATTCATATAAATCGATTCCATGGTCCGGTTCCAGTTCTGACCATTTTGGAACCGGAACCTACCCGGATAAAATCGTTTCCTTCATTTTTGGAACCGAAATCTACCCGATTACAACCGGATCTGATTCCAAACCTGGAAAATTGGTCCGGTTCCACCAGTTCCGGGTGTGCTCACCCCTACTGATTGCTAATCACATATGGACTACCTATGCCCTGTACATAGGACTGACGGATCCTATCTTGATACACACAGGATATCCTGAGGATCGGTCCACACCCAACGAACAGATGGAGGTCTGATCTAAATAGATCGGTGAAGTGACTGTCATCTAAGTGTGGAGGATGTCTCATACATCCACAATGGTATCTCAAGTCAAATGACCACTATGCTACTCAACCGAGAAGATTCTTATTGACGTTGATGTACCATCCATTAAGAATCTTCGGTGAGTCGTTCAGTGTTTATCTATTATAAACACCTACACGTCTATACGAGTCTCCCTAGACTCATGGTTCATTGGGATAAACCATCGGACTAAGTCTCGATATACGACATGTACTGGTCTCATCAGATTTGACTAACTGACCCGTGTTAGTAAATCTTGACCATGAACTCTATTTGATAATATACATTTAGCAGTGACACTTCCCAATGTCAATTACAAACTAACTTTGTAACTGGTACTGCATTAATATTATCGGGCCTTTGTCTAATATATACATACACTAAACAACATTTAGTTTCAATCTAATCGTAATCAGATCGAATACGTATATAAAAACAGAGAGGTGCAATCATAAATAAGTAATATTATGGAAGAAGAGGATGTTCGTATTCATGAATCAGACATAAATACGGTCCGGTTGGCTCTGAGCACCAACCCCAACAATTCTCTCACTGCTCTAGTGTCAATCCACGGTATCATATACACATCTCAATGTGTATCGTATGCTCATGGTTCTCAAAAGCTCACCTAGCACCTAAGAGGTAGGCAATAAGAAGCAGGTCTGCTATGACATATTGAGTTTGTCAAACAAACTCCATTGTTTCCCATAGTCAGCATCATTCATATTGTAGAATCTAAATATACATTAATATGACTCTAATGTTACATCAGTATTGTGCTACAACTACTGAGTTGTCTAAGTATTTAGGGATCAAATCCAAAATACTATGAAGACAACCGCAAGCACAATACCAATATAAAACTTCTAATTTATAAGGTCACTATGCAACTTCATAAGTCAATACTTCTAAGTTGCATCTAATTCCACTGCATCTTTTGTGACTCTTTATGACGTAGACTGTCTAACGTCATAATTAGTCTCAAAACTAATATGACCCTAATGGTTGCAGATCATATGCTCCATGAATTATAAACTCGTTCTTAATATCTCAAATATCACAAAGAACGTGTTTCAAGATCCATCATATGGTCTATAGGATTTCAAAATAACTCGTAACAATTACGATTAAATCGATATCTTTAATCGCACATAACAAAGTATTCATTATGTCATCATAAAATGATACATAAGATTGATTAGACATTCTAATCAATATTTATTTCAAAAAAATGAATCATCCTTTACGAAAGATGAATACTTTATATACAAGACACATATTAACTGTCAAACAGTTATACTAACTGTCATACAGATAGCCTTGTTGTGTCTTTTATTAGATCATATCTTATGCACGACTAATAGGAGTATCTCACAAGTCTCCAAGTTTTATATCATATATAAAACTTTATATCAAATATAACAGAGACTACTCTCACTGCTTTCACGGAGTAATAAAAGACTTAGGTAAATCTTTTACCTTACAAAAATCTCATTATTACTATAATAATGATAATGTTGTTAGGATATATAATACTAGAAAGTAATTTGTACGCTCCCACTAACCCTTCGAGCACATATGTACTCTCTATACTTTGACAAGATCAGACAATCTGACTGATATCAAAAATAGAGAATACGGATTTCTGGAAGACTTATCTGAGTCTACAATAGGCTCCATAAGCTAGCACACTAAACTGCGATATCAGCAGAACACAAACTTTAGGGCCATTCCAGAATGAACTCTTCAAACAAAGAAATCACAATTGATCTCTTATCTAAATAAGTCATTCAAAAAACGCCACTTTGCATTCTTTGGCTAAAATGTACAGTTTAATATCAACATTAACCAATATATCTTTAATTATTCAATTAGTGTGACTAGAGACAAGTTTCCTCAGAATCTACAATAGATTGCTGAGTATAACTTTTCTCATTGTCATACTGTAAATGTCAAACCTTTACTAATCTCACATTGCTTTCGCTGCGCAAACAATTAGCACATATCATGAACTAATTCATAATGAAAGTTTAATCAAGTTCAAAACTTTATCGTAGTAAGCTATGAACAATCTTAGATCTATGGTTCAATGGTGAACTTCCAGAATCGATATCAAATATCGCTTCCATTATAAGTTATAGGATAATTTTCTTCTGTAAGAAAACAACAGAACCATTAAGTATCAAATACTCGTAAATTATTCTGATATCCTATTAGACTTATATAGAAGATATAAGGGTTGTTTCATCTTATTAATTACGTAGTTCCAATTATAGTTTATCATTCTCACATTTGACTTCAATAAGTCAAGTCTTTTCTACAATAATTAACATCTGATGTTACACACCAAGTAATAAAATGATTTTATTACTTAGGATCGTAGAAAAGATATTTTATTAAATAGAATACAATATTCTATAAAAATAATAAATGATAAACTTTTACTTATACCTCCGAGGTGTAAGTAATTTCTATATATATAACTATTATATAAAGAAAGATTCAAATCTCAAACTTTTCAAGATTCGAATTTTCTACCTATACATATCATATATGTAACTGTAGAATTTAATGGAAAATTAATTAATAGAAATGAATTAGTGTTACTGGAGCATATCCCCAAGAGTATTGAAACTAAATCGGTAACACTCAATATCAATGAATCAAATCATATAAGATTCAATTACTTTCATTGACCATTCCATCAAGATGGAATCGTGGAAGAATTATATTGATAAGAATCATATCACTGAATAACCTTAGAACTATTGCTGAACTTGTAACAATCTTGAACTTATTCATTATCAAGAGATTTATCTTCTGATTAATCTAAGATTTAGATGAATATATGTTTGAATCAAAGTCTAACAAAAAGACATGTAATGAATCTTTCTCAGATTTAGAATATATTTGAACAAGTCAAAAATGTTCAATCTACGTTTCATCAGACAGATTGAAAGTCTTGATATTTTCAAGACGTTCAATATGTGTTCCTTTAGAAACACGTAACCAAGTTATGACAATTCATAAACTAAGTTACGAAGTAAAGAAAACTACCTTAAGCAATTACAATTTATTAAACTACATACATCCAATGTATCAGTTAAATAAATCTGGTGGTTCAATGACAATCATTGGTTAAACGAGATCTTAATCACCTTCCTGAATACAATAGTCATTAAATGGATAAGGATATGTAGTGTGATCTCGTATCAAACCATCTTTTACCATACGGAATAAGCATCCAATGCTTAAGTGATAAAATCTCATAAAGCACCGTTCTAAATTATTTATTTTACCGAATAATTTTTCTTAATGTTTATCTCTATGTCAATGACACTACTAGTTGTATTTAAAATATATAACAACTGTTTATTAAGAACAAGTAACTATCCAATAGTCGCAAGTTCCGATATCAAATATCAAAACAATCGTTAACTAATATTTTAAATAACTAGACGGGAGATCTGGTATCCAATACCTATAGTTGTTGTATTGTGAAAATCGATATTTTCTATACACAATTATATGTATCTCCTTTCTTTAAATTTATTATTTGCATTCAACTATTCACAACAATTGTAAATAATTGATTAGCAAATTGTGTCAGACACATTGCCTCTAAAGGTCATTAAAGCTAATAAACGTCATTACTAGATAATCAAATACCTAATGGGGCTTTCTTAATGTCAGTCAAAAATCTCGAGACATGAACTAATTCAAGTCAATTCTTACTGCATAAGAAACTATTTTCTCTAAAATATTATATCCTAGAAGGGATATCTATCGAGATTATCTATCATGACTTAGAAACTAAGTCATTAACCATCTTGATTTTTGAAGAAAATCGGAAAAATAGTTCCCGATGGTTTAGACCAATCTAATAATATCCTAGTCTAGTAGTATCTAGAACCTATTCTAGAATAACTGCAACCAATAGTCAAGTCAGATAACATATCAAAATATCTGTGCATTGAATTAAAAGTTTAATTCTATCTAATATAGATTAAGGAAAACAAACAAGCGGCTATTTCCATAATAATACACACTGTCTAAGTTAAGGAATTTTTAAACTTAGCAGTGTCTCCCACTATTTTACGTAATACTGTAATCCCCAACGGAAAAACGAGAATTCAATAATTAAATCGAATTCCATAATGGGAAGAGGACCCCATAAATATATTTCGACTCACAGTAGAGGCACAGTCTCGCCTACGTATATTCACAGGTAGACAACTCATTGTCAATCACTCACTAGTGACTCATGGGTTTCCGGTCCTGGTCGTTTCTCGTTGTCGCTTCTAAGGCAGGCCCACAAGGAGACGTACCAAGGTTAAACTCGTCAATGATAAACTCAAGTTACTTGCGTAACCCTGACAGCTAGGGCACGTTCAGGATTCCGCTTTCGCTTGAATTTATCTAGTATCTAATATACATCCGGCATAAATAAATCGCTATCGGCTACACCCTCACAGCAGAGGCACAGTCTCGGATGTAGTCACCGAAAAATATTTATAAACTGTATTGACAAGGTGAACCAAGAAACAAGTATTCCAAATACCAGTTACTTTAAAACCTTATTAAGCGTGGATATTCCATTACAGATTCTTTTAATTTATTTAATCAAATTAAATAAATATATGCATGCAACAAGTAAAGAAAAGAACAAACATTAGATCTTTAAAGGGCTAATCATATCGGGGTGAATCAGACTCGCTCTGATACCATTTTGAAGGGGTTTTAAGGGGCAATATCGGTAACTCAGCGGAATAGTGGAAAATCAAAATTTTCCGATTTCAAAATTTTTTTTGGATCAATCAAATAAACTTATTTATTTAATTATCCAATTATCAAATTCTGAAAAATTACACAAGAGATCAAATTTCTTGGTAATTACCGAATTGCCCCAAAACTTTGTAAATTGATCATTTTAATCCAAAAGTTGTCAAATATAATTTTGGATGATTCTAAATCATTTCTAAAATATTTTTCAACACATATAATGCATCAAAATCAGATTTCACACAAATCCCCAATTTTTGAGCTAATTGCCGTGAACCCCCAAAATTTCCAATTAATTACAATTTGATCTCTTTTGTTCAAAACAAGCCAAGATCAAATCCAATCAACCTAAAATTTTACATACATCATATTCATACCATAATGCATCATATATATGAAAATCCCCAAATTTGGAGTGGGTTAAGAACCCTAATTTTACAATTTCATCAAATTGACCAATTTCACCAAATTTACAAAATCCAACACTTTAATCCATTCAATACTTCACCAATCTAGCCTCACCACTTTGAAACAACTCTAGAACAATTCTAGGTCACCAAGGAGTGGCTTACCAACTCTATAATGGCAACGTGATTTTCTAAAAATCAAAAGTAAAGCTTTGAAACAATTTCAAGCTTACTTACATGCTTCAATCTTTCATCAAAGTTCACAACCATATAAACACAAACTATAAGAGTAGAGATAACATCAAAGCATCACAAAATGAAGCTAAGCATATTAGAAACATTTTCTATGTTGAAGACTTTAAAGAAAAACTTACAAAAATAAGATTTTTCCAAGCTTTCTTCTTTAGCCTCCAAGCTTTTTCTCTCAACTTCCTTTTTGTTTATTTGGTATCAAATTAACTTGTTGAACCCTAAAAATGAAACAAAAACATTATATACCTCCTCCAAAATAGCCTTGGCCGAATTTGGTGTGTATATAAAATATCTAGATATTTTTTTTATTTCATTTAATTTTTCTTTTTCAACTTGTAATTTTGATCATTACAACTTTAATGAAAAATTCAACAAGTCAACAAAAGAAACTAAAAGATATAACACTTATATTCATTTTAGGTATAGGCCGAATTTAGCAAATAAAAAAGGAAAATGGATATTTCAATTTTAACAATTAAAACAAATATCCAAGGAAGTCAAATTCAATTTGACAACATTTTCCTTTAATGTAAAGTCAAACATTTACACTTATAATCATTTCCTAACTTTATCATTTGGTAAGATATTTATATTTTAATTATATTAATCATTTAACAATTAAATAATTAATTAATTAATTAAATATAAATATCTCAAATATATGTATTATATTTACTTTAAATATCTCAAATACATATATTAATTATATATGTCAAATACCTTTATTTGACAATTTATTAATGTGTATTTAATAATATCATATATTAAATACAAATACACATTAATTAGGAAATGACTATTCGGCCCGTTCGCATGTATTTTTCGTTTAACATTTAAACGATTTATAAATAATCATCATTATTCATAAAAGTTGCCCTAGTGCTCTACGAGTATATTTCATTAGTGAGACTCTCTAGATTCAGGTATATCCGTCATAAAATCCAATTTCATGTCCATAATTTACCCACCCGTAAATTATGATGACCACAGATAAACTAGTTGAATCATACAGGTCGAGGTCATTGCATACGTATAATCCCTCTGTCAATGGTATCCGGATAATCCCAGAGATGTAAACGTCAAATCTCTATAGGTATTATCTCGTCGACGTTTCTATTAGCAATCTATAAATAACATTCGGAACTCACTTCCAAAGTATACTATGGCCATAGATTTAACTGATTGCTAATCACATATGGACTACTTATGCCCTGTACACAGGACTAACGGATCCTATCTTGATACACACAGGATATCCTGAGGATCGATTCACACCCAACGAACAGGCGGAGGTCTGATCTAAATAGATCGGTGACGTGACTGCCATCTGAGTGTGGAGGATGTCTCATACATCCACAGTGGTATCTCAAGTCGAATGACCACTATGCTACTCAACCCGAGAAGATTCTTATTGACGTTGGTGTACCATCCATTAAGAATCTTCGGTGAGTCGTTCAGTGTTTATCTATTATAAACAACTACACGTCTATACGAGTCTCCCTAGACTCATGGTTCATTGGGATAAACCATCGGACCAAGTCTCGATATACGACATATACTGGTCTCATCGGATTTGACTAACCGACCCGTGTTAGTAAATCTTGACCAGGAACTCTATTTGATAATATACATTTAGCAGTGACACTTCCCAATGTCAATTACAAACTAACTTCGTAACTGTGTATTGCAGTATATATTATCGGGCCTTTGTCTAATATATACATATCACTAAACAACATTTAGTTTCAATCTAATCGTAATCAGATCGAATATGTATATAAAAACAAGAGGTGCAACCATAAATAAGTAATATTATGGAAGAATGGGATGTTCGTATTCATGAATCAGACATAAATACGGTCCGGATTGACGCTATAAGCACCAACCCCAATACTTTCGCCTTCGGTCCACACCAGTACGGACTTGGAGGGCCTTCGGGAGGTTCTTGGTCAGTATGCTTCCTTTGCTGCACTGGAGGTCAGTCAGGCCGTTCGTCCAGAGAACGTCCTCCAATTGGACAAAAGCTCCACCGATTTAAGACGGATATTGGCCCTCTCTGCCTTGCCCTTATCATTTGATGATCAGCTTTTCCTCCAAGAAATGCAAGATGGCATAGTAGGCCTTCTCTCTCGGTATCGCAATATGCACAGCCAAAGGGTTGGGCTTCGCTCTTCTGTAATGAGGAAATAAATGCTTTGTGGCTCTTTTGACCCCCTTCATCAGTCCTTGAGGGAGACTACAGAAGAGATGATGACCGAGGAGTCGGTCTTCCTAGACCTGGAGCGACAGTTACAAGAGATTCAGCGTCTTGTCGAGGAAAGTCGTATGAGAAAAGAGGCTAAAAGGAGGACCATCGCTACTCAAGTGACGGAGATGGGTGAGTCTATGGCAGAGTACGAAGGCCTGGCCCGTATAAATTTTGAGAAAAACTTGGCCGATTTGGATGCGATGGGTTTGGAGATACATGATGGATGGCGTGTGAGGAGAGAGACTCTTTCGGCCATTAAGGAGCTGCCCGGGGGTTTTCGGCGGTCTTCGGGCCCAAATTAATGATTTTTGTAAGACGTTGTATCGTCTATTCCTTGTAATTTTAGGCCGTTTTCGTCCGTTATTAATGAAAGATACATTATTATTCCTGTGCATTTTGTACATTTTCATGCTCCCACAAAGAGGGCATATATTTCTTTAAGTACTTGCCATTTATTGCTCTTGCATGCACTCTTCCGTTCAAGTCCTGCAAATGATAGGCTTTGTTTAGTACCACACTTTTTACCACGAATGGTCCTTCCCAATTGGGCGACCATTTGCCATACGCCGGATCCTTAGAACCAAGTGGCAATATAGTTTTCCACACTAATTCGCCCTTCCTGAACGATTTAGCCATTACTCTGAGATTGTACTCCTTGGCTATTTTTCTCTTTTGTGCTTCTAGACGATTTAGCACATCACATTTGATGTCGTCCAATTCCAATAAATTCTGGATCATTGCCTCATTGTAATATTCCTTTGTCAGCTTTTCTTGTAACATCACCCTGGTGGACTCGATATTCATTTCCACTGGAAGCAAAGCCTCTTAACCATATACTAACTGAAATGGCGTCACTGAAGTACTCGTTCGTGGTGACGTCCTATAGGCCCATAGAGTCTGACTTAAACATTCGTCCCATCGTCTAGCAATGTCTGTCACCATCTTCCGAATCAGCCCTTTAAAGTCTTATTAGACGATTCTGCTTGACTGTTTGACTGAGGATAATAAGGGGTAGTGTTCACCAACCGAATTCCGTATTCGGCTAGGAAATCTTTTACTTTTTCACCATTTAGTGAGGTGTCATGGTCTACCATTATTGTTTGTGGTATACCAAATCGGTGAATTATATGCTCTTTCATGAACTTGATGATTTGTTCTTGGGAGATTTCCACAAATGGGATAGCTTCCACCCATTTAGTAAAGAAATCGGTAGCAACGATGATGAAAGTATGCCTCTTGCTCGATGCTGGGTAAATCTTCCATATCAAGTCTATCGCTCATCCCATAAACGGCCACGGTTTAATGACTGGGATCATCTTGGTCACTGGTGCCCTTTGAACAGACTTGTGCTTCTGACAAGCAATGCATCATTTGGCATACGAGACGCACGACTCTCCCATTTTCGGCCAATAATAACCGCTCCGTATAATCAACTATCTCATCTTTATTCTTACTTGTTGAGCCCCACAAACACCTTCATGCATTTCGGCCATGATATTTTTGGATTCAGATGGCCCTACACATTTCAACAACAATCCATCTTGTCATTTTTTATATAGTACATCTCCTGAGACTACGTAGTTCAGGGCTTTAAGTTTTAGCCTTCGATCCTTCCCTCATTCGGGCTGTTCTAGAAATGCCTTGATTTCGCTCCTCCAATCATCCTCCTCTTCGGCTTCGATGATCATGACGTCTCTTTGCTTATTTCGTCTCATTAGGGCTGGCTTGACCTCTTTGCTCCTATATATCCCATCTATATTTGTTTGCTTATACCCAGAAGCTGTTTGGGCTAAGTTATTGGCCAATTCGTTCTTCTCCCTTGGAATGTGTTCCAACTCAGCATGATCAAATCGCTCTATCAACTCTTTGGCCACATCTAATAAGCCATGACTGATGGGCTTTGGCATTTAAAGGTCCCTATTACTTGTTGGATTACTAGTTGTGAATCCCCCTTAATGGATACATAGGTTACTCCCATGTTGAGGAGCATCTCCAACCCAAGTATTAAGGCTTCGTATTCGGTCTGGTTATTGGTGCAACATTCGTTCAACTTGATTAAGAACCGAAATGATTCTCCCAATGGGCTAACTAAGACAATCCATATTCCAGCTCCTTTCATTGTACTGGATCCGTCGAAATACATCGTCCACGGTTTCAGACTGAATTCGTCCAGATCCATTTCTATTTCTTTAATAGTACTCAAACATGGGTGATCGGCCAAGAAATCGGCCAGAGCTTGATTTTTAAAGGCCTTTTGCGGCTCATGCCGTATATCGAATTCCGACAGTGACAGTGACCAAAACCTAACTCTTTGATGCAAGATATGACGAGAAAATATGTACTTTATTATATTAATTCTTGTGATCAAATACACTATGTTCGGCCTAAGGTAGGCTCGTAATTTAGTACATGTGAAATATAAAGTCAGACATAATTTCTCCATTGGAGAATAATTACATTCATAATTCAGCAATTGTCTAATGATATAACAAATGGCTCTCTCGACGTTCATGTCATCATCTTGCACGATCATCCCAGCTATGGACTGTTCTTCGGCCGATATGTACAATTTCATCGACCTTCCTAGTACTGGAGGTACCATCACCGGCGGCTGTGACAAGTATTTCTTCAGGCTGTCAAAAGCTTGTTGGTGTTCCTCGGTCCAGACGAATTCGTCATTGTCCTTTAACTTCAATAAGGAGGAGAACACTTTTGTTTTTCCTGCACAATTGGAGATGAATCGTCTTAAGAATTTAATTTGCCCTAAAAACCTCTGTAACTCTTTCTTATTTCGGGGTGGTATAGCTTCGGTGATCGCCTAGGATTTATTGGTGTCAATCTCAATTCCCCGTTGGTGCACTAGAAAACCTAGGAAATTTCCTGCGCACACCCCGAAAGCACATTTGGCAGGGTTCAATTTTAGTTTGAACTTTCTCATTCGCTCAAATGCCATTGCTAAATGGAAAAAATATTCTTCCATGGCCACAGATTTAGCCACTACATCGTCCAAATAGACTTCTACAAACTTACCGATCATGTCATGAAAGATCAAATTCATGGCCCGCTGATAAGTGGCACCAGCGTTTTTCAGGCCGAACGACATCACTACCCATTCATAACACCCTAGAGAGCCTGGGCACCTAAAGGTTGTTTTGTGTATATCATTTTCAACGATGTAAATCTGATTATAACATGCATACCCATCCATAAAAGAGTATAATTGGTACCCTGTCATGGAGTCCACTAGGGAATCTACTGTCGGTATTGGGTATTGATCTTTTGGTGTTGCTAAGTTTAAATTTCTGAAGTCTATACAGATCCTTATTTTTCCATTTTTTTCCTGACTGGGACGATATTAGACAACCACTCCACATATCTGGTAGTCCTAATAAATTTTGCCTCTAAAAGGCGTTCAATTTCTTTCTTAATATCAGGCATGACATTGGGCTCAAACCTCCAGGGGGCTGCTTATGAGGCCTATGGCTTGGTATGATTGGCAGCCTATGCTCCACCAACATCCTATCTAAACCAGGCATCTCATTGCAATCCCATGCAAAGCAATCTTTGTACTCTCGCAGTAAAAAAATTAGTTTTTTGCGTACCTGGGGCTCCAGTTCCTTACTGACGTAAGTGATGCGTCTATCATGCTCGCTCCCCAGATTTACCTCGTCCAATGCATCTTGTACTCTTGAGATATTTGTCTTTCGTCGTCCATTCAGAGCGTATTCGTCTTCTTCCATTGATTCACCTCTTTCTATCAAGCAGTCCACTCCACATAATTCTCCTATCTTGTCCTCTATCTGATGCGCTAGTAGTTTGCCTCTCAAAGCCGAAATCGCGGCTTGTGCTACGGCCTCATTTCTTCGCTCTACTACATAGGCCATTAAATTGGCCCTGGAGGCCACAAGGGCGACTTGCCCCTTATTCTGCTTGTTCTTCATTTAAATTGATGTACGTTGGCTCTCCAAAGACCATTGTGGTTGGTCTCGTTTGTGCGAACAAATCATCCAGTAGTCCCGCAGGGTACGGCTCGTCATTTTGAGCCATAATGGTCAGGCTTTCCCCTTCATTTAGAACTCCGGTCGGCCCATAATTCCCTTTGTACATGAAGTACTCGGCCGAATTGGTCTCTGTAGCGAAAGGCTTGTTGTCGGCATGCACTATCTCCACCTCGTCCCTCTGGTTCTAGAAAACTAGGCATTGATGAATGGATGAAGGGATGCATCGGCTGTCGTGCATCCAGTCTCGTCCTAGGAGCATATTATATGTTGTCGGCCCATCTATGACGAAAAATATTATTGTTTTCGTAGTACTTCCCACTTACAGGTCTAACGGAATAACCCCTTTGGCCGTCATCGTCCCTCCATTAAAGCTGGTAAGCACCACTTCCGTAGGGAGGAGGTCTTCTTCCGATTTTGCCAAACGTCCTAGCATTCTAACTGGTATTGCGTTAATGGCCGCCCCATTATCAATCAACACTTTGGTGATAGGTATCCCATTAGCCTTTGCTTTTACGTACAGCGGTCGTAGATGCTTTGTAATTTGTGGTGGTGGCTTTGGGAACATCACCTTCCCTGACAGACCTATCTCCATTGTTTGATCGCCCATATTGTTAGCTTGAGGCGGTTCTTCCTCCATGTACCGTCCAGATGGTGGCAATGTGGCTGGTGTATCATGAGAGACGTTATTGACGGCCAATCTCCGTTTTTTGGCTCTGATGATGGCCCTTTTTATTTTAGGTGTCCCATACAAAACGAGGAATGGAGATCGTTCCAAATCCTCTCCCAATGTTCCGACTGCAGGATTGCCTGCCTCATACAATTCTTTGAGAAGCCGATTTTATGAAATTCCCATTCTTCTTGCTTCAGTTCTGATGTTTATTTCTTCTTCTGTGTCGGTCATTTCCTCATCTGAAGCCTCCCTATCCGTTATCGAGAGTGCTGCAAATTCGGTCTCGTTGCCCTCATAGACGTCTTCGCTTATTCCAGCTCCTCCGCTGTTATCCCCTTTGAATTTTCTGGGCAACAAGTAATGGTTGGCCACGACCGGTGGCATACTGCCGAACTGAATGGCGATAGGAGGTTCTTCGTCGTCTGTTTTGTCCCGCTTTCGCCTGTCGAACTTAGTACGCTCATCGTCGCTGGTTATTGCTCTTTTTTGCTATCACTCTCTTTTTTGTTTGCCTCTGACTTCTTCATGATGCGAGGGCGACGGCCCGTGGTGGCCCCTGCTTCGCCTTGTTGGCGCATCATACGACCATAGTTTCTTTGATGTCGCCTTAACTGCATCATCATCATTTCATCCATGGGGGGGATAATTCATGCCTCGACGCTGTCCTGAAAATGGCCTTCGGTATGAATGCCATATATTGGGCAGATGAATTTTCGGCTTGAACGTCCTTACGTTTTGGACGGAATTTGAGTTCTCCCCATAGAATCTTGTGGCGAAGGTTCGTGGATGCCATGCTATTAACCCTTTCTGTACGGGCCTTTCACAGGTCTCTTCTAACTCCCTCATCCATTCTATGTTGTTTTTGCATCGAATACAAACACTATGCCGGTCTCCAGGCTCTGATGGTGCCTTAATCCTTTGTAGAGCGCTTGGTCGATGACGATGTTATCCTTCATCTAGAACCAATTTGACCTTCGGCAAATCCACCTTAGTAAGGTCTGGGTTGATCATGTTCAATTCCACCGATTTTGGAAAAGGGTTGTTATCCACTACCATCTTTTTCTCGAACGTAATTCGTCCAGATTCTATGGCATCCTGTAAAACATTTCGAAAAACAAGACAATTATTAGTTGTATGAGACCATGCATTGTGCCACTTATAATATTTTTACTACCAATTTGTTCGTCTGTTGGCAACGTATGACGATCGCTCAAACTAATTTGTTTATCTTTAAACAACTAGTCGAATATGGCATCAACTTTAGTGATATCAAAAGAGAAATTTCTACTCTTTTTATCATCATTTTCATTGGCTTGGGGCTCCACCCACGCCTTACAAATGTAAGGCTCCCCCTTAACCGATTCGGCCAAACATAAATTGGCAGATTCGACGTCTACTTCGCCCATTTCATAATCAATGTTTCTATAATACATCCATTTACTCGAATTTTTTATATGCTCATCTTCCCGTAATAACCGCTCATAAAGCACCACACTAGTGGCGAGTTGGGGAAGGTCTCAAAATTCGCGATCCTGAAATTTCTTCTTTAGGTAAGATTGAGACAACCTTGGGCGATCCTCACAAATTCCTTTTCGGGCAAAGGCACGTAACATCGGCCTCGGGCTACCTTAAACCGCTGTAAGAATGTCTCGGCCCACTCCCCTGGAAATTGTCTCAGGTTTTCCAAATCGGCTAAGGCTACTTCAGATTCGGCCTAGTAAAATTGCGCATGGAACAATTGTTCCATTTGTTGCAAATTTTCTATTAAGTTGGCCGGCAGACTGACGTACCAGAAGAACGCCACTCCAAACAGCGAGCCATGAAACAACCTTAATTTATGGAAGTCTGTGACTTCTCCACACTGAAGGGTGAATCGCCCTATGTGCTCCAAGGTGGAAACCTCCCCAGACCCCGTGAATAGGGAAAAATCTAGTATCTTGTAGTTTCGATGCCACGGATAAGCCATATCGATCCAATCAGGGTACGGCTTTCGATATCTTGGCCGAATTGGCCGTATGCCTAGACCGAATTGGTTTTGAAGGATCTCAATCATTTGTTCCCTTAATGAATTGTTGCCATTAAATGGCATGGTTATGGGCGGCGGCTGCGGTCCTCTAAAAAATGGGACATAATCGTGATTCTGCCCCTGAGAAACCTAGATGCCTTGAGGCAACACCACTTCATGTTGTGCCATATTTGGCCCTTGGTGCATATTTGGCCCTAATTATGGGCCATTGCCCCCAGGACTTGTTCCTCCCCTAGAGGTAGTATGGACCGTAATCCCTTTATGGGGGAACGTTCCTCGGACCAGCCTCCTGACTGTTTGGTGCAGGGGAAAGTGTGGTCTACGGTGGAGTTGTCCCCCCATTTACACATTTGGCCATTAGTTCGTTCAATGAGCTCAAGTGTTTAGCCATATTTTCATAATGTGAATTGCTAGTCGAGACAAACTTATCTATGACATGAGCATTCTGCAGCCTAACCTGTTCAACAACATCCTGTGTGAACTCACTGAATAATGTACGAACTACATTAGGGCTGAGTTCTCGCACCGGTTCGTATCGACTAGCCTCTGCCAGATTCTCGAAATGACCTACCACGGATGGAACGTGGGGCTAGTTGGTTTGCTACAGTCCTCATTCCTCCGTACCTGGGCCAGTTTGAGTGTTTCTTTTTGGAGGCATCTCTACTTCTTACACCAATTCTCTCACTGTGGTCGCCAAAAACTATTTGCGCGAAGAAGAAAGAGAAACGTGTAAGGTTCAAACCTCCTCAGACAAAGTCCCAACAAAGGGTGTTTGATTAAGTGAATAAACCTCCAAGGGCGCAAGCGCACAAATTATAGTCCTAAAAGTTATAACAACTAAAAGATAAGAAAAATGCTTGTTTGAGTCTTCATTTGATTGGGTTCTTCTTTCTTGGTGTAGGTGAGTTTTTATAGTGAAACTTGTAAACCGTTTGAGCAGTCTCAATATCTTCTTGCAGCTGTTGGATCGTGCCTTTAACCGTTGGGCCGTGTGTCTCAACTGCTTGATCGTGGATTGAGCTTTTGTAGTGAAACTTGTTAACTGTTTCGGCGGTCCCAGTATCTCCCTGCAGTTGCTGGATCGTGCCTATAACCGTTGAGATGCGTGTCACAACTGTTTGGATGTGGAGGGAAAACCGTCCAACTACCGCGATCGTGGAGGCAACTGCATCACGCATTTTCGTCCTAACCACTACTTCGGTCGTCCCAAGCTCTTCGTCGCTCTTCGCTCCATCGTCCTTCCTCCCTTCGTTCTTTCCTTCGTCTTATGATGATTTCGTTCTAGGGTGACATCATTTCCTCCGTCAACAATTGTGTATAAAATTATAAGTAAGTCATATAGGTACAACAATTTTTATTCAGGTTTTAAGAAAAATGATTGGATACAGTCCAAGAACTTTTGAATTGGGTATTTTCGATTATTGTAATAATGAAAACTGCTTCTACATCACATTGAATCCTTTTAGGAAAATTTTAAGCTTGGTTTAAATTGATGGAATGTAATCCAGTGAAATCGAATAAAAGTAATATGTCATTATTTTATTTGGAAAAAAAAGAGGTTTATAAAATAAAGTTCTAAAACATTGTTTGATATATAAATAGTAATGGAATATAATTAGATAGGTTTTAAAAACAATTGTTAAAAATATTTTAATATTATTTTTTATCAACTGAAAATTTTATCTTCTTTTAAAATTACTTTTCATCCATAACCCCTTATTTAAATGATTCATTTTCAATGACTCAATACTTTTTTTTTTATTATTTCACTCCCTTTTATTCCCTTTCAATTTTAAATACTTTAAGTTAAATTCAACTCCATTTCTAGAATGAGAAACTGGAAATATGTTTGGTCTCTCGAAGACAATTTTGTATGACCACCTGACGGACCCAATGAAGACCCTATGGCCTTCCAAATTGTGTCAAAAAAAATGGGCCTCTTTTAAAATATATAAACCCATTTCTTCCCTTTCCTGACCCAATAATGAGATTTAATGTAGGGATGGCAATTTAGGTCATGATTCGTTTATTCGTTCGATTCGATTCGCTTTAAAGCGAATACGGGTTTGGAAAAATTGATTCGTTTAATAAATGGGTCAATTCGATTCGATTCGTTTAATAAACGAATCAAATACGAATTTAATTATATTAATTTTCGATACAGATTCGAGAAATTATAGCTAATTATCATAGAAAAATTAATATTTTCGATATTTGGTGAGATATTTTTAGTAAATATATTAATTATATATTTCATATGTATATATTTATGAAGAATTAATGTAAATCAAGTGTGGTAAATTATTTCATTAAATAATATTAGTGACTAAACGAATTCGTATTCGATTCGTTTATTAAACGAATCGAATACGAATCCTGATATTAGGATTCATTTAATAAACGAATCGAATACGAATCCATCACATTTTTTATTCGATTTGTTTAGGATTCGATACAAATTCAATTCGTTGATTCGTTTTGTCACCCCTAATTTAATATATATTATAATTTTACTCACAATTAGGGATGAAAATTTTACCCACAAATCCGCGAACCCGCAAAAACCCGCCCGCAATGGGTAGGATTTGGTAAATATATTAGTGGGTGTGGTGCGGGTTTGGTAATTTAAAGCAGAACCCGCTGCGGGTTTGGTATTTAAGAAAAAAATGCGAGTATCCGCTGTGGGTATCCGCATACCCGCAATATTATTTTTTATTAATTAATATTTTTAGGACAATATAAAAGAACATTCATATAAAAACAACTAACAAAACCTAAACCTAAAACATTAATCAACAGTTCCACACTCCCACTCAGCCGCAGCCCGCAACCTGCCCAACTGAAGATTTTTTGCATGACTATTATTATTTTTTTTTAATCACACTTGTTAATAAAATTATAATGCAAAAATTTGGATTAAGCTCACATAATCAGAAGCGGAAGAGGAGCAAAATAAGCTAGTGTTTGCTGCAACTTCAGTAGCTTTCCTGCTTCTTCATTACACTTACACCACTTGAGCATTGTAAGCATCACTTTCATTACACTTAACATAAAAAAAAATATGACCAAAGGTTGGTGATTACTTTTTAGCTTATTGTCGATTGAGTTGACTAATTTAGATCATTATAATTATGAAGGGAAGAATTCGTTTTAATTATGTTTATATGAAAAAATAAACATATGTACTGTATATAAATACATTGCATGTTATATATGTCAAATGAAAAACAAATGTGAAAACTACAGCTAGCAATTACAAATAAATTATTTAATTAAAAAAACTATATTATTAAGAACACAAAGTAATTCAATATTTTAAAAACCCGCAAAAAATCCGTTGGGTACATTGCGGGTTTGGTAATTTATTTTTATATGCGGTGCAGGTTTGGTAATGAAAATTAAAACCCGCAACGGGTATAATGCGAGTTTGGTAATTTATTTACATATGCAGGTGCAGGTTTGGTAATGGAAAACATGCACCATACCCTACTCACTGTCATCCCTACTCACAATGCTATTATTCTCTTTTGACATGGTTTTTTACATTGATTTTTGCGATACCAATACCAAATCACCACCACTTTATTATGAGAACTCTTAAAATTCATATTTTTTTACTCATAATATAATAATTCTGGTGTCAATGATTGGAAAATTGCGTCACTCATGATGCCCCAATAAAAAATAATAAATTTACAATCCGGTCACCTATTTCTTCTCCAAATCTAATTATTTTACTAAATATGAAGCATCTTCTTCAAATCTTTTCTTTTTACTAAACATATGAAGCATCTAAATTTTATGATATTTTAAACCTAAAAAACTGTTCTAAAAAAATCAGTTTATATGTATGAATATGATTTAATGATTGCTGGATATTAGGATAGTATTTTGATGTAGAATTCTTTTTTCCTACCAATAGATGGTAATTAAGATATTATGAAAATAATATATCCTTTGATTGGGGCAAAAAAAAAAAAAGGATTTTGATGCAAAATCACCGTAATCTTGATCCATAATCAATTTCGACACTATTGTTTTCGGCTTGAGACCATCATTTTCTGAAAAGAAAATTTAAAGTACTTGTACTAAATCCCTATTAGATTAAATTTCTAGGTCCGTCCAAATTAGTCAGATTTTATCATTTTATTAAGTTAATAACTAAATTAAAAGGTAAAAATAATTTAGATTTCAATGCAATGTTATTTCGTCTTTTATATATATATATATATATATATATAATATATATATATATATATATATATATATATATATATTCATTTACCCTCATTAACTTAATGACTAAATAAAATTACAAATAATAATAATAATAATACATATTTGATGCATTAAAAAAAATCCCGAGGGTCTTAAGGTCTTTGCATTTATAGTTTCACTCACGTTAACAACTACAATAAAAACCACTATAAATTAATAATGTCGGGATTATGAAATTTTATTAATTTAGATAGGTATTAATTAATTGATAAATTAATAATTTATCAATTTAAAGAGTGATTTTTTGATTCAGCGAATATAAATTTAATTACATAAAAAAAAAATCATTATATGTCTATTACTAATACAATGTATCATATTTTATAAATTAATTTAAAAATAAAATTTAGTATCTTTGGAACCATTCACACAAAAGGAAATACTCATATTGGCATCAACTCTTCATCATTTTTTGTTGCAATTCGAGAAGATGACACCATAACTTTTGAATGCAATTAGAAAAGTTAGAGATGAAATTCACCAATATTTAAATTTCAAGAAAAACAAACAACAATATTCATATTTTATTAAATTATCCTTACTATGTTTGTAATTTTAAAGAATTATTAATTTATTATATTGACGGGCCTATAGATTTATATAAGGGTCTTCTTAAAAATTATTATCTTATTAATTTATCAAAATTACTAATTTTGTAAACTGGCCAAAGTTGGGATCGAAAAACATATTAATTTAGAGAAATTATTAATTTATCGAGTACTAATTTATGAAGATGTAACTATGTAAGATTTTTGTAATTTAGGGAGCAAACTTTTTAGTATTAAATATTATAAAACTGATAACCAAATAATTTATCTTAAAATAGATTATGATTATATTTATATTTTTTAATGATGACTTCAACAACAAAAAAAAAAAAAAAAAAAAAAACCGTAGTATATCAGATATTTAGAAAAAAAATTAGGAAGATGTCAAATTATATTTACTGAATTTGATATGAGACATTGAAAAATGACATATAATCCACACTTACAAGTTGTTATCTTTACCAGTTTCCATGTCGCATATGTCCCAATTTTTCCTATGTTTTGTTTTATAAATTGTCAAAATATTAAAATAACACAGCGGAAACTAGGAAAATTAAAATTTTCCGATTTCAATAATTTTTTTTTGGATCAATTAAATAAACTTATTTATTTAATTACTCAATGTAGACACTGGTTTTCGCCCGAGGTCCACAATTGAGATTTCGTGAAAGGGGCGCTGGCGATCCTGCGAAACAAAGATGTAGAGTGAGCGGGAGTACTGCCCACCGGTGTGGTGGGTGCCGGGGGCACTCCGACGCTCAAGTCAGTGAAGGTACTAAGGAGTCAGAAAGTGGGAAGTCAAAGGTTGGATACTACCTTGAGCTTTGTAGGGTGCCGTGAGGGCGGTCAGTCGGAGGTGTGATGAGCTTGAGGATGTCCCAAAGCTGTGAGTAGGAGAGTTAGCCCCCTCATCCCCGTGAACAGGCTTCTCCTTTATACATGCTCGTGTAACGTGTGTCTTTATTGCCTTTGATTAATCGTCCGTTGGATTGTGGTAACATATGAATTCATGAGGAGCTATTACTGCTTGTAGGCTGGAACAGATGGGTAGTAAATAGCATTTATGAGCCTGGGCGTTATGTGAACTGAAGTAGAGTGAGACCCGATTATACTTAGGCACATGTGGTATCTCATTGGGCATGGGCTTGTGAATCTCTAGGCCTCTATACACTTTAAACATCGGGGCTTCCTTTTGAGGCAGAAGCTCGGCCCCCACGGTAAAAGGACAAAATTGCCCCCGGACCAAATTTGGCTGATACACCCAATACTTAAAAATTGAAATTTTACACAAGAAATAAAATTTCTTGGTAATTGCCGAATTAGCCCAATAGTTTGTAAATTGGTCATTTTAGTCATTAAATCGTCAAATACAATTTTGGATGATTCTAAATCAATCCTAAAATGATTTCCAACATGTCCAACACATCAAAAATAAATTGCAACAAAATCCCTATTTTATTTGTAATTTCCGAACAGCCCTCCAATTTTTCAATTTTTGCAATTTGGTCCATTTTTGTTCAAAATATGTCAAGCTCAAATCCAATCAACCCAAAAATTAATATACATCATATACACACCATAATACATCACATATATGAAAAGTGTTGGGGTTGGTGCTCAGAGCGCCAATTCCCGGTTGTATTTCTTTATGAATACTTCTATAAAACATTATTATTATGAATAATATATGCAATTTCTATGATATAATGTATCTTTTAATATGGTAAAGACGTAATGACCTTAGAATGATTAGTTATGGTATTGTTGCAAAAGCGTCGCAACTGACATTGAGTAGTATCATGACGTTGTCATTCTCAGACAGTTCCTGGTCAAGGTTTACACTACTTGGTCAGTATAGTAAACCCGTTGAGACAGGTACATGTCGTATACTGGAATATATGATTCCAATGGTTTCTCAATGAACCATCATTCTTGGAGACTGGTATAGACGTGTGGGTGTTTATAGCGGATAAACACTGAACGACTCACAGAATATTCTTAATGGATGGTACACCAACGTCAATAAGAATCTTCTCGGGTTGAGTAGCACTTGTGATTCTTATACTTGAGATGACATTGTGGGCAAATGAGACATCTTCTACACTTAGATGGCAGTCACGTCACCGATCTATTTAGATCAGACCTCCGCATGTTCGTTGGGTGTAGATAGATCCTCAGGGTGTCCTATGTGTGTCAAGATAGGATCTGTCAGTTCTGTGTATCAGAGCATAGGTAGTCCACATGATTAGCAATCAGATAAAACCATAGGCCCGTGGTACAGTTTAGAAACTAGTTCTAAACATTCTTTTTGAGATTGCTAATAGAATAGTCGACTGGATAATCTCCATAGAGATTTGACGTTTACATCTATATCTCTGGGATATATCTGGATACCTGTGACAGAGGAATTATACATTTACCATGACCTCGACCTGTATGATTCAGCGAGTTTATCCGTGATCGTCATAATTTAAGGGTGGATAAATTATGGACACAAAATAAGATTTCGTGACGGATATGCCTGAATCTATAGAGTCTCAATAATGAAATATACTCGTAGAGCACTATAGCAACATTTATAAATAATATTGATTATTTATAAAGTCGTTTAAAGGTTAAACGCAAAATACATGTTAAAGGGACCCAATAGTCATTTCCTTAATTATTGTGTATTTACATTTAATACTTGATTAATTTAAATACACATTAATTAATTGTCAAATTGAGATATTTGACTAATATCCTAAATGAATATATGTATTTGATATTTAATGTAAATTTTATACATATATTTAATATATTTATATTTAATTAATTAATTAATTAATTGTTAAATGATTAAATTAATTAAAATATAAATATCTTAACATTTGGATATTTGATTAAATGACTTAGTTGTCTTTGTTGAATTAATTAAAATATCTATAAAGTGTTTATTAGATATTTAACAAGTTGATAAAATTGAAACCAAATAAAATTGAAATTACATTTCCTTATATTTCTTGTGTAATTTCGGCCTAAGGCTAATTTCTTAGCAAGTATATATTGTTTTCATTTCATTTGGTAATTTAACCTAATACACTTTAACCAAAACTCCATTAAAAGAAAACAAGAGAAGCTTGAGAGGAAGAAAGGAAAAGTAAAGAAAAGCTTGGATTTTAGTAAGTTTTCTTTACTTGCTATTAGAGAGGAAATTGTTCCTTATGTTCTAGGCTACATCTTGTGATGTTCTTATGCTTTTATTTTCTTTATTCTTTGTGTTTTTGGTGAATGGAACTTTGATGAAAATGTTGAGCATGTATGATGATGGAAGCTTGTGACTAGTGTAGTTATAAGTATTCGTTTATGGTTTTGGAAACTTTGTTGCTAATCTAGAGTTGTTGACCCACTCTTAAATGACCTAGATTTTATCTATAGTTGTTTCATTGTGTTGAGACTTTAATTGGATGGAAGAAACATGATTGAAGTAATTGATTTAACCAATTTGGTCTAATTTGTCCAATTTGAAGAAATTGAAAAATTAGGGTTTAAGACCTTATCCAAATTTGGGGATTTTCATTTATGTTGTGTATTTGGATGTGTATATGATGCATATAAAGTTTCATGTTGATTGGATTTCATTTGGATGTGTCTTGAAGCATGGAAGTGCAAAATGCACACTTTAGCACCCTAATTGTGCTCTCGGCCAAATGAGGATTTTTGGGGATTTTGGTTGCTTTTGGTGTTTTGATGATTTGAACATATTTAATTCATCTTAGAAATGATTTAGAATCATTCAAAATTATTTCGGACAATTTCGGACTAAAATAAACAAAATACCAAGTGTAAGGGTAATCTAGTAAATTCACATAAATTTGATTTATTGAATTTTATTTCATAATTATATTATTGAATTATTAAATAAATATGTTTATTTAATTAATCCGAGAAAAAGTTTTGAAATCGGAAAATTTGATTTTCCACTGTTTCCGCTGCGTTACCAGATTTAGCCCCTAAAACCCCTAAAAAATGGTATCAGAGCGAGTCTGATTCTAGGCCCCCTAAAATAATTAGCCTTAATTAAATCAATGTTTAATCATGATTTCTTGACTTTATACATGCTTGTTATAATCTAATTTGATTAGATTTAGGGTGTATGACACTTAGCGGAAAATCCCTAATTAATAAGGTTTTAATGTAATTATGTATTTGATGCATGTTATGTGGTCCGTCTTGTCAATACGGTTTATGAATATTTCTCCGTGAATACATCCGAGACCGTGCCTCTTCTATGAGGGTGTAGCCGATAGAGATTTATTTATACCGTATGTGGCGTAAGTGTCAGGATTACGTAAGTAACTTGAGTTTATCATTGACGAGTTTAACCTTGGTACGTCTCTTTGTGGGCCTGCCTTCGCAGCGACAATGAGAAACGACCAGGATCGGAAACCTAGGAGTCATTAGTGAATGATTGACAAAAGAGTTGTCTACCTGATGAATATACGTAGGCGAGACCGTGCATCTGCTGTGAGCTGAAATATATTCACGGGATCCACTTTTCACTATTGTATTTAATTTAATTATTAAATCTTTGTATTCTGTTTGGGGATTACAGTATTGCATGATTTAGTGGGAGGGGCATTTTTAGATTAAAAATACATGATCTAGTTTATGTTTTTGATATTATATGAAACTGCTTAATTTCTGCTAACCGTTTTTCGTGATCTATATGATAGATTTGCGATGGCGGCACCATCCACAAATCAGTTTGCGCGTATGCTTGATGCGAACAAACTTAAAGGCGCTGAGAACTTCGCTGACTGGGAATTAGATTTGAGCATTGTCCTCGATGCCGAAAAGTTGGGATATGTTCTTGAGGGTCTGTTGCCCCTTGCTGTGGGTGCGGACGCTACGGAGGAGGAACGCCAAGTTTCTGAAACTTGGAAGGATGATGATTTAAGGGTTAAATCGTACATCCTTAGTTCACTGTCTCCGAAACTCAAGAAACAATACTATGGCATGTTAGATTCGTATAGTATGATGACACGATTGAGACAATCGTTTGAGAACCAAGAACAAGTGATTGTTCACAAAGTCGCAATGGAACTGTTTCATGCGTGTTTGGATGAGGGCAAGATGTTAGCCCACATGTTCTTCAGATGATCGATTTGATCGATCAATTGTGGCAACATAATCTCATCTTGAATGACATTCTCGGTATGAGTGTCATTCTTGGTTTACTCCCAGCTTCATATCGCCAGTCCGTGATGTACTTCAACATGAATGTGACTGTCTGTACCTACCAAGAGCTACATAGGATGTTGCTCACGGCGGAAGAGGACCTCAAGAAGGGATTATCGACTCGACCTCCGAGACCTACTTCTCTCTCTGCTTCTTCCCAGACATTGTCAAATGGAAAGAAGAAGAAAGGGACGAAGAAGAAGGGTTTCGGTCCTCAACAACATGCAAAGATAGTTAAGCCCAATAGGGCTTCTGAAGAAAAATGCCACCACTGCGGCAAAGTTAGGCATTGGAAAAGGAACTGTCTTGATTACATCGCCCAACTGAGGAGAGATAGAGCATCTACATCAGGTACATTTATTTTTCCAGTTATTGATTTATCTTTGGCTTGTGTAGCCGTTACATCCAGCTGGATTTTAGATTCTGCTTGTCCCATTCACATTTGCAATTCGTTGCAGGTGCTGAAGGAAAGTTGAAGGCTGAAGCCCAGAGAGATGCAGTTGCGATTCGGGAGTGGAGACTCTTTGGATGCAGTTGCAGTGGGAGTATGCGAGATCTCATTACCGAATGAGACATTTTTGTTAAATGAATGCCATTTTGTACCAGGATGTGTAGCTAATATTATATCACTTTTTGTATTGGATACAGAAGGCTTTTGTATTAATATTAAGAATAGTTCTTTATATTTATATGATAGAAATAATATTCAGATCCTTTGTTGTCCAAACCAGCATGGTCATTATACATTGCAAACTTCAAAAGATATTTTAAATACTGGAGTTAATAAACGTAGTTTACCTGTAATTAATGATACAGAACTTTGGCATATGCGGCTTGGTCACATAGGCGTTAAACGCCTTACCCAATTGGTTAGGAATGGTTTGATACCAGATCTTACCATTGAATCTTATCCAACTTATGAATCATGTATTCAGGGTAAGATGACCAAAGCCCCATTTTCTAGTGTTGGACACCACGCCACTAACTTACTGGAACTCGTACATTCTGATGTATGTGGTCCACTAAGTCAGACTGCTCACAGTGGTTATTCGTACTTCGTTACCTTTACCGATGATTTGTCACGGTACGGTTATGTGTATTTGATGCGACATAAATCGGAAACCTTTGAAAAGTTCAAAGAATTCCGAAATGAAGTAGAAAAACAAATTGGACAATATATTAAATGCCTTCGATCTGATCGAGGCGGTGAATATATGAGTGGTGAGTTCATGGATTATATGAAGGAGGATTGGATTCTCGCTCAATATACTCCTCCAGGTACTCCACAGCACAATGGAGTGTCTGAGAGGAGAAATCAGACTTTATTGGATATGGTCTGATCAATGTTGAGTTTCACAGATTTGCCATATTATTTATGGGGCTACTCTATTTTAACAGCTGCACATCTTTTGAACAAGATTCCTTCAAAATCTGTTCCTACGACTCCGTATCAGATATGGTTCGGTAGGAGACCAAATCTTAATTATATTAAGGTTTGGGGTTGTCCTGCCTATGTCAGGGTGACTCAGCAAGATAAGCTTTCGCCTCGAGGGTAAAAGTTTAGGTTTGTCAGATATCCTTCGAATACGAGAGGATATATGTTCTATGATACCGAGCATCGAAATGTGTTCGTAGCTCGCTTCTCAAAATTTCTAGAAGTAGATTTTTTGTCAGAAGGTGGTAATCATAAATAGGTTGAGCTTGATGAAGTCCAACCTGAAAACAACGAACCAACGAAGGAACCTGAAGTTCAAGTAGATGAAGGACCATCAACACACACACTCTGTAGGTCGGAAAGGGTATCTAGACCTCATGAACGCTTGTATTTGATACAAGAAAATAGTCTGGATGTTCTCTTAGTTGAAGAGAGAGATCATTTCACCTATAGAGAATCGATGTTGGACATCGACTCCGTGAAATGGCAATGTGCCATGAAATCCGAGATAGACTCAATGCATGAGAATCAAGTTTGGGACTTGGTTTCGCTTCCCGAATGAATTGTTCTTATTGGTTGTAAATGGATTTACAAAAGGAAGAGCGGGTCTGATGGTAAGGTTGAGACTTGAGACTTACAAGGCCCGACTGATAGCAAAAGGTTACACGCAACGACCTGGCGTCGACTACGATGAAACTTTTTCGCCGGTAGCAATGCTTAAATCTATTCGGATTTTGCTTTCTATAGTTGCGTATCATGACTACGAGATTTGGCAAATGGATGTCAAAACGACTTTTCTAAATGGATTTCTTGATGAAGAAATCTATATGGAACAGCCGGAAGGTTTTGCGTCCAGCGAAAACTCGGGCATGGTATGTAAGCTTAAGAAGTCCATTTATGGACTTAAACAAGCTTCACGAAGTTGGAATCTTCGATTCGATGAGATTATTAGATCGTCTGGTTTTCTCAAGAATTCAGAGAATCATGTGTGTATCAGAAGGCCAGTGGGAGCATGGTCGTATTTTTAGTCCTATATGTTGATGACATCCTAATCATTGGGAATGATTTAGGTATGTTACAAGGCATAAAAGCGTACCTCTGTAAGAATTTCTCCATGAAGGACCTGGGATAAGCTTCCTATGTTTTAGGGATAAAACTCTATAGATATAGACAAATGAGGTTGATTGGGTTGTCCCAATCAATGTACATAGATAAGATCTTGGAACGGTATAATTTTGGTAATTTTAAGACAGCAAATATACCGTTCAGACATGAGATTCATCTTTCTAAGAAGATGAGTCCACAAACAGAAGATGAGAAGGTTAGAATGTCTAACCAACCTTATGCTTCGTGTTTGGGTAGCATAATGTATGTTATGTTATGTACGAGGCCTGATATTAGTTTCGTTGTTAGCGTAACTAGTCGATATCAGTCCAATCCAGGTAATGACCATTGGATGGCCATTAAACACATCCTCAAGTATCTTAAAGGTACTAAGGATAAGTTAATAATTTATGGAGGAAACGAACTGCAAGTTAACGGGTATACGGATTCTGACTTCCAATCGGATCCCGATGATAGAAAGTCTATATCTGGATTCGTATTTACCCTTAATGGAGGTGCAGTTTATTGGAAGAGTTCCAAACAGGGATCGAAAGCAGATTCCACCACTGAGGCGGAATATATTGCAGCTTCTACAGCTGCAAAAGAGGCTGTAACGATAAAGAAATTTATCACAGAATTGGGAGTTGTCCCAAGTATCGAGAATGCGATTCCGTTATACTGTGATAATACTGGAGCCATTGCGTAAGCAAATGAACCGATGGCGCATCAGAAGTCGAAGCATGTGGAACGCAAGTACCACATCATTCGATAGATTGTGTCGCGAGGGGATATTGTCGTGTGCAAGGTACCGAGTGAAGATAATGTAGCAAACCCGCTGACGAATGCCATACCTCCGAAGTTGTTTGATAAACACGTGGATTCGATGGGTATTAGATACAATCGTTATTGGCACTAGAGCAAGTGGGAGATTTTGTTGGGGTTGGTGCTCAGAGCGCCAATTCTCGGTTGTATTTCTTTATGAATACTTATGTAAAACATTATTATTATGACTAATATATGCAGTTTCTATAATATAATGTATCTTTTAATATGGTAAAGACGTAATGACCTTAGAATGATTAGTCATGGTACTGTTGCAAAAGCGTCGCAACTGACATTGAGTAGTATCATGACGTTGTCATTCTCAGACAGTTCCAGGTCAAGGTTTACACTACTTGGTCAGTATAGTAAACCCGTTGAGACAGGTACATGTCGTATACTGGAATATATGATTCCAATGGTTTCTCAATGAACCATCAGTCTTGGAGACTGGTATAGACGTGTAGGTGTTTATATCGGATAAACACTGAATGACTCACCGAAGATTCTTAATGGATGGTACACCAACGTCAATAAGAATCTTCTCGGGTTGAGTAGCACTTGTGATTCTTAGACTTGAGATGTCATTGTGGGCACATGAGACATCTTCTACACTTAGATGGCAGTCACGTCACCGATCTATTTAGATCAGACATCCGCATGTTCGTTGGGTGTAGATAGATCCTCAGGGTGTCCTATGTGTCTCAAGATAGGATCCGTCAGTTCTGTGTATCAGAGCATAGTTAGTCCACATGATTAGCAATCAGATAAAACCATGGGCCCGTGGTACAGTTTAGAAACTAGTTCTAAACATTCTTTTTGAGATTGCTAATATAATAGTCGACTGGATAATCCCCATAGAGATTTGACGTTTACATCTATATCTCTGGGATATATCTGGATACCTGTGACGGAGGAATTATACATTTTCCATGACCTCGACCTGTATGATTCAGCGAGTTTATTCGTGATCGTCATAATTTACGGGTGGATAAATTATGGACACGAAATTGGATTTCGTGACGGATATGTCTGAATCTAGAGAGTCTCAATAATGAAATATACTCGTAGAGCACTAGAGCAATATTTATAGATAATATTGATTATTTATAAAGTCGTTTAAAGGTTAAACGCAAAATACATGTTAAAAGGACCCAACAGTCATTTCCTTAATTATTGTGTATTTACATTTAATACTTGATTAATTTAAATACACATTAATTAATTGTCAATTGAGATATTTGACTAATATCCTAAATGAATTATATGTATTTGATATTTAATGTAAATATTATACATATATTTAATATATTTATATTTAATTAATTATTTAATTGTTAAATGATTAAATTAATTAATATAAATATCTTAACATTTGGATATTTGATTAAATGACTTAGTTGCCTTTGTTGACTTAATTAAAATATCTATAAAGTGTTTATTAGATATTTAACAAGTTGATAAAATTGAAACCAAATGAAATTGAAATTACATTTCCTTATATTTGCTTGTGTAATTTCGGCCAAGGCTAAGTTTCTTAGCATGTATATATTGTTTTCATTTCATTTGGTAAATTAACCTAATACACTTTAACCAAAACTCTATTAAAAGAAAACAAGAGAAGCTTGAGAGGAATAAAGGAAAAGTAAAGAAAAGCTTGGATTTTAGTAAGTTTTATTAACTTGCTATTAGAGAGGAAATTGTTCCTTATGTTCTAGGCTACATCTTGTGATGTTCTTATGCTATTCTTTTCTTTATTCTTTGTGTTTTTGGTGAATGAAACTTTGATGAAAGTGTTGAGCATGTATGATGATGGAAGCTTGTGACTAGTGTAGTTATAAGTATTCGTTTATGGTTTTGGAAACTTTGTTGCTAATCTAGAGTTGTTGACCCACTCTTAAATGACCTAGATTTGATTTATATTTGTTTCACTTTTGAGACTTTAATTGGATGGAAGAAACATGATTGAAGAAATTGATTTAACCAATTTGGTCTAATTTGTCCAATTTAAAGAAATTGAAAAATTAGGGTTTAAGACCTTATCCAAATTTGGGGCTTTTCATTTATGTTGTGTATTTGGATTTGTATATGATGCATATAAAGTTTCATGTTGATTGGATTTCATTTGGATGTGTCTTGAAGCGTGGAAGTGCAAAATGCACACTTTGACACCCTAATGGTGCTCTCGGCCAAATGAGGATTTTTGGGGATTTTGGTTGCTTTTGGTGTTTTGATGATTTGAACATGTTTAATTCATCTTAGTAATGATTTAGAATCATTCAAAATTGTTTCTGACAATTTCGGACTAAAATGAACAAAATACAAATTGTAAGGGTAATCTGGTAAATTCACATAAATTTGATTTATTGAATTTTATTTCATAATTCTATTATTGGATAATTAAATAAATATATTTAATTAATTAATCTGAGAAAAATTTTTGAAATCGGAAAATTTGATTTTCCACCGTTTCCGCTGCGTTACCGGATTTAGCCCCCAAAAACCCCTACAAAAAGCCCCAAATTTTGGAAATGGTTAAGAACCTTAATTTTATAATTTCTTCAAATTGATAAAATATAACAAATCAATTAAATCCAACACTTTAATTCAATCTAAACCACACCAAACAAGTCTCACCATCATGAAACAACTCAAGAATAATTCTAGGTCATAAATGAGTGGCTTAGCAACTTTAGAATGACAACTTGATTATCAAATAATCAAAAGAGAGCTTATGAAATCATTTCAAGCTTACTTTGATATCATACATGCTTATATCTTTCAAACAAGTTTACAACCATTTAAAACACAAATTAAAAGTGTAGAGACAACATCATAGGAACACATGTTGAAGCTAAGCATGATAGAAATATTTTCTTAGTTGAAAGGTTTAAAAAAAAAACTTACAAAAACAACTTATTTCCAAGCTTTTCTTTTGGTTCTTCAACTTTTGCTCTCAACTCTTTTGTATTTGTTTTTGGTAACTTGTTAACCTAATCTATGAAAAATGAAACAAAATAATATATACTACCTAAAATTACCATTGGCCGAAAATTGGGATGTAGATACAAATATCTAGATATTTTTGTTTCAATTAAAGTTTAATTTATCAACTTGCATCTTTGATCATTACACATTTAATGATTTATTAACAAGTCAAATAAAGCAACTTAAGTCATCTCTAAAAATATCACAACTTAAGATATTTATATTTTTAATTACTTTAATTATTTAACAATTAAATAATTATTTAAATACAAATATTTTAAATATATGTATTATATTTACTTTAAATATCCAAATACACATATATTTATGATATATGTCAAATATCACAATTTGACATTTAATTAATGTGTATTTAATAAAATCTATCATTAAATACAAATACACAATAATTAGGAAATGACCATTAAGTCCTTTTGCATGTATTTTTCGTTTAACCTTTAAACGACTTATAAATAATCAGTATTATTCATAAAAATTTTCCCTAGTGCTCTACGAGTATATTTCACTAGTGAGACTCTCTAGATTCAGGCATATCCGTCACGAAATCCAATTTTGTGTCCATAATTACCCACCCGTAAATTCTGACGACCATAGATAAACTTGCTGAATCATACAGGTCGAGGTCATGGCATATGTTTAATTCCTTCGTCACAGGTATCGGATATATCCCAGAGATATAGATGTAAACGTCAAATTTCTATAGGGACAATCTCGTCGACGTCTCTATTAGAAATCTCTAAAAGAACACTTAGAACTTACTTCTAAAGTGTACCACAGGCCCATGGTTTTTATCTGATTGCTAATCATATATGGACTACCTATGCTCTGTACACGGAACTGACGGATCCTATCTCGATACACACATGACACCCTGAGGATCTGTCCACACCCAACGAACAAACGGAGGTATGATCTGAATAGATCGGTGACATGACTGTCATCTAAGTATAGAAGATGTCTCACGTGCCCACAGTGGTATCTCAAGTCAAAGAATCACAAATGCTACTCAACCCGAGAATATTCTTATTGACGTTGGTGTACCATCCATTAAGAATCTTCGGTGAGTCATTCAGTTTTTATCCGATATAAACACCTACACGTCTATACGAGTCTCAAGACTCATGGTTCAATTAGAAACCATTGGAATCACATATTGGACATGTATACCATCTTATTAATGGTATATTGAATATTAATATTAATAAACATATTACAACGAATGTTTCAATTTAGCTTAATCATTTTTATTTTTGTAATGTCCAGTCAAATTAATCAGATATTGTCTATTTTGGAAGCCTGCCAATCCATCAACCCAATGGTCTGCCCTGGCCTGCCTTATAGTTTTATTTTTGGTCAATGTGGCTTATCTCTGACGTTTTGGCTCAAAACCCATCCAACTAATGGAGGGAATCCTCAATTATAAACACATCGCCTAACTACCTCTCAAGTAATATAGATACAATACACCTTTCTTGGGGCCTAACATCCTCATTGACATATCAGTTAGGTGAATTGGCTCTGATACTATTTGTATTGTCTGACCAAACTAGTTAGATATTGTTGACTTTGGAAGCCTGCCAGCCCAACAACCCAGTCCACCCTCCTCACAATTTTATTCTTAACCAATGTGACTCATCTCCGAAGCCTTGGTCTCAAAACATGTCCAACTAGTTGAGATAATCTTTTATTATAAACATAAAACCAAAATACTTCACAAGTAAGGATGTCAATGGGGACGGGAATGAATCAACATTCTTATATCGGTACCTAACAATCTTTATATGTCACCGTCTATTCCCCTCTCATTGTTGTGGTTGATGCTTTGAGTGTCATTACGTATCGTATTTATAACCGATTTATGAATACGATCAATCTTTTTTTCCATAATATTACCTATTTAATGATAACACATCTTATCTTTTATATACATATTTGATATAATTTAGTTAATATCGAAACTAACTAAGATTTAATGATGTATATATTAGACAAATACCCAAGAATATACAGACTACAATAGTTAAACAATTACAATGAGGTTTGTAATTGACATCGGGATGTGTCACTACGTGTGGTATATTCTCAAATAAGATTCCTGATCAAGATTTTCTGACATGGATCAGTTTGTAAAATCTGTTGAGACTTGTATATATCGTATATCAACACTTGATCTGATGGTTTGTCTCAATGAACCATGATTCTTGAGAGACTTATATAGATATATAGGTATTTATTTGATGAACATTGAACGACTCACCAGTAGTATTCCTAATAGATGACATACCAATGTCAATAGGAATATTCTCGAATCGAGTTGAATATCTAGTCATTTGACCTGAGATACCACAATGGATGTATGAGTGATCTTCCATGCTTTGACAACAATAACGTCACCGGTTAATCTACACCAGACCTCCACATGTTTGTTGGGTGTGGACCGATGGTCATGATATTCTGTGATGTATCCATAGAGGATTCGTTAGTACAGTGTGCGAGATTTAGGTATCCACTTCGTGATTCTTTAAATCTTTGGTCGAGGAATATCGAGGAAACAAGTTCTAAGTATTTATCTAGATAATCATGAATATGTCGCGACATACATGACATGATGAAGATTTGACGTTCTCATTTGTCTCTGGTACAATTCAGATAGCCTATAATATATGGACTTTGTGATATGCATATAGCTCGACTTGTATGGTTCAGCGCGGTTATTTGTGGTTGTCATAATTTATGAGTGGGCAAATTATGGACACAAAATGTGCTACACGACAGATATACCCGAACCTATAGAGTCTCACTAATGAAGTATACTCGTAGAACACTAGGGCAATTAATTAGGAATAATCCATATTATTCATAACGTTACACATGTTGTGATATTTTCATATCTAATGTGTATATATAAGATACATAATTTAATTATATGCATGTTAGAATTTTGATACATGTCAAATAAATAATTATTTAATTAATTAAATATTATAAGATAAATTTTATTACATGGTAAAATTTAGATAATGTATTTGGCTTAATTTTGGACATGTATATTTATTATCAAAATGCCCATCCTCTATAAATGCAAAATTTTGGCCATGGCTTAAGTAGAATGAAAAAATATTTTCATTTCTGGTTTTGGTTTTTATGCTTAAGAGATAGAAAAATCACGGCTTTTAATTTGGTTAAGTCAAACATCAAATTAGAAGTATGGATGGATTGCTTAGTAGCTTAAACAATGGCTTATCAGGAAATTAAGAAAATTCTTATTTTCCTTTGTGTTGTAAATTATTTACAATTTGTTCCTAATTAGTTACATGAGATGTAGCTTTGGTTCTTGCATGTTTGATGTGTTTGGAATGATAAGGTGTAAGACACCAAATTATCATTCTAGAGTTGTTTGAGCCACTCCTTGATGACATATAATTATTTTTGAGTTATTTTATGGTGGTTGACTCACAATTGGTAATTATGAATTTAGATTTACATGATTTTGAATTAATTAAGAGATTAATTTGATTAATAATGTAATTAATTCAATTATGACTTAATTTGTGAAATTTAGGTGTTCTGGTTGGAATTGGGTGTGTAATAATGTGTAGGAAAAATTCCAGGAATTTCCGAAATGGTTCCGAAAGTTTTTTGGGAATTTTCCGTAAATATCGCATCAGGGAAAAATCATAATTTGATGAAATTATGATTATTTGGCCATTGATACAGTACTTGGTATACTATAGCAGCACGTATAATGTGTAGAAAAATTCTCAGAATTTTTGGAATCATTCCGAAAGTATTTTGGGAATTTTTCGCAAGGGCAAAATGATAACTTGCTAAAATCAAAATGATCATCCACTGTTATAGTAATTGGATCACTATAGTAGTGGGTTGGTTAGATTTCATGGCTGATCCAGTTCGATGCTCTAACAAATTGGTTAACGTATAATCATGAAAATGGTTCTGAAAATTTTGTCATGTGTTTTATGCGTAATCACATCTTAATATTTGATATTAATGAGCGATATTGGTGATATACAGATAAATTAAAGGTATATGATACACATTAATTTATCCGCATTAAAATATTTTAAATGTCAATTTCAATTACCGACGTGCTTCTGCAGCATTTGCCTCAACATCCATTCCCCTCGTAATTGTTTAAGGGGAAGGTATGAGGATCACCGAATAATAAAATAGGATCCCCTATGATTCCCGAACCCCGAATAATAAATAGATTAAAATAAATTTAAGTTATTGAAAACATATTAGTTGGACTATTGTTTTATCCAGAAATCAAGCATACATATTTAAAAAATTGATAATATCTATTACACAAATCATAATTTATATAAGAGATTGAATTCATATTTTTTTTTGGTTCGTAACTTAATAAAATAATGAATCTCTCATTAAAAAATGATTATATATATCATTATACGATTTATAATTTATATATTTTTATATATATTAAGATATTTTTATTTACATCAATATAAATTTGTAAATAGAAATTTGAATATATTTATTAAAAAATATAAAAACTAATAAATTAAAACTTAAATGGGTAAGGAGGAAGGGATGAGAATTTTACCTAATCTCGTTTCTTTCCCGAATGAGAAATGGGTATTAAATTTTCTATATTCCTATCCCCACCGTTAATTTTTAAATTTTATTTTATCCACGATCCCCGTCCCAAATAAGGAGGGTCCCCAAGAGTCCTTGTCCTTTGGGGAATTATGTTATCTTTATTTGTGGAATATTACAATGGACTTTTTGTTTTTCTTTGAAGTTTAATATTTTCCAAATTAGCCTCACACCCAACCACTTTATCATTTTAACCCCACACTCAAAATGTTAAAAGATAACCCAAAAGTCAAAAGTTTTGCTTAGAAAATATTAATCTCTAAATTTTTTTAAAAAATGATAAACTCATAAAAATTTATATAAAAAAAAAATTGTCCAGTAATTAAATTATTTTTGTTTTGTAATAATTTTTTTATTTTTTATTTTTAATGTTTTAACATAATTTTTTAAGGTGGGCAAATGGGCAACTATTGAAAAGTCATTCATAATTTTAATATTTTTTTTATTTAACTTCGGACTTAGTAATTAAAATACAATAAGAATTTCAATTCAAAATTTAAGAAACCGAGTTAATATAAAATTTTGAAAATATAAATAAACAACACTTAAATTGAAGGACCCATTTACCCACCCTAAATTTTTTACATAAATGTCATAACTTTTTTTTTTTTGAAATCATTGGAAACCCCACCGCCAAACTATCACTTACGGGCTTAAGCGGAATAGGTAAAACCCCCGACTGTCCTAAACTCTTATAAAAAAACGCACTCTCTAAATTCGAACACAGGAACTGAATGTCAGATCTTGAATCTTACATTGTCCCAAACCACGTCCCTTGGGGACCATAAATGTCATTACTCATTTTAAAAACTCATAGCAAATAAGAGCTAATAGTAATAGATAAGGAAGCATAGATACACCCCATTGTTGCAATTTTATCTTAATTTCTTAGATGGCAAGTTAATGGGAACCGCAGAAGACTTGCTAGCAAATGAGAGCAAAGCAAACAGCCCAAAAAGGCAAAAACTGCTGTTAAAAAAAAAAATTAACAAACCAACTTACCAAAGCCGCCTTCAAAGCTCCTCCATTGAAAAAATTCGTCTCTTCTAATTTGTACTGACTTCACCTCTCTTCTCCTACGTGGGTTCTTTCACAAACCCTCCATTCCCCAAAACCCCATCTCTCTCCCTCTCTCCAAAAAAACAAAAAAAAACAAAAAAGTGCAGGCATTGTGGTGAATTATAAACATCAATGATCAGAGGATTCATGGCTTCGATTGATGTTTTGTTATTACAATAACCGAGGACAAGACAAAACTGCTAAACAACACTTCAGTTTATCAATCAACCAGAAACACCACATCAACTATCTCACAGGGTCCCACTAAAAAGCTTGCAATTATACTGACATACACATGCACACGTATTTATTTTGGTGAAAGAAACAAAGAGGAGGATGCTGTTTGGGAACGCCAGCAATGGGGAGCAACAGGAGAGTGGGGCCGGCGGGGGTGAAGGTGGGGTCCAGCTGAAGAAGGGGCCGTGGACGGCGGCGGAGGATAGTATATTGAGTGAGTACGTGAGGAATCACGGAGAGGGAAACTGGAACGCGGTGCAGAGGAACACGGGGCTCGCTCGTTGTGGCAAAAGCTGTAGGCTTCGTTGGGCTAATCATTTGCGGCCTAACTTGAAGAAAGACTCCTTCTCTCCACAAGAAGAGAGACTCATTCTTCAACTTCATTCTCAGCTTGGCAATAAATGGGCTCGCATGGCCGCTCAGGTTTACAAAAACAATATCTTCTTTTTTTTTTTTTGGGTTCATTTTACTCTTAAATTGAAAATGACTGATTTCTTTGTTTCTGCTTTTTATAGTTACCGGGAAGGACAGACAATGAAATCAAGAATTATTGGAACACAAGAGTGAAGCGCCGAAACCGGCAAGGGCTGCCGTTATATCCGCCGGAGATACAATCACAACATCAACATAGACAGTCATCACATTCTCATAATTCATACTACTCACAGTCCCAGCCCTCGACTCCCACAACTCCAACTTCATCATTCTCTTTTCCGATCACCCCCACCGGCCACCACTTCCCACAGCCTCCATGCTACAGCCGTAGCCCCACTTCTTCTCTGCCACCACTCTCACCTCACCAGCCACCTTACCTTACAACTCTCACATTCTTCCAAACAAATAATGACAACAACAATGCAACAACTAATTATAATAATTACAGCGCTTTTAATTATATGCTAAGAACTCCACCTTTGCTTCAAAACCCACCTCGTTTCAATCGTTTCCACTCTGATACTACTAGTGCCAGCACATTTGCGGCGAATAATAACAACAACAATTGTATCAACTTCTGCAAAACTTTCCTAGGAAGCACAAGCTATTCAATGCCAATTTCGCCTTCTCTTTTAACTTCTCCTACAAGTAATTGTAACACAGGTGCTTTCTCAAGCGCAGCTTCTGAATTGCTTTCACTTCCTTCTTTTTCAAAACTGCCGGTTTCTTTCAGTAATCCAAATACATTAACAATGTTTCGAAACCCGGATGAGCTCCCTTCAAGCCAAATATTATTGTCCCCAAATGGAAATGGTGCAGAGATAGCTTTTGAGACTGAGAAGTTGAGTGTATCAACGAGTGGAAGTGGGTTGTTGGAGGATCTTTTAGAACAGACTCAGGCGGGTAACTATGGTGAGAGTTCAATGAGGGTTAGTGAAGACGAGAATGACTTTTCTGGATTTAATCAATGGGCTGATTCAAGTTCTATGAATTTATCTTCAGGTAAGTGTGTCAATTCTCTCAAGTATGATTAAAAAATGTGGCTTTAATCATCAAAGAACCATTGCATTAATAACTCTGCTTTTTTGCTATTTCACAATTTTCAGAACTCTTTTATGAAATGATTGTTTATTTGATTTTCTAAAAGTATCATCACACAAGACAAAAACAGAACGTATAAACAACATTTTAATTTCAGGTTCAATTACTTAATGTTAAATGCAGTTCCAAATTTGCTTATACAAACCATATGCTTGATGTTTGATATTTTCATAGGATTGAAGCCAAACGAAGAAACAGAGGGGAAAATCAATATGCAAGAAGACATATCAAAGTTGCTGAATGTTATGCCTTCAATGCAAGTCCCCGAATGGTTTACCGACATTGGAGAAGCCTCGAATTGTCAATATTCAGTTGTAACAGATGATAATCTTGGGCTTGAAATGCAGCAATTAGCTTCAATTTTACGCGTCGATTCCACAACTGCTCCTGGTTCTTGTTCTTATGATCACTTGCCTTGAATTTGCTGATTATTGGTTTACACTAACCAAGTATAAAAACCATTAATGGGGTTTTACTTATTTGGAATTTCTCTGAATTATTTGTAGGTTTCATCGAGTTTGTACGATTTAGTGCTCTCAGTACTGAATCTTTATCCTTGTCCTACCTACCAATAATATAATTTCCAAACAAATGATTTTTTTTTTTTTTTTTAATAATTCAAGTGTGAGATCTATATGGTATTATATTTCTTATAGTGAGAAACAAGACTTGACTATGGTATTGACTCAGTATTTTGTTTGTACATTTGAGTTCTTAATTGATTACCAATTCTTAATTGTTGCTGTTGATCAAACTTTAATTATCTGGCTATATTTAGCAATAGAGCTGTAGTAATTTACATTATCAACATGGCTTAATATATCTCTTAATTACTCAAAGTTAGCTGCGTGGATCTTTGCTAATTTGCTATGGGTTTTGAAAATTCTGTTGGCTTTGGTGGATGAGCCCAGAAATTTCTTTCACATAATTCATGTAATGTGAAGTGTGAATATGTCGCATTAATATCTATTTCGGCACTTTTTAAGTATAATTTCATTACTTTTCATGTTTCCAAATCTCCCTCTTTCTCCTAGTGTTTAAGTAATTAATTCAAGTGAATATGAGTTTATGGAACATTGATTGCTTGTAGCATTAACAAATTCACACATTCCCCCATCAACTAAAAAGAGTGCTATGCCTCTAAAATTCTTCTAAACCTTAATTTATCATGACATGGAGATTAATTATCATGTGCTTAACCTGCTAATTAAAGAAGAGGTGTGAGGTGTGACAAATAATAATTAGATGTTAGCTTGGCCCCAAAGGCATGACGGAATAGTTTTCAAGTAATTTTATTTGACTTATCACCCGAATTCGAATCTTGGAAAAGTAAGTGAATATAAAATGAATTTGAGTTTTGCACACCCCTTATCTTTGAAAATAATAATAATAATAATAATAATAACAATAACAATAACAATAACAATAACAATAATAAATAATTAGTTTCCCTTTTTTCTTTCTCTAATTTATCCTAACATTAATCTAATCCCCTCTTTATCTATGTGAGCGGGGTTCGAACCTCATATCTCTTATTTTCAAAGCCATAAATTTTACAACTCAACTAATTGGCACCCACTAATTAGTCTGATAATATGGAGAAATCGTTACAATCATAGTGCGTGATGTGTAACCTTTTATTTTTTCTGACTGTGAAAAAGTTTAAAATAGCAGAGCAGCACATGAACTCTTCCTTTGCTCGGACAGTGCAGATGAACTGCAGCTCATGTGAATTCAATCAAGGACAATGCCAGGACCACATCACCATTGATCTCAGAGTTCTGATGCCATTAATTCTTTTACACATTATCTCTTTGAATAATACCCCAAAGGACTAGCAAGTTTTGGTTTGCCTGTTACTTCAAGGATTTTTTATTCCTGTGGGTAAGTTCAAATATATTTTTAACCTCTTGCATCCCTACAATCGAATCTGGGATACAACACTTTAAAAACACTTATTTTCCTCAATCTGGCTACGTCGTCGGGATCAAGTTCTCCATGTATAATTTTCATTTAGAAACTCTCAAGTGTACAAGAATTATAAGAAGCTTTGGCTAAAAGAAATTTTGGCCCCTATGAGATTCAACACTAAAACAAAAATTCTGCATTCACATATTGAAATGGGGTGATTAGTTTCTGTGTTGACTTAGCTTTTCTTGTGGGAAATATTAGAAATTAATTTTGTTTGCCAATGTTGGCTTTTCTATGCACAAAAAGTATCACAAGCCTAAAGGTGTATTGTATATGTTTCCATGCATAATGAATGGCCTGGTTTCTTGCCCCTCTGTCTTTTCAATTTCTCAAAGTCAAGGGAAAGAAAGTGACAGCTTGTGGAAATGCTCTGCCTCTTAATGGCAAATATGTTGTTCATATACTTTACATATTTTGCTTCTTTTGGTTGATATTCTTCTGGATATAAATTCTTCTATCTTGCCCTCACATGATAATCATCTTATTATTTCTCCACCAAAGTTTTAAGGATAAGAGAGTCAGGAATTACCATTGTCATAATAAGTTTAGTCTTGTAAAGGCTTAAGTGAATGAAAATTCAGAATTGAAAACTTACAAGTGTTAACTGTAATCGAGAACTTGAGATTTTAAATTGCAACACACTCGCAATCCTGATGCTATTATCAAGATTTAACACTTCTAACTTGTGTGATTAGAATTTTCTTTCCATTTAATAAATAAAAGTACATTTCTAATTTCTGTGACTGGTAAATATTTCTCAAGAGTATGGAATGTGAATTAAACCCATATTTATATTGAATTTGAGATAGTGATACAAATTTGTCACAATAAATTCTTTCAAAATTGATTATTTGTACATTTATTTTGAGGGGTCGTTTTACCACCACTAGAAAATAATGTTTAAACATTTTTATTATAGAACTAATTATCGCACGAACTCCTGTACCTGAAGAACAATAATTTTTTGTGGTGATTATAAAGAGAACTTGTCTATGCCATGGTATTTAATCCAATAAATAGTGTTGTTAAATAATAAAACCACCTAACACTGTCTAACTTATCTTTTTAGGCGACGCCTAGAAGGCTTAGACACTAGGCGCTCCCCAACTTTACGCCTATCGCCTAGTGTTTTTTAAAACATTGGTTACACAATTTGATTTCTAAGTTGGGTGAGTCAATTTGGATAAATATTTTCTCTTATATTTTTATGAGACATACCTAGACGCACCTAAACGCATCTTAAAAGAGCACACCTTTGTGTCTGGCTTGACCCTTTATGAGGTGTAGTGGTCTGATCCCTAGACGAGACAGCCTTTGACAACTATACCAATAACATTGGCACAACTTGCTCATCCAATGAAGAAAACACTAATATCTACTGCATCAAATTAAATATTAAGATGAGGAACAATAGATCCATACTTTTAAGGAGGAGGCAGCATCTAGGAAGAGCACGCCTCACCAAGTGCTCCCTCAGTTGAAAGCAAATAGCAAAGAATTTACATATCTCCATAATGTCTTTTCAGAGTCTTATTTACATAAGTTCAGTTGATGCCCTCAGAATGATGCTCCAAATGTGTTCTCACCGCTGTAAGTCATGTAAAGGAAACCATCCTCGTCCTTGTTTTCCTCATAAATTGCAGACATCATGGCAGCTGTGATAGCAGAAATAAGTAAATAAAAAACAAAAAAATGAGAGAGAGAGAGAGAAGCTAACATTGCAGAATTAGTAGTATAGGAGACATTATGGATAAATTCTCACCAGTGGGTGGCAAAATGTTTTTGACGAAGATGAATATGGCTTTCTCAGCACTGAGCTTTATCCTCTTCCGGACCACATAAACAAATTGTCCCACGGTCAGATCAGCAGGAACCAGGTATCTGCATTTATCATGACAAGTGAACTCAGAAGAATATCATCCAATAGAATCAGCAGAAAAAATACTGATACCCAGTGGGCATAGCAAAAGTTGCTAAATTCAAAATGTGCACAAAACTATTTCAGATCCAACATTGATATTTCCTCTCTCACATGCCCAATGGCAGAAACAATTTCTTTCAAGATAGACTAGCAACAGCTAAGGTTTCCCAATGTTTTTCTTTTTAGCTTCTATCTCTCAAAAGCTACTAAGTCCAAAGTTAACCCTGACATCAACAATAGGGGGTGGTCGGCGGCAAAACCCAACCATCCCCACTCCCCACAAAACCCTTTTTTTCCTTTCTTTTTCCTCCTCCCTATCTTCCCCTTCTTATTTCTCTCTCCCTCTTTTTCCCCTTTCCTCCATTTCTCTCTCTCTGGGTGGCAGTGGGTCCCTCTGCCGGGTTTTTTGCTTCTATTTGGGAATTTTGCTTCCCAAATCTGTAGATCCGGGGTTTCCATTATTATAGTGGTAGTTATCCAACCTTAGTGTTGGCTTTTATTTTATTTTTCTGTTTTTGCAGAATATTTGTCTTTTCTTCAATCTATAAAAGGTTTAGTGCAGGTAAATGGGTAAATCCGACATGAGCTGTGAAGACTGTGATTGAGAGTTCTATAGTGTTTCAAGGCATCTTTACAGTGCTGTAGATTGTAGGTTGATGTAAAAGTTTATGATCTGTACACTGTTTTTTCTGTAACTGTTCTGAAATCTGCATTCACCAACAATATAAGAGGTGGGATATTCAGGCCAATCCGAAAGTCCTCCAACACCTTCATTTAATTCAAGTGTAAATCCGGCTTCCGACCCAACCAACCAGTTATGAGGAAGGAGCAATATGCGAATTCATATTGTTAGGTTTCGTCCTAATTAGGTTCGAGTCTTAGGATTTCTTAAGTTTGTAATCGAGCCAAAATGACCGTGTATGTACATCCTTGTGGTGTTTTTAATTAATGAATCTTTCATTAACCTTCAAAAGATTTCATTAACCTTAAAAAAAAGACTAGCAACAGCTAACTATATCACCCTCACAAATTTTCAAGCAGAAATGAGAAAACCAATGATTTTATCAAAAGCTAAAGTGGAGAAGCAACTAACTTTTTTTTGTCAATGTCAGGTATGTCACTTCTTTCAGCCTTCTCCACAATCACCTATATAGCAGAAGAGAAGTCACAAAATATATAACTGGACAACAATTACAAGCAAGACATCAAGTGATCAATAAAATTATTTATTAATGAGTTCCAAGTTCATACTGGTATTCTATCAGGGTACTTCTCCCTGATTCGGGCAGCTTCTGCCTGCCTCCTTTCTGGCATTGCATAAAAAGTATTATATTTAGAACAAGTTCACCAAAATAAATAAATAACAATTTTAAAAAATAAGTGTGCAGATCAAACTCAAGAAAAAATTCCTGTATATTGAAAAACCACAATGCAGTGTAAATGAAAGGCACAGTCAATAATGCATGCAAGAACAGCATAAGCAAGATTCAAAATATTCAGGCAAAAAACACATTTCCAATCATTGTTCCAAAATTAAAACAAAATTGCAAATGAGGCCTCGGAAAATTGACTATATTTCTCTTTGTTTATCATCTTCTTTCGCACATGACACATCACAAAGTCCAGGACAGGTTTCAGTTTATCACACATGAATCTATCAACCTCCCCTATTGACCGATTGTTTTATGAGATTAATCAGTAGTGAACCAATAAAAATTCCACAAACATCAGCAACAGTATGAAAGTAAATATCACTAGACAATCAAACTAAACAATTTCCCCAAATCAACAATAAACAGGTCCAAATATCAGAAATTCCCGAGTTCATGTGCCCTTTCCCTAAAATATATACTTGACAAATCATATTAGCAAATTTCCCTTTCCCCACAACATATGATTGGCAAATGAGTGTTGCAATATTTTGTACACTTTTTTTTTAAAAAAAATAAAAAATTGTTTACTACATGAACATAAACTAAACCAAACCTCACCACAACCCTAACACGATCAGGATTCAAGCCCTAAAACTCTTGTACCACCCGCAAGGATTTTATTAATAGATACCATTTGTTTTTTTTTATTATTATTCATATGAACCTATGCAAGCATGACATGCTTTCATATATAAAACTTAAATATACGAGCTTTCCCAAAAACAGTTTCATAGATTATCAATTCTTCATAAAACGAAAGACCGATGATCAATCACCAATAAAACCTAAAACCACCACAAACCCAGATCCCAAAGTCCACAGATAACGGTAAAGATCCACAAAATTTAAAAACTAAGAAAAATTAATTTTTATCACAAAGATCAGACATCTATCAAGATATCATATAACAAATAAAGCATGAATAAATTATATAAAGGATCAGAGAAATAGAGAGGAGACCGAGGGGGTGTTCAAGCTTGAAGGAACTCTTGGCCATGGCTGCCTCTTCGTCTCTAAGTTTCTGCTGATCAAGAGTTTAAATTATTATGGATTAATTTTCAAGAAACCTACTTTCTATTTTGTTCTTTTGTAAAAGATAAATGATTTATAAATAAATAAAAATTAAAATAGAATGATTCAAAGAGTGATATGAAAGAAAAAGATTTACCAAATGGAATTGACGGAATAAAATCTATAAATTTTAAAAAACTTACATGATTATCGATTGGACTAGATCTAATGGGACAAGAGAGAAGAAATTAACTAGGATTCTGTTTTACTTTTACAAGATCAAACTTTTGGTTGTAACATAAACACTGTCGTTTAGGATCACCGGGTCTATAATGAGGGCCCAAATATATCATCAAGGCCCAAATTGTACATGCATATATAATTTCCTAAATTTTCAAATTTCAATCAATTTATTTTTATTGGTCATGGGTGGTATTGGCAACCATTATTTTTAGAAAACTTTTTATTACAAATTTTATGTTAAAATCTCCAAAAATATATGGCAATTTGGACTGATATTTTGAATATCTGCTAATATCCGTCTAATAAAATATATAATATTCACAATTTAATGGATAATGGATAAATTATGAATAAAAAAATTAGATACCCGTAATAGATATTGGACAGTTACAAATATTAGTTTTTCAAATATCTGATATCCGATATCATTCTAATAATTAAACTTAATATAGACACACAATTATATCTCATCATGTATTTTGGTTTTTAGATATTTTTTTATTGTGATTAATGTCTATTTCCTAATATTGATGGTAATTGCGTACATATGATTAATGAATAGAATCTGCTGGCTTTGTTTGGTTAAGAGATATGGAATACTGTGTTGATATATTTTCTTCCATTAAAACATAACATGTGTAGTTTATTTTTATTGAATTCTTGATCTTTTTATTAACTGTAATATTTTATGTGAAAATTGTATTGAAATTGATATTTAAAAATCTGTTAAAATAAATTTATATTTAATTTTTAGATTTGTACTAAATGCAATAATTAATTTTAATTTATCTAATTTTGCAGTTACTTTGGATGGATATGGACATCCTTATTGATGGAGGGGATACAAATATAGGTATCGTCTTCAAAAATTTTTATTAGATATTAATAGCTTGTAAATATGAGATTTCTTTATAGATATAGATATAGATATCTCAAAAATTAAAAATACCATATCCGCAGTCATCCCCATATATATAAGAAGCAGTGGCGGAGCCACGTTGGGCTCAGTGGGGGCAGTTGCCCCCACTGGACCCACCAATATATATATATAATTAAACAACACCCATAAATACATTATTTATTAATTTGTTGAGTTATTTTTTTTTAATATAATATGTATACCCAATCCCAAATTAGTTAAAAAAATTTCAATACACTTTTGCATCAATCTTATTTCTTAAATATATCTAAAATAATTATATTTAATTTGTATGTGTATAGATAATTGACTAATTTTCATTTTAAATCTCATTTATGTGTTTTTCCATTTGCAAAAAAAGAATATAAATTTCATTACATTTAAATAAAATAAAAACAACTATGTTTATACTTAGGTTTGGTTATTGATATTCTAATTTATTGATATATTTGTAGTGATTCTTTTATTAAACCACGTCGTGTAGAGTTGTTATGTATAAAATATTCACATATTAATATTAATATTAATAGAATTATTTTGTATATATTTTTGTATTTTTGTATTTTTATTTATAGTTGTTCAAAGCACACATGTTGCATTTTAGAACTTGGCTTTAAATAACTTAATTAAAAAAGTGATTAAATGTAAGATAAATTAGCGGAAATTTAGTATATAATATACTACATAAACTTAAAATACATAATTTTAAAAATAAATTTTTTACTTAAATTTTTAGGGTAAATTGATATTTTTAGAAATTATGGATAAAAATGTAATTATGAAAATTTTGGGTTAATTTATAAGTTTAGAAACTATGGGCTATTTCATAATTTTCAAAAAATATAGGGATCATCTTGTAATTTAAAAAAATATATGAATTCATTATATATTATTTTGATAAGAAAAAAATTTAGCTCTCACTGAAATTTCTGGATACGCGACTGATAAGAAGTTATGTATAGGCATTTGCTAGAAGGATATGCTCTCATAATAAGTAGAAAAATATAATACTCACAATATACGAGACTTGAAACCACAATCTCATTGATAGTAAGTGGACTAGGCCATATAATATCAAAATATATTGAAAAAAAACTTTAATTGATAACTAAATTTAAATAATTTTTTGATATGTTTTGATGTTTAATGGAATAAATGAAATATTTTAAGAAAATAAAAAAAAAATGTTTTTTTTTTAATTGGAAGAATTATATTTTAGGAAGGAAAATAATAAAGAGACTAAAACATGACTAAATGGGGATAAAATTATCATTAAAACGACATCATTTTAATGATAAATAAAAATAAAATAAAAAAGATCAAAAGGTCTTTTTTATTTATTTATTTTATCCTTCTTTAACCTCTGTTTTAGAAATAATGCCAAATTGATCCTTAAATTAAAGGAGGCACAAGAGGGCACTCATATTAGTTAGAATAGAATATGGTGCATTTGTGTCCTTTATTCTTATTATTACTATTATTATTATTTATTCAAATGGAAATAAAAGTAGCAATTTCCTATTCATAAAGACAAGGTAAAAAGGTACAAAGCATAAGCAAGCATTGCTTCTTCGGTGGTAGGTGAGATGGTTATATATATATATATATATATGGAGGCTTTTCTAAGCAAAGTCTTCGATCTCTTCCACTTTCTTAACAAAGTGATTTGTGTTAGGTATGCTAAGCACCTAATTTTTATTTTATTTTATTATTTAAGTTTCATCCAAGAACACATAAATTAATCAATTTACAATGATTTCTGTCTATGAAAAACAAAAAGCGATTTCTTCAACCAAGGTATTGAGAATTATGAAAGTTTTGTTATAATGTGAATTCTGATAAAGTCCAATCAATTACCAATACATTCATTCAAATCGATTTTGATAAATGCTTACATAATTTACATGTGAGAATTTGTGAAGAAAATGTGTATTAATATTTGCATAAATTTAAAATTATAATGAGAGACATTTATATATGCATTATACAACTATCATATTAAATACACAACAACACAACAACCAAATTAATAATCTAACAACTTTTTTTTATGAATCGTTGGAAACTCTGCCGCCAAATCACCTCTTTCGGGTTTAAGCAAACCAGGTAAAACTTTCAACTGTCCTAGTCTCTTACAAGAAACGTGTTAGGGTTGGTGCTCGGAGTGTCAATCCGGATTGTATTTATGTCCGATTCATGAATACGAGCAATTCTATTTTCCATAATATTACTTAATTTAATGGTAGCACCCTTGTCTTTTATACACTTATTCGATCTAATTACGATTAGATATCTGATTAAGATTATATCGAAACTGAATCTGGTTCAGTGATACGTGTATATTAGATAAAGACCCTATGATTTACAATATAGTGCGCAGTTACAACGTAGTTTGTAATTGACATTGGGAAGCGCACTATAAGATGTATTTCCTTAAATAAAATTTATGGTCAAGATTTACTAACATGGGTCGGTTAGTAAAATTCGCTGAGACCAGTACATGTTGTATATCGTGACTTGATCTGATGGTTTATCCCAATGAACTATGAGTCTTGGGAGACTCGTATAAACATGTAGGTGTTTATTTGATAAGACACTGAACGACTCACTGAAGATTTCCTAATAGATGGTACACCAACAGCAATAAGAATCTTCTCGAGTTGACCGAGCATAGTGGTCATTTGACTTGAGATACCACAGTGAGATATATGAGTTATCCTCCATACTTTGATGGCAGTCACGTCAACGATCTATTCATGATCAGACCTCCGCTTGTTCGTTGGGTGTGGACTGATGCTCATGATATCCGGTGCGTATCAAGATAGGATCCGTCAGTACTGTGTACAGGGCATAGGCATCCTCACGTGTTTACGATCTAGTAAATCCATGGTCGTGGTATAACTTCGGAAATCAGTTCCGAGTGTTATTTAGAGATCGTAAATTGAAAGTCGACTATATTATACCGAACGGATTTGACGTTCTCATATATATCCCAAGTATAATATGGATGGCCTGTGACGGAGGGATTATACGTATGCAATGACCTCGACTTGCATAGTTTAGCGAGATTATTCGTGGTCGTCATAATTCATGAGTGGGTGGATTATGGACACGAAATTAGATTTCGTGAAAGATAAACCTAAACTTAGAGAGTCTCACAATATGAAGTGTACTCGTTGAGCACTTGAGCAACGCGATATGAATAATACAGATTATTCATAATGCTTCATCGAATTAAATGAGTTAATTCGGATCGTTTAATCGGTTAAACGATAACACATGCATTAGAGAATTTTGTCCGATAATAATTATTGTGTATTTGTACTTGGTATATAATACGATTAGATACACATTAATTATTCATCAAATGAGATTTTGACACATGCCATAAATATATATATTTTTTATTTATTGTAAATAAAATACATATATAATAATAATTACATTAATTGATTATTTGGATATTTAATTATTAAATATTTGAATAATTAATTAATTAAACCTTTTTCATAAATGTTTTGAAACATTGTAAGTTATTATTGGTTCAAATGGCATGGATTAATTAAACTTTATGTGTGTGCAATTTTGATTGGATAACATAAAGTTAAATATGTATATTTATTTATTTAATTGGATTAAATAATTCAAAAGGACAAAAAAGCCCCTAAAGTCGGTCCTTAAGGAAATAAATTTAAAAAATTTGTTTCTTTTTCCATTACCATTAGCCATTGCCGAGAGTTCCCAAGATGAAATGGGTTTCATATTTACTTGATGCTTCAAGTCAAAACAAAGAAGAAAAACAAAGAAAAAGCTTAGGAAAATAAAGGATTTAAGGTAATTCCTCTACTCCATAAGCTTAGAAATTTTGTTTCATGTTTCTTGGAGATCTATTGTGATATAGGGTTTCTTCTTTGTTATAAAATTTGAGGCTTTGTGGTTTGATGGATGAATTGTAAGAGATTGAAGCATGTGTGAAGTGAATTGGCAGAAATTATTATAATCAGTTTCCAATTTGATCATTAGATGATGAGTTGCTATTCTAGAGTGTTATGACCACTCTTATGGCACCTATAATTGTTCTTGAGTTGTTCATATATGTGGTGACTTGATTTGGTGTTTTGATTAATTGATTTAATCTTGAAAATTGGATTTAAAGCATGTAATTTGGCCATTTTCTGTTCTGGATCAGACCTGATGTTTGTTCTATTTTGGTGATGAAAATGTTGTCTTTTGTATGTATTGGATGTGTTTTGGGAGTTGGGACAATTTCCGGAAAGTGTTTCGGAGTCAATGTTTAAAAACTCGGTCGAGGCGGCCGCCTCGAGGCACCGAGTCGCCGCCTCGCGGAAAAGGCGCCTCGAGGTGACCGCCTCTTTCAGTTTTTTTGGGGGGTTTTTTTTTTTTTTAAATTTGTTTTGCTTAAACGACGACGTTTTGGGTATTCCAAAACGTCGTCGTTTGGTTTAATTATATGACAAAAGAGGAAAAACGAGCATATTAGGGTTCATCTCTTCTCTTCAATCACTCTCTCTCGGAAGATTAGAGCTTCTCTTCAATCACTCTCTCTCTCAGCAGATTAGGGCTTCGGCTTCTCTTCAATCACTCTCTCTCTTCGCCTTCTACAATCACTCTCTCTCTCGACATCTTCAATCACTCTCTCTCTCTCGGCATCTTCAATCTCTCTCAATCTCTCTCACTCTCGGCGAAGCTTCTGCTTTTAGGTAACAATTTCTTGGCTGCGAAATTATTGAGTTTTTTGCTTTGTAATAATCATGTATCCGAATTTTTCCTCTTGCATAATTATATTCAGTATTCTGTTGGTACAATATATTTGCCATTTTTCAGAAACCCTAGATTTCTTTCTTCTATATGTTTAAATATTTTATTCACTGCCTCGAATATGTATGTTGACCACTATGGTCAGTAAAAAGATTACATTAGCAATGTTATTTAAATCTATTTGTAATGTTCACCTATGCGTCAATAATTTTGCTACATTATTAGCTAGAACAAAAAGCCTGTGAATGAAAGAATAATTGCTACATTCCCAACATCTCTGCACTTATTCCATAATTACTCTTTTTAATACTGTCTTGAATTGAATTGGGTATAAGAATTGAATTGGTTGTAAATTTTTTCAGTAAGATGTCCACTCGAACTGATCCGGCTTGGAAGTACGGGCATGAAATTACTATGGAAGATGGAAAATGAGGATATAAATATATTGAATGTAATTTTTGTAGTAGGACAATCAAAGGGGGTGTGTATAGAATGAAAGAACATCTTGCGGGTATAAAGGGTAACGACGCGCCATGTACACTGGTTCCTCCAGAAGTACAATCCGAGATAAATGATTTTATGAAGAAAAAAGAAAATACAAAAAAGGCCGCACAACTTTATCGTGAAGAAAGAATTGATGAATGTGCCTCTCTACACCGTTCATCTTTTGGTAGTTCACAATGGGGTATATCAAAGAGAACCATTAGAGGGCCAATGGATAGATTTGTGGTGAATATTGAAGAGGGAGAATTGGAGGATATTCCGATACGCCCTTCACAAGGAAGTGTTCAAGATCTTCGTGATCAGACAGTACAAGATATTGTTAGGTTTTTTTTATGAGAATGGCATTGCTTTTAATGTTGCTAGTAGTCCATCATTTGCCAATATGGTGCGATCAATTGGAAATTTTGGCCGTGGACTAAAACCACCGACAGCATATGAGTTATCAACAAATATACTGAAAAATGAATTAGATAATACGAGAAAAGTTGTTGATGAAGTAAAAAAAACATGGAGCCAAACATGGGTGAGCATTATGTCAGATGGGTGGAAGGATATGAGAGGAAGACAATTAGTAAACTTCATTGTGAACAATCCGTTTGGGACTATTTTTCTTAAATCTGTGGATGTTAGTGATGTAGTGAATGATGCGAATTTATTGTTCAACATGCTTGATGATGTTGTCGAAGAAGTAGGTGAAGACATTGTGATTCAAGTGATTATAGATAATGCATCCAATTATAAGAAAGCGGGTGAACTTTTAATGGAAAAGAGGAAACGATTGTGGTGGACGCCGTGTGCGGCGCATTGTATTGATTTAATACTTGAAGATATTGGAAAGCTACCACAACATAAAAATGCTTTGTTAAAAGCAAAAAATGTAAACTTACATATTTTATTAAATTTATTCTTCGTTCAAATCATAAATTCGTAATTGTTGATGTCATTTAACAGGTTACTAATTTCATTTATAATCATGGAGTGATGTTGGCTTTAATGAGAAGTTTCACACAGAAAGATTTAGTTCGCCCTGCTCCGACAAGGTTTGCAACTGCATACTTAACATTAGAAAGTATGTATGGTTTGAAGCAACCCTTGCGACAAATGTTTACTTCAAAAGATTGGGATGCCATTACTTTCTCCAAAAAGTCAGAAGGGAAAGATGTCTCAAAAATAATCTTGAGTGATAGATTTTGGATTTGTGTTGCTTATGCTTTGAAAACAACCAAACCTCTAGTTAATGTGTTGAGGATGACAGATGGAGAAAAATTTCCTTGTATGAGATTTTTATATGGTGCGATGGATAGGGCAAAAGAGGAGATAGCAAAAAATTTGGGAAATGAGGCTGGTGCATACAAGGAGATATGGAAAATAATTGATGATAGATGGGAGTCTCAGTTGCACCACCAATTGCATGCGGCTGCTTATTTTTTGAATCCTCATATCCAATATGCAGAAAATCCTCCTTCCAAGCATCCGGAGATTAGGCATGGGTTTATACATTGCATGGCCAAACTGTTGCCCAATCCTGAAGATCAATATGCTGCAGATGTACAATCGGATACGTTTAAAAATAAGCAAGGATTATTTGGCCTCAGTATTGCTAAAAACACCGTCTTCAGTCGTAGTCCTGGTATGTGAATTATCATTTTTGTGTTATTATTCACTATAAGATATTATATGAATTTAAAAAGTGTATATTAAATTTTATATTTTTTTTTATAGCTGACTGGTGGGATGCATACGGCGATGAAACTCCTCAACTGCAGTCTTTAGCAATAAAGATTTTAAGTCTAACATGCTCATCATCGGGGTGTGAACGCAACTGGAGTACATTTAATATGGTATGATCTACTAATAATTAATAATTTGTGAATACAACTTTTTTCGGCGACCTTATGATAATTTGAATAAATATTTTGTAGATTCATACAAAGAAGAGAAATAGATTATCCACCGAGAAATTGAACTCGTTAGTATACATAATGTACAATATGCGATTGAAGCAAAAATACTTGAAAAAACATTCATTTCAAGCGGATAACGATCCTTTGCTTGAGGATGAGTTGCCTTCAGATGATGAATGGGTGGCCGGAGAAAGCTTTGTTGAGGAAACTTCCATTGAACAACCGAGTGGAAGTAAAACATCTGCACAAAAAATGAACAGAGACCAAAGTAAGTTAATATTTACAAATAATGCAATTTATATAATATAAATTAAATAATAATAGACTTTTTGTTATTTGTTAGGGAAATGAAAAGCTCCACAATTAGTGGATGAATACAATACAAGTGAATGAGGTTCTTTGGAGGATGACACATCTGATGATGAGAGAGATTTTGACCCAAGCTCCATGCCGTTAGATACAAATGATAGCTTATTTAGGGATTAATTATCAATAGTTTTTTTGAACATATTATGAATTATGAAGAAATGAATGTATTTTGGATTTAACATGTTTTTATTATTATGATATTACTATTTTGATTATTATTCTGATGTTTTGGATTGAGGCGCCCGCCTCACCGCCTCGAGGCGGTCCGCCTCTCGCCTCAATGGCCGGCCGCCTCGAGGCGCCGCCACGTATTTTTAAACATTGTTCGGAGTTGAAATAAGCGAAAACGGCCAAAAACGGCGTTACCGGGTGACTTTTGAGCCAACCGGGTGACGGCTGTCCAAACAGTGAGTTCGTCATTGTTCGGGCAGCCCATGAACTGCCCTAACACTATTGGGGCTGATCTGGGCAGTCCCCATAAATGTCGGGTGGTCGGTTTGGTCAAAAACGTGTTTTGCGTCATTTTGCGGAAAAACGGTTTCGTAAAAGTTTCGCGACATTTCAACCTTATTTATGTTGATATTTGTTATTGAATTAATATATTTGGGTGAAATATGAATAAATTATTCATATTAGATATTGAATAATTTATTCGGTAATTTGAAAAAATTTTAAATTACGATTTCGCCCGAACCGCGCTTCCGCTGCGCCTATCGCCCAAAACTCCAACAAAGCGTACTCATTGAATTCGAACACAGGACCTGAAGGTCGGATCTTAAATCCTACACTACCAAACCACGCCCCTGGGGACGTTCATGACTTTACATGCTATTGAACCTATCTAATATTTTCAGATTTTATGAAAAATAAATAGATAATTTTATTGAAATATTTATAAACATCTGTCTATTATTAACAATTGACATAATTTTGCTGTGAATGCACTTTACACACCGAAATTCGAACAAAAATAGAGAGCAGGAATTGATAGGTAAGATTTCTCATTTCTATCTAAAAAAGACAGAAATTAATACTGCTGTTATGTTTGAATTAAGAAAATTTATAGTAAATGATTCAATTATTAATAGCTCTGTCTATTGATTCTCTCAACAGAAAAAAACGTACATGAATTTTTTATTTGAAATCTCAGGTATAAGAATAACTCATGCCACTCAACTGTAAAGGAAAAGCCATTAGGTTCTTACTTCTTCCACCTCCGTTTTAGAAGAAACAGGAGGAGGATCAAACAAGCTAAAGAACCTAAAAGCAGATATTACTGCTAAAATGATGAAGCAGCCAAGAGCCAAGGCATGGAGAATGAAAGCAATCTTTATTTTATTGCAAAACTTCCCATAAGTACTGCAGGCTTCACTCCATGTGACTTGTTGATCACCATTGTAGGCCACGTACAGTATCTCCAATGCTGCAGCCCCAGATGTGACCATTAAGTAGGCCACAATCTGCTCAAAGAGAAGTTGTTAAGTGTCATGATTCAAAGATGTGAAAGGACACGGTAAGGCAAAAATGGAAACAAAACCTGGTCAGAGAGAAAGAAAATCCAAGCTTTTGAGACCAGGAATCTGAGCCTTGAGGAAGCAGCAGCAACAAATGCATAAGCAGCACATATACCACTTATGCAAACCATGTACCTGAGGAAATACAGTTCTTACTAATTTCTTTCAACAATGAAAACAAAAACCCAGTGAAAGTAGAGCTTACTTGAGTCCCAGGAGATTGCTGAACATTAATTTCCCATAGTCACTGTTATCTTGCTGGTTAGTCACAGTTAGCCATATGACTGCAACACTCAGAGGAATGGCCGAGATTCTAAGGAAACAATCTACAAATTTAAGCATTGGGAAGTGGGTAATGGAGCGGGATGCATTATCATTAACATATCCACTCATTTTTATACTCATTTGCACTGTAAGAAGAGTTGAAATGTAATGAGAAGATGAGGCAAAGAGAGATGAAAATGTTGGTGACAGTTAAGTGGGTATGCAAAGATAAAGTAATCATCCTTTTTCAGGCTTTGAAAATGATTTTTTTTTTCTTTTATGTGTTGAGATATAACCAGAGCACACTTAGTGGGATGAGTGAGAAGCTGTGGCTTTGCCTTTTTTCTAGGAATGATGTGTACACTTGGCTTGAGAATTGAGACCTAAGTAATTTTGCTTGCATCTTTCTCACCTCATGGTGACGATAGAGTATATTTGAATTGAGATGGCCTACCAGAAAAGCAATGATATGCCTTCATGATGAAGCTTCAACATCAAGAAAAGAAATTATCAAAAGTGGGAATGTTCATCACTATTCTATACACAATCACAAAAGGGTACATGTCTATCGTACATAACTCATAAGCAACTGTGAAAGCCGCTGAATTTATGAACTAGAAGGCAACAAATTAAAGCTAGCCTAAATTATCGGCTCTTATTATGTGAAGTTACAAGCAATCAAAGAATGGCTAAATTACAAACTCTTTTCTTTTTCTAAGAAGTGCTTTGAGTCTCTTTCCTAGTCTAAAATTGAATAGAAAACCCAGCAAAAAGAATCAATCCTCCTCTCCAGGTCTCATTTTCATTACTCCAGCCATTTGCTTGTTTCCTCCTGAGTTTGGAAGATTTTTTTTCTATGTTTATCCTTATTTTTGTTTAGAAAGCTGCACTCCATAAAGCATTCTCACCTTCCCCGCACCGCCGGTGAACCTCCTTCATCCTCTCAGCAGACTTGCAGATCCCACTGCAACTCCAGTCGAATGAAGCAACACAGACATTGCCTGCCTGAGCTTTCCACTCGCAATCTGTTGTAAGTAAACATTCATATGATTAAGATTTTCAGATCAAAATTCCAAAATGATGGTAATTACTTTTAGCATCTAACCATTGTTCTGCTCCATCAATCTGTTTATTTAAAGCTTAAAACAAACTCGCATACAAACACAGGAAACTGTATGACTTTGAAGGACCAACCATCAAATAATACTGAAACACTTTCCAGGAAATAAGTGTTTGAAATTTTCTAAGCTAGGATCCCATGATAAAAATTAAATTTTGCTCAAAGGTAATATCTTTTGCCTTGGCAGACAAAAAAGCAGCCAGTAATCTCATTAGCAAAAACAGTAGATGCAGTGAGGAATAGTTGAGATCTTTTTTCCTTTTCTATTTGTTTGTTGGTGGAGGGTTGCTTTATCCACCAACAACCGTATCCCAGATTGGGTCCACTTAAGAGAGCAACCGTTCACAGGGTTGCCTCCGAGTCATATTCTTTCCTCTCAACTGCAAAGAAGGAATTATTTACAAAGGTGGGTGGAGAAATTCTGGTGTTTCTATGTACAACAAAAAAGAATGGTAGCTGCCTTTGACTTGTAAATCAGAGGTTAATCTACCCTCTGGTCCATGCAATAAAAGCTAGCAAGCCATTGTTGATACAAAAGTTGTATTAGCCTGTTCTAAGGTTCTAACCAAACATGACGAGCTACCTACAGATTCATTGCCTATTTAGCTTTTCCAAAGAAAACCCACTGCACCATATATCAGGCATGGTGTAGGACAGAAGTCCATTTATTTCCCAAAACTAATAGAAATAAATGTTGTAAAAGAAACTAATGGCAACTCCAGGAAAAACTCAACAGTACCATAAGTTTATAAACTTACCAGGTGGGGTACCACAACATAATCTCCTGTCATCTATGTGCTCCACATCCAATCCAATAAACCATGCTCCCAATGAAACATCCTCGTTAGCATACTTGTGTAGCACATGTCTGCATGATTACCATTCCAACAGAAACAAGTCAGAGCAGACGTACTTTAGACACATATGCAACCACTTCCTCTGGAAATGAAAAGGGAACTCACTGGTTAAACGATATATAAGAAGCCAAATCTTTAGAAATAGCATATAGCTGGCCCGTGGCATGACGGAAATACTTGTTTCCTTCTTCACCAAATTTCCAATATTCAGGTTCATGGTACCTCACTCCCCTGTCCATGGAAAAAAAGTAAAAAAGCAGGGAGGTGAGAAACATACAGATGGAATTTTAGTATTCCAATGTAAGCCGAATGAGTAACAGAACATATGCTTGGCTTACTTTTGAGCTAGGACAGCACCAGACTTCATGCAGCCTATATACACCCTGGGTTTTGATCGATGTCTAGCTAACGTTGCTCCAAGTGTTGCTGCAGTAACATAATAGAAGAACTCTGTTGTAAGAAAACAAAAAAAGCAGAAAACAAAATTTCCAGTTCCAATTCTAGTAATTCAAGAAAATCATTTTGTGGTGATGTCTATTCATCAAATCGCGATGAACCAAATTTACATCCATAAAACTCATTCTCAATTATGTTTTACTTCATGAGAACCATGACCATGAAGGCCACATTTGCAAGTATAATATATAAAAGGAGCGTTAAGTTCACAAATTCACTAATAAAGTTTTATTCCCCTAAAAATTGAGAAGTACAGAAACAGAGAAAAAGATTCCTTGATCTACATGTAACAAAAACAAAAATCAGTAAACAACTGCATCTTCACCTATATTTACATGTACGTCATCATCGACTTTGACATAGAAATCTGCATCCCACAAAGCAACAGCAGTGACAAAGAATATCTTCGTCTTCGCAGACAATTCAAGGTAGCCTTCAACGTGCTCCTGCCAGCAGATTTATTAATTATTTTAAAATTCAACATAGCAGTTCAGGTTTTTCTTTTCCATATACTAGCTCATTATTGCAATGTCAACTAGTATCTTCATCTGTGTGTTTTTGGTAAAATAGAAAATAATTAGAAAAAGGAGAAAGGGATAAAGATAGAAGCTCTACCAGCCTCAAAAAGTCACCATGTCTTTTATCTTCTGCTTCAATGGCTCTATCAAGGATACCACCCGATGTAGCACTAATGACAGTTAGAGAGACATGTCAGATACTCAGATTCCAGTCAACAAAATTTTTGGTTCACAAATTAACAATGATTATCCATATCATTTTTAATTTAGACAACTTAGGGTACATCAAGACATAAATATGCCCACAAAAGTTTTCATATCCAATTCCTTATCCAGCAAAAATCAGCAATAATGAGCTTAGTAATGAAAATGGATTGGAGAAATAATGTTCTTAGTTCACTAAGAAGAACACTCTGCAATGGTGAAACTGAAGCTTTGTCCATAATGCAGACTTAACAAAAATTTGAAGTATTGATACAAGAGTCAGAAAGGGAGTGCAACCAAATCTGTCAAACCAAGCAGAAGTTTCATGTAGATGCTCAGATATGTATCATTTTGACTTTCAGAGGACTTCTTTAACATTCCAAGATGAAAAAGGGCTAGCACTTGCTTTCTCATAACCATGATTTTCTTTCTCATGCATGATGATATTTTTGCTTTAAATCAGGCAAAAAGAGATCATTCATTGACCTAAATCAGTTGTAATAAAGGCATTACACACCTGTGACCTATTACAAAACGCATGACAATGCCCTTCTCTTCCTCAAGCTTCTTTCTTTTGTCACCTAGTTTTCATACAAATAAACAAAGATTAATTGACAAAAAATGAATCATAAAAGTCGATATGGTCAAATAAAAGCAATTACACATTGATAAAAACAATTTAAAAACACAGGTAAATAATCTTCAAACCTTGAGGCATCCAAGTAGCACGAACAGAATCTCTTCGCTTTCGGCTGCTAAAAGCAGTATTGATACCCACAACCATCAAGTATTTCCTTTTCCCCCTTGGTTCATTAATTTTTAAGTTGTCTGACAAGGGAGAACCATTAATAATGGACTCCTGTGTAGCCCTTGCAGCGGCCAAATCCATCTCCAAATTAGAGATTGTTTTATCTAGTGTTCTGCATTTTGCAAAATTCTACAGATCAACTTACCGCCAACTACATTGCAAGAAAAATATACAAAACCCGCACAATAACTTACTGTATAGCATGATGGGTCTTTGAAACTTCCCCGAGCACTTCTTCTGGTTCGCGCTTTACATCCTTCTAGAGAAACAAACAGGAGGAGGAAAAAAAGGCACTCAACAGTCAACGCTCTGACAAATATTCAGGTGAAGGTGAATAAGTGTTCAAGTGTTTCAGTGACTACTCACCCTAACCGAATCACAACCCTCTGAAACTAGTTTCAGTTTTTCATCTTCAACCTCTGTTCCTCTTGATATATCTTTCACTTCGGGCACCGTCCACATTCTGCATCCAACATATCCTACTTAGTTAGCAGCCAGATAGAGTATACAGTAGCATCATTTGTTTCTATACATGCATAAGTCTAACAATCAAGCAAAAATCAGCTCAATCAAATTCTACAATTGAACTATGAACCGAAAATTTGATGCAAGTTCAATTAGAACCACAGAAACAATGCAGCCTATAACCTTGAGTAATTAACTAAAGCTTTCAGTTAAACTTCACATAAACTTCGGATATAAGACAATGCTGCAACATTAAGTCTTTCAACTAGCCAAAACAAAGAGCTCAATCACCCGCACTTCTCGTTTCTTATCAATTATGGAATCAAACATATCCTGAATTCCAACTCATGTCAGCAATCCAATAAGCAGGTTACCAAACAAAAGCCTGCATCTGCTATAGTGCTACATGACATTGTGTTACCACCACCACTCTCAGACTCTTAAAAGTCGATATGCTCTGTTATTTTTTTCTTTTTTATTTTTGCAAAAAAATAGTAATTTAGCAGCCGACAATGGAGTTCATATTTATCAAAACTGGGATTGACCCTCTCCTAAAACTTTAATATCTTAAATACAAACCAAATTGACAAATGAAAATTCAAATTCAAGTTCTGAACTAATTTGAACCAATAACTTAATTGCAGATCCACCTGTTTTCAAAACCCTCATAATTAGAAGAAAAAAGAAGTCATTTTTCACAATTTTTGCCAAACATATCAATATAAATTATAATTAAAAAAAATACTAAAAATTAGTCTTTTTTTCAGAAATAATAAACAGGAACCAGAATTTGCAGATACAAACTAATAAAAACAAATCCAGAACAAATTCAAATGAAAATATGAGAATTTCCCAGAAAAGAAAGAACAAAAAGAAGCTAGAAAGGAGAAAATCACCTATCAGAGAAGAGCATCCCCGCACAAAAACAACCAATACAAAGCAAAAGAGTCCATTTTTTGGACACAAAACTCTTAGAAGCTGACTCAATTCCTCTTCCTCTACTCTTCCAACTCATTTTGCTCAATTTTTCCTCTTCTAAAAACCAAACAGCTACAACCACCAAACCAAAAGCTAAATCAAACAAATCCCATTTCAAATCTCAAGTCGACTAACTCAGCACACCCAAATTCAGATCCAATTCTGTCAAAACTCAACAAAGCTCAAAATCTACACTTTTGTTTTTGAGGTGGTTGTGCTTTGTGCATGTGAAATGAAAATGTAGATGTAGCTGTCAATTAGTTTTTCATTTTTCTTTTTTTGGACATGAAATGAAAAGAGAAGAAAACTCATCAACTTAAAGAGACTTGTACAAATATTTTTATTATTATATATGATTTACCCAACCGACGTATTTTTTTTTTTTTATTTTCGTCAGATCTACTCATTCACCGTCGCAAATAACGTAATTAAAAAAATGCATAATAACATAGAAAAATCTACGTACTTTTCCATAATCAGAATACACAACCGACGTTAAATAACTTTTCTTGTTCAATTAAAATTTGTCATAGTTGTATTTATTATTATCTTAATTATCATTTGACATTGTAATTCACCATCTTACTCAAGAATTTTTTATTTTTTTATAAAATCGTTGGAAATTTTATAGCCAAATCACTCATTCCGGATTTAAACGGAACATGTACAAAACACTCCAGAATTGTTATTACAATCTTATTATATATAACTACTTATAAACTCAAGTCTAATTAGAAAAGCACATAATAACATTGAATAATTTATTAATTACCTGTTCTTTATAACTAGATTACACTACCGACGTTAAAAAAAAATTCCTATTGAATTAAAATTTGTCCTAGTTGTATTTATTATCATCTTAATAATCTTTTGACATTATAATTCACCATCTTGCTAAGAATTGTTATTATAACTTTAATATATATAACTATACCTTAGACTTCTAGTTAAAAAAACACATAATAACATAAAATAATTTATGTATTACGTGTTCCCGGCATTAAATCAACATTTCTTGTTGAATTAAAAACTGGCCTAATTGTATTTATTATTATTTTAATTATCATTTGACCATATAACTCTTCTTTTTTGGAAATGTTGGAAATTCCGCCGCCAAATCACCCGATTTGGATTTAAACGGAGCATGTAAAACTCCCGACTGTCCCAAACTCTTATAATAAACACATCATCTGTATTCAAACCCATGACCTGAAGGCTAGATCGTGATCCCTACACCACCAAGCCACGCGACAGTATAACTCACCACCTTGCTAATAATTGTTATTATAACCTTACTATATATAAACACACATATGTCTTTTACCGTAATTTTTAACTTAATATGTTAATGGGTTTCTTATTAGAACCTCATTAATAATATATATTACTCTCTAGTGAGGATATCCTCGTTAATACACTGTCATATGAATTTCTTTTAATGAATATGTAACTCTTATTACTGCTGCCCCGAAGGAATGTGATTTGATAGCAAAAGACCTAGAATTTAGTTGTTATGGTATGAGTTCGAGTTCAGGTGTATATTTTTTATAAGAACCTAGGACAACCGGAGGTTTTACATACTCCGCTTAAATTTGAGTTGAGTGATTTGACGGCAGTATTTTTGACCTTTCTAAAAAAAATTCTCATTACTACGATTAGTACATTGCAAATTTACAGTATCTTGTTTCATTTGTATTTTCTGTGTGAACATCTATAATTCTATATTTAAAGAAAAAAAAAAGTGAATTTATATATGATTGTTATCAGTTGAACGGTTAAATTGCAAAACAAGTATCATGTGCGGACATCTATACTAAATAATGGTTTGATTAATTCATGCATCGAAAAATCAAAATCATTTTTTGGTCTTAATGAAGACAATATGTATATATGAACTAGAATTTTAGACCAAAAACCAGAAGAGTTTATACTAATTATAACTTAGTAAATAAATAAATAAATGAAAAAAAATATGAGATTTCAAAAGGATTAATATATATACACTCATTTAAATAATAGACAATTTCAGAAAGGAAAATTTATAAAACTAATTGAAAAAATATACTCATTTATCAAAATGAGTCACAATGTTTCTCATTTACATTTCTAGTCATAGTTTCTGAAGTATATTTTGAAAAATATGGATTCTCTGAAGTACTTTCCAAAGTTGGATAAAAATTCTGAGATTCGAAATTTTTAATTTTTTTCTTAATTTTTTGATTGAAAACTTCGGATATACGAAATATTACATCGGATCTCCGAAGTTTTATCAAGATGACCCTTCAAAGATATTTTTTGAAAGAAGAGAATCAGCAGAAAATATTATTACTCCGTTGACCCCGTGGGCGAATGAAAAAATAGAGAAATGTATGGTGAAATTGAATCGGATGTCCGTATCACTAGCCGATCGCTATGAGTTTGAGGTCTGTGGTGGAGACATGATTGAAATTGTCAACATAAGAGAGAAGACGTGTACGTGCAGAAAGTTTGATTTAAAGCAACTTCTGTGTGCACACGCATTGGTTGTATATGCGACTGCTAGAATCAAACATTCTAGTCTTTGGTGACCAATCTGATTGGATATTGCCATAAGAGTTATCAAGTATAATATTATTACTTTGTTCTATTAGAAAAACATTCAAAAATAATTTTAACTAATGTTTTGATTTTCAATACAGATTTGAATGTATTGCCACGAAATGAACGTGTTTCTGTGGGATGCCCGAAAACAAATAGAAGACAGTCACATGGCGAACAAACAGTGCAAGTCATATGCGATTGATATGGCGAACATGAACACAATAGACATTCATGTATGACTCATCTTAGCCAAAATTCAAGTCAACGGTAATTTTAGCATATGTAAACATAGTCTTATGTATTAGAAATCGATATTTTTTTATTTATATTTGCGAACTTATATGTCAAAATTTTATATATCAATAAAAATTATTAAATATTTTGTTAAGCATCAAAATCAATACGTATCATCATAAAAATTATTAACTATTTCGTTGAGCATCAAAATCAATATCGTATCGCCATCACCATAAAATCAATCATTAATCGATTTTATAAATAAATTTTCAAGTTTCAGAAATCTGAAGAATACTTCGGATCTCTGAAGTAATAGTTTGGATATCTAGAGTTTTCAATAGAAAAAAAAAATTAAAAAATGCTTTGTAGATCATAAAAGCATAAGCTTCCTGTTAAGATTTTGAATTATTTGTTTTCTATGGTGTGAGTGTGTGTACTTGAAAGGAAGCTCAATCATTCTTTACCAACTGAACTACACTGATGATAAAAAGAATGTGTGTTACACATGGAGCACGTGCAAATAACATGACTCAAAAATTATTTCAAAAGCTTTAACAGATCATGTTCATGGTAAGCAATGCACAGAGTCGGCCATTGCCACAAGCAGGTCGTCTATGAATTTTAATTTTTTTATTATATCATACATAAAACTAATTGCCAAAACCTCAAATTTTTTTTTTTTGTATATAATAATGTTTACTATAATTAGAGACCTTAAAATATAAAAATAACATTTGGTCCCGAACATTAGATCTAAGCTGGCAATGCAATTTGGCAAAAAGTTATTTGATGCAAAATTGTTTTGGCCATGGGAGGTGGTGATGGCTGCAACCCAATTTTGTGAGAGACACATGGGATATTGTGAACTCCATTTGGCTCAATGTCAAATTTTCTTAGTGTAGTGTATAATGATAATGCTCACTTGTTTTTTTAAATTTATTTGTAGTCATCTTTGTTCTTTTCGATATAATTTTGCTTTAATTAAAGCTTATCTCCTCCTTTCCTTTGCTTGTTGACTTTGCTAATTCCATCTAGGCTTTAACCAACCAAAAGAAGCTTTAACAGTCCCATGATTTCACTTTCTTTATTAGCTTTAATCAAACGATTAATTGTCACTTTTGAATAGTCGAAACATTTGTAATAATAACAGCATTTCCGAGTCAAAAAAGGGTGTGGCTATTATATCTACATCATTTCAACTGAGTTCTTCAAAAGTTCATCACAACCCAAATTCCATATTCTATTTATTATATTTAATAATTATCCCTCGGTGATTTCATTGGTAACTCATCAATAACAATTTAGGTGACCGTCAATTTTCTAAGTCATTTTTTTTAATCCATCGGTATTTATTGATGAAAATAATTCTATCAATAAATTCAGTCGTTAATGTGACAGCTTTTTATAATAAGTCCAGAGTTTTATCACGTAATCAAATTCGACTCGAATTTTCTCTTCAAATTTTTAGATTCGAATCTAGCTTTAAGCTTAACCCGACCATATCGAAGTTGACGAAAATCTAACCCGATTGACCACAATTTGAACACCTCTAATTCTCACACTAATTTTTTTCTTCTAAATTTTATATTTTCTTTTCATAAATAAAACGCAGTCAGAATTATTTATTTTATATTTTTGGTTCTAAATTTATTCTCTATTTTTTAACGGATAATTTTTCTCTCATCTTCCTCATCAAATTTCAATTTGAAGTCACATGAAGTGGGGCTAGCAAGACAGCTGGTTCACACTATTTCTTGTGGAAGGTATAGAAAATGCATGTGATTTTGATCAAATTGATCATTGTATATGATTTACACGAGAAGCATTTGGTATATGAAATCAAGGTGTATATGGGCTCAATTGTATTGCATTACTAAATTTAATATCTTATTAATCTAACTTAGGATTCATTAATTATAATTAACGTGTTTCAACTAAGTTTAAACATATGTTATAACAATTAAAGCGTTTAGTAAACTGTTCAATCTCTTGAGATAATGTTTTTATAAGACAGGAAGCATTTATTCTCGAGGCTAATATTATAGATTAATATTTTAAATTATAAGAGTTGACATGCACAACTAAATGATAATATAACAGAACAAACAAATATGATAAATTAAACGATGCACATGCAGTTACTCAATTAAGGCTTAGGAGGGGCTTCAACCCCTCATAAACTTTGACATTTTATTAAGTTTGCCCAAAATTTAATATAGAGAAAATATTTTATGAGTCCTTAATTATATTTATAATTACATAATAAGTCTTTTTTTTCATAATTATTTATTAGGTCTTTATAGTTATTATTGTTGTGATTCACCGATCACTTTAGAGTGTATTTGAGGAAAAACCGAATTGTATTTCTATTATTATAAGAATAGATTACACAAGTTTACAACTAGAAACTTAACAAAAAACCTCACACACTCTCAAGCTCTCTGCACATGGAGCTTACTCACATTTTGGGGTGATTTACAACACTGGAATTGCCTCAATTTATAGCCAAAAATTTATTACTATTCATGCCACAAATTACTCCACAATTCATGGCATCCCTTTGTTTGCTTCACCAAGATTTCAAACCTCCTGATTTTGTGGCAATCACCACCTCATTGTAGAATGGCAGTTTCCTCATGCATAGAACATGCATGGCAACTTCCTGGCAGCTTCACATGTACAGCTGGACTCTACAATTCTCCCCCTCTAGCTGCATCTGGAACAATCGCCATCTGACAGTTATCCCGGCTATGTCTCTGCACAACTCTAGCTTGTCTCGATCACCGTTCCTTTGTTGACATGTCGACTGTGTCTTGCACAGCACACTTCACTGCATCTCTGTACAGTATTCTCATGCTATGTCTCTGCATAGTACAATCCACTGTGTCTCTGCACAATAATCTTCTGTTGTGTCTCTGTACAGTTTTGCTATCATGATTGTTGTTGTATTATTATTAGAATAGAAGAGACTTGGTGGATAATTATGAAAAAAAATTAAAAACATGAAGGATAATTATGAAAAAAAAAATAGGAGTGATTTAGAGGGCATTCTCCTTTTAGTATATGAGTCATCTTTAAATTTGAAGTCCATTTAAAATATATTTAAGTGTGATGGTCTTTTTAAAATTCGTAATAATATATTTAAGTGTTTTTTTTTTAAATTTTATCCAATTTTTATGGTTTATTAAATTAATATAATTCATCATAATTGATTTTGACACTACTACTCTTGTGCTTATTACCTTCATTCCTTATTTTTTTTAAATATTTATATTAAACCCCTTAAAATTAGAGATGACGGAAAATTCAGGCCCGATCCGTCATCCATGGGCCTGGTTTTATATTTTTAGGGCCGTGTTTGGACATAAGCCCAAGCCTGGTTTAAGCCAGTTAAAAATAAAAAAATAAATTTTTTATTTATTTTAAAATTAAAAAATTTGATATCTTAGAATTTAATTAAGTATTAGATTTACTTGCATCGATAATTTGTGAAGATAAATTTTGATATTAAGATTTGATTTATAAAATAAGGTTTGTAGCAATGATTTTTTATTTATAAAATTATTTTGGGAATAAAAAATATAAGAAAAATAAAAAATTGGGCCAGGACATAAGTACGGCCCATCCCGTCCAAGTTGGGTTGGGCTTCACCTATGCTCTAGATTGAATCCATGGGTTCACCTTATAAATAAACATGTGAATTGAGTCCCATCTCAGGCAGGCAGAAGTTTTAAAAGAGCATCTTGAAGTTAGCCCACTGCTGCTTTGCGTGTACTTCTTTCTTTTGGTCATGAAAAACTTCCATCGTTCGAGATATGCCTGGACTGGTCGAGCCCCCTAATCCAATCCTTCAGTTTAGGCTAGCCACTTCAACCCGCCCCATAATAACTCGGACCGGATCTCACTGCTGATAATTAGATCCATCGGCCATGAGATCACTATATTTTATGAAACATAATATTGGACAATAAAATATCAACATGCTCAAAAGATGAGGGTAACTAAAATCAGAATGTTTAGATAGATGTGTGAGTGAATTAAGAAAGATATAGTTAGAAATGAAGTAATTAGGAGGAAATTATGGGTAGTATCGATTGATGAGAATATGAGAGAAATAAAACTAAAGTGGCTTGAACATATTCAACGTAGACTTTTAAATGATCTAGTGAGAAAAGACATTATTTGGTTTGGTAATTTTTGAAAAAAAAAAGTATTTTTTGAATACTTAAAAATGAAAAACATTAATAATTTTAGTATTTTTAGTATATTTTTTTTTGCATTAAAATTATAATTTAATTATAAATATAGGTATTTAGAATTAAAAAATAATTTATATAATTAAAAAATAATAATTTTTATTAATAAAAATCGGGCCCTACCCTAATAAAGTCTGTCTGCCAGGCTGGGCCCATGTTTTTTTGGTACCCTTACTTCGACCCAACAAACTATAAAAAAAAAACAATAATTTATATATATATATATAAAAGTTAAAATATTTTTAAGTCTCCTTACCGCGGCACATGACAACTTCATATTAAAATTATAAAATTAAATTTATAAATCTATTAAATAAAAATCATATTACAATAAAAATACATATTATAATTTTATAAGAATTATATTATAACAAGAAAATATATTATAGTATCATATTAAAATAAAATAAACACTATTAAATTATCTGCAATTAACCTAATATCAACAAATAATTTTTTATTACTAAATTATAAAATATATCTACAATTATTTTATAAAATAGATCATGAGTTCGAGTTCGAGTTCATGAGGTGTATTTTTTGTAAGAGTCTGGAACAACTGAAGATTGTATCTGCTCCGTTTAAGCCTGTGTTAGATGATTTGACGGCGGAGTTTCCAATATAAAAAAAGATAAATTATTTTCATATAATAATGGTACTGAATTGATTTAAAACGTAAAATATATATATATATATATATAAAGGAACGCGGGTTATATTGTGTGATACCATTTTACGCACCAACAGTAGGCAATGGAATAACATAACAAAATGATTTATTTTCTTAAAATAAATCTGATATCAATTTTATTTTCAAATTTTTTTTATTGTTATTTCAATAAATACAATGACAAACATTCATTATTTGTAATATTTTATGCATTAATTAAAAAAATATTAGTACATACTGTTGACGGGCGATTTTCGTCCCAGTGGCAGTTTCGAGATAACCCTCCCGAGACAATCCTCCTTCAACCTTGAATTTGTTTGGTTATGGGAGACCAAAAGCAAATATAGCACAAGATAAAGAGAACACAAAATCGACAAAAAAAGTTTTAACGTGGTTCGGCGGAGCAAGTCCAACCTATGGTCACAGGCACAAAATGGGGTGTTGTTTTTTATTACTAAACCGAGATCGGCCGACCAGTTTTCAAACGTGATCTAAGGGAATCCGAGCTGGTTGCTCTCTTTGTATTGGTTTTTACAAGTAATGCTCAAATGAAAATTTTCCCAACCTTTACAAATGAGATCAACATTCCCTTATATACTAATGAATACACGACACTGTTCTCATATCTTTATGACGTCAAAGCTGCAGATTTCCGACGATTTGACATGCTTCCTCCCCAAACTGCCTTGCCAAAAGTAAAGTCTACCCTCTGACTTCCTGTTACATCACGCCGTAAAAGTACAATGTCACACTTTATTATTAATGATGACAACTTGTAAGATCTCTAGTACGAAAGTAGATTTCGGAAGGAAAAGTCCAAACTATCATGATTATACGCCGGTCACCGAGAGGTCGGACAAAGGACTTGCCGATCACTCCGGCTGCTCCCGCCCCGACCCATAATATCCAGGCTCATCAACTTGTCCCAGGCGGTAAGATAACACCTAACCGAGATACCGAGCTAATATGGTCAGCCTTAGCTTTGATGTTGTCGGTCTTTGAAGTTTGCCCCGCGTTGTGTCCTCTGGTCGGTCAGATCCGGAAAATAATGTCTGGAATTTCTTACTTGTCCGAGAACTGACTAGTACCTCCGAACATCTTACCTTCATAAAAGGGGGAATTTCATCTCTACCCTCGCCGAACTGTTCGAATACCTTAGTTGCAGAAATTCCCATCAACATCCGTCCCATAATTCTCGGTTCTAACGAGTACACGAGTTGGTACTGTGAATTATGAAATTGGAAGTGTGCTGATCAGTCAGTGGGTGGTCGGCCTTAGGAACCATGTAGAAAGCTACCACGGCACCGAGTCAGGTCATCCTTTGCATCTTCAAGTGCTCCGTACTCACACCGATGACAGGCACTCGGTGGGACGTAACCCGACCTCAAGGTGAAGAAATGGATAGCATCGGCGGAACTGATCCAGCCCCGAGCTGGTAGCTGATGGAACAAGATAGCCTCGACGGAACGAATCCAGCCCCGAGCTGGTGGAACAAGACAGCCTCGGCGGGATGAATCCATCCCCGAGCTGGTGGAACAAGACAGCGTCGGCGGAACGAATCCAGCCCCGAGCTGGTGGAACAAGACAGCCTCGGCGGGACGAATCCATCCCCGAGCTGGTGGAACAAGACAGCATCGGCGGAACGAATCCAGCCCCGAGCTGGTAGAAACAGAAAGCCTCGGCGGAACGAATCCAGCTCCGAGCTGGTAGAATAAGACATCATCAGTGGAACGAATCCAGCTCCGAGCTGGTGGAACAAGATAGCCTCAGCGGGACGAATCCAGCACCGAGCTGGTGGAACATCACAGCCTCGGCGGAACTAATCCCGCCCTAAGCTGGTGGAACAAGATAACCTCGGCGGAACGAATCCAGCCATGAGCTGGTGGAACAAGATAGCCTCAGCAAAACGAATCCAGCCCCAAGCTGGTGGAACAAGATAGCCTCAGCGGGAAGAATCCAACTCCGAGCTGTTGGAACATCATATCCTCGGCGGAACTAATTCAGCTCCGAGCTGGTGGAACAAGATAGCCTCGGCGGAACGAATCCAGCCCCGAGCTGGTGGAACATAATAACCTCGGCGGAACTAATCTAGCCCCGAACTGGTGGAACATAATAGCCTCGACGGAACGAATCCAGCCCCGAGCTGGTGGAACATAACAGCCTCGGCGGAACTAATCTAGCCCCGAGCTGGTGGAACATAACAACCTCGGTGGAACTAATTCAGCCCCGAGCTGGTGGAACATTGGAGACTTAATCACGAGGGAAGAATTTCAACCTCTGAGGCTCCGCGGATCTCGGCGCAGACGTCCCCTTGCCAGGCATCAGCAAAAACAAAAAGTGGAACAAGACAAAGTTAACACAATTAAGGTGATTTAGCACATACTCCACGGATACCCAGAAAGATAACAACTCGGGTGCCCCGAGCAGCGTCCTGTCTGGTGCATCCCAAAACACAATTCTGAATCTTATAATTCAGTGTCCCGGCTAGCCGGGCTACGGATCGGTGAACGACCGAGACCTTGTGGCCAAAAACCTCCTCATGATGGGCGGCTTTGGAGTCTGCAAGCGCTATGAGGGCAGAAACATCCTCATGTCATGCTTCTCCTGATCCGAGGCGGTTAGGCAGATACCAACGGGGGAAGAAGACACCCCGTGTGTGCCATCCCTTGGTGGTTCTCAACGGGACTTACCAGCCGACTCGCAGGGGAAGAAACCTTCATGGGTCTGGTTTACCCAGGACCACAATGGTCATGGAGGCCCTTTGGTTGTCCCCATGGTACGTGCTCCGATGGTTCTCAACGGGATTCACCAGCCAACTCGCAGGGGAAGAAACCTCTCTGGTTCCGGTTTACCCGAACTATTCCTCAAAGATGCGAGTCATGGGGTAGTAACGCTCCGGCCTCGGGGGTTTGATATTGACACCCGGGATTGGCGTGTCGCGAGGGGTTCGTGCTTTTCCCATATGCACTCCATCATTTGATGCGTTCTGAATCCTTAAAGGTGAAATGAGTCAGGTCGGAACACATTCACCCACGGGGTTTGATAATGACACCCGGGATTGGCGTGCCACGGGCTTGGTGCCCTTCTTAGCTACCGATTACCCCTTCGCATCGAGCACATCCCAAGAATATTGAACACGGATTTCTCATTCAATTATTAAACAAGTAAAGTGGACAAGTTTTAAAATTCAAAAGAGAGAGTCATATTCATATTCATGGGATCTACCGCCCTTCTTACAACTCTTTGTGGGTCATTTCAAGAGAGGGTCTACAATAATTTCCTGGTTCTGGTCGGGTCATCCAATGACTTTACAACTCGAAGAAAATGTCTACTGGAAATACTTCCTTAGCATCTCGGCGTTTCAGGGCTTCTTGAGCTAAATATCGTCCAACTGTTCCAAAAGATAGGTACCCGGTCTTACTATCTCCACCACTATGTACGACCCTTCCCATTTGGCTCCCAACGAGCCTTCTTCGGGTCTTCGAGTATTCAATGTGACCCTCCTCAAAACCAAATCTCCGGGAAGGAATGACCGAATCTGAACCTTCTTATTATAGAAACGGGCCATTCTCTTCTGACAGACAGCTACTTTTATAGCCGACTTCTCCTGCTTTTCATCGATTAGGTCGATGTGATTCCTGACGAGCTCTTCGTTCTATTCAGTCTCAAAATGCCGGACCCTGTGGGTGATCATCCCGATCTCTACCGGAATTACTGCTTCACAACCATAAGCCAAGGAAAATGGAGTTTTCCCCGTGGAGTCCTTGTAGGTTGTCCGATGTGCCCATAATACTTCTGGTAACTCTTCGACCCACAGACCTTTACAAGATCCGAGTCTGGCCTTCAGATTTGCCTTGATCATTTTGTTGGTAGCCTCGACCTGTCCGTTAGACTTGGGATGAGCAGGTGAAGCAAATCTTAAGGCGATTTGGAGGTCTTCACAGAGTTTCCTGAAACCCTTGCTGTCGAACTGCTTCCCATTATCAGTGATGATGACCCGAGGAATTCCGAACCGGCAGATGTTACTCTTCTTTACAAAATCTGTCGCTTTCTTCTCTGTGATTGTAGATAGGGTTCGGCCTCTACCCATTTGGTAAAATAGTCAATGGAAACGATGACATACTTAACATGTCCTCGCTCTGCTGACATCGGCCCGATGATGTCTAACCATCACTGGGCGAACGGCCAAAGGCTGACTAGAGTGGTCAGCTGCTCCGCTGATTGATGATGAATGTTGGCATTCTTCTGACATCCCTCACACTTTCGGGCTACCTTCATCTCGTCTTGATGCATGGTTGGCCAATAGAATCCATGCCTCAGTGCCTTGTATGCAATTGACTTCCCCCCGGCATGACTCCCACAAATCCCTTCGTGAATCTCTATGAGCACATAATCCGCCTCCTCGGTCGCAAGACATCTCAGAAGTAATACGGTGTACCCTCTCCGGTACAAGACTCCTTTAACCAAGTAAAATTTTGAGCTTCGGTACTTCAACTTTCTAGCCTCATTTTTATCCTCATGTGTCACCCCAGTCTCTAAGTAACTCATGATCGGATCTATCCAAGAAGCCTTCCCTTCTGTGTCTACCTCCATCACCTCCGACTTCCAACACTCTTTTCCTGCAAGCAGATCAAATGGATGGTTCTAGGCTTCTCCGATTTATTGAGGACGCCAGCCGAGCCAGCGAGTCTGCCTGATGGTTGCTTTCTCGACCGATCTGCTTGAATTGCACACTACCCATTTCCCCAGTCAACTTCTTCACCTCGGCCATATAAGCCATCATGTTAGGCTTTCTGGCCTGAAACTCACCATTTAGTTGTTGGATGGCCAATTGGGAGTCACTCTTTACAATCACATCTCTGACACTCATCGCCGCACAGAGCCTTAAACCGGCCAGAATGGCCTCATACTCGGCCTCATTATTTGTGGCTTTGAAAGCGAACCTCAGAGCATACACCACATCCTCGCCATCACTGCTCCACAAGACGACCCCAGCTCCGTAACCTTGTGAACTGACCGAACTTTCCCTCAATAACTCTCATTTGGTTTCTGAAACTTCTAAAATCTGGGGTCCAGCGAATTCAGCCACAAAATCTGCTAAAGTCTGTCCCTTTACTGCCGCTTTGGGCAGATATGATATGTCATGTTCGCTCAATTCCACCGACCACCTCACTAACAGACCCGAGAACTTCGGTTTATGTAGGATCTGCCTCAAAGGATGGTCGGTATAAACCCCGATGGGGTGAGTCTGAAAGTAAGGTCGTAGTTTCCGGGCTGTCGTGATCAAAGACAATGCCACTAGTTCATGGGTCGGGTATTTGGTCTCCGTATCCAGCAAAGCTTTACTAATATAATACACTGACCTTTGAATTTTTCCGGCCTCCTGCATTAGAACTGAGCTAAGTATTGATTTAACTGCAGGAAGGCCTCTTCGCATTCTACCGTCAAGCTGATCTCCTTCTTTGCCTTCTTGATTATCTTGAAAAAATGATGACACTTATCGGTAGCTCGGGAAATAAATTGATTCAACACAGCCACTCGACCCGTTAAACTCTGCACCTCTTTGACCGTCCTGGGAGGTTTCAATTTCAGCACAGCTCGGATCTTCTGCGGGTTTGCTTCTATACCCCATTCACTGACCATATATCCCATAAACTTCCCCGACGCTACACCAAATGTGCACTTCTCTGGGTTCAGCCTCATATTATGCTATTTTAATTGCTTGAAAGTTCCCGCGAGGTCGGCCAAATGATCCTCTGGTTCCTTAGTCATCGTTATCATTTCATCAACATATACTTGCATGGTTTTGCCGATGAGGGGCTTAAAAACCTTGTTCACAAACCTCTGAAATGTAGCCGCAACATTCTTCAAACCGAAAGACATCACCTTATAGCAATAAGCCCTCGATCTGTGATAAAAATTATTTTCTCCTCATCCTCGGGATGCATCTTGACCTGATTATATCATGAGAAAGCATCCATGAAACTGAGCAGCCCATGACACGCTGTCGAATCCACTAGCTGATCCACTTTTGGAAGCGGGAAACTATCTTTGGGCAGGCCTTGTTGAGATCGGAGAAGTCTACGCACATCTTGCACTTTCCACTGGCCTTCTTTACTAAGATCATGTTCGATACCCACTCTGGGTATTTCACCTCTCTGATAAAACCGGCCTTTAACAACCTTTCCACTTCGGCTTCTATCGTCTCGCAACGTTCCTGATTGAATATTCTTCTTTTATGCTTGATCGGCTTATGAGCCGGATCCATTGCTAAACGGTGGTTGATGAATTTGGGATATATCCCGGGCATGTCACTATGCCCCCAAGCAAAAACGTCCGCATACTGCTTCAAAAAATTCAACAGATCCTGTTTCAAAAACTTCAGCAGGTCATGCTTCAGGTTTTCCTCCAAACCCGCTCCAAGCTTTACAACTTTTTCTGGACCGAAGAGTTCTACTGACTCCAACTCTTCAGCTGCCCCCAATTGGGCAAAATCTTCGGGCCGTTGATCCGGATACTCTACTGTTTCCTCATCATCTTCCCTTTCTACCCTCTTCCGGCTATCTTTCTCAACACAAAGAGTCTCATTTGAGACGGTATCGAAACAACTCATGGCTACTTTCTGACTTCCACACATTATCCCAATCGCAGCTCGGGTGGGAAACTTCAACTTCAAATAATAGCATGACAAGGCTGCTTTTATTTTCATCATGAAAGGCCGGCCCACAATGACCTGATAACTGCTTAATCAGTCTATCACTGTGAAATCCATCATGACCGTTCGGGTGCGGGGGAAAGTCCCGATCTTCATGGCCAACTGTATTCTTCCCAAGGGAATGATCGATGCTCCTCCAAACCCGTACATGGGAGTCCCGTCCTGGGCAACAGTGACATACTCCACCCCCAGACCATCCAAGGCTTCCTTAGAGATTATATCAACCGCACTCCCCGGATCCACCAAGATCCGCATTGTTATTTTTCTTTGTTTTGAGAGAGAGATCCACCATTTTGTATCCTAGTTCAAAAACTTGTTAAGGAGTGCTCCTTGAACAAGTAGAATCCAAGTTATCCTGGGAGAACGTTGGCAATTCGAATCCGTAGAGCACCTGTGACGGGGCCAATAAGTTCTTAAGGACATAGATCTTCTCGACTTGGATTGTTTCAGTAATCCCAAATTTTCCAGGTTTTGTCTTCAAGTTTTCTGGTTTTAGGTTTTGCATCTAGATCTTCTTTTGGTAGTTTGATCTGTTTGATTTGCATGTTATATTACTGTTTAATGACACTAATATTACTACAGATCCTATCTACCTCGGCCCCTCCAATTACTGCTTTGATTATTAGGGCATCGTCGTGGGGAAAACTCACCCCATGGACATCCTCATCGTGAACATTATAGGGACCGATCGGCCTCTATGAACCCCCGGAGCCTGCTCCGTCGCCAGTACCTCTGATCCTCGGATCCGACTGTAATTCTTCCTCGACCGGTTCGAATCTCCGGCCAGTGTCCTCCCGCCAGCGATGGTATACATCTGTCTATTCTCATACCATTGTCGGGCCGCCATGGCTCCTTGGTCGATGTAATCATTCAGATAGACGTTATGCGCCAGGTTTTCCACTTGCTCCCTCAGGTCCCTACAACCTTCCATCGTGTGTCCTCTCATGTTACGATGCACACAATATGATTTCTCATTCTTCTTCTCCTTCAGATATTTCCTCAAATCTGGCTCCAACAAAAGGCCTCTACCTTTGATTTCCTCGACGATCTGGGCTAACGGTTTGTTCAAAGGTGTGTACCCTGGCCCTCCGGCCACATGATTTACTTTCACCTGAACCCTCATCTCCTGTGGTACAATGCTAGGAGGCATAGGTCTAACTCCCCTTGTCTCGGAGGTGGCTTCCTCAACTCTCTATCCAGCCCCGTGGTAATTCCGGCCTCACCATTTTTTCTTTTTGAATTCCCCCTCCGTGCGACCTTCTCTTCTTCTTCCATTAACACAAACTTTCTGGCCAACTCCAGGACAGTGGCGTAATCCGAGATGTCCTGAACCCTCAGATGAGTCCACAACTTCCCTCCCTTAAGGGCCCCCTTGAGACTTTCCAGTGCTTTCGACGACTCGTACGCCCCGACCTCTAGCTCTAAATTGTGGTATCTTTCAATAAAGTTCTTTAGGGGCTCATCATCCCCCTGCTTCATCAGCCTTAACTCTCCTACTGTCTTCTTCGGGACACACGCTCATTTGAAATGCCGGACGAAAGACTTACTGAGTTGAGAGAAACTACTGATACTTCCCGGAGTCAAACTTCTAAAGCAGAAAATTGTGGGCCCTACTCAGGGTTAAAGGGAACACCCTACAGATGGCCTCTCCCACCATTCCTTGCACCTCCATCAGCAAAACAAAACTTTCAATGTGGGATTTAGGATCGGTATGACCCATGTAGGAGCTCATAGACGGCATGGTGAATCGCCTAGGAAATTCTGCTGACAAGATTTATTCTGTAAATGGAGATGCCGCCTCCTCCTCTCGACTATCTCCTTTATCCGCCTTCAAGTTATCTTCCCAATTTTTCATCTCCTTCCTAAACCAAGCTTTCATATGGTTGTCAGTGGCCTCGCATTGTCTCCCGCGAACTTCTCCACGCCTGTCACTCCGAGCATGACGTGTTTCGTGACTAGATGCCTCTCGATCCCCTCCATCATGTCTTTATCTTCCCACTTCTTAGAGCGTGGGCTATTACTTGAGGACTCTGGATTCCGCCTCTCCTATTCTCCTTCCCGTATTCTTTCCGCCCGTAAGGCTCTCGCTATCACCACCGACCTCACCCTCTAGGGATCCTTCCTCCCGGGTTCATCATCTCCGCTTAGGTTTACCACTCTCTTTCCTTCTGTTATCCCGTTCCTCCTCTGACTTGGACCAGCTTCCATCCTTCCATTATTCACTTTTTCCAGTCTTTCTAGCTTCTCCAACATGGTCTTCATGAGAGTCTGGTTCTCCTCCCTATTATTTCTCATGCTTTCCTCCATTTTTTCCATTCATTCTGTTGTTGAACTCTCCGACGATCTATGGTTCCCGTCTTCTACCATCGTCTTACTACGCGAGTTGCTTTTTGCTCTTTCCCCACATACGGCGCTAACTGTTGACGGGCGATTTTCGTCCCAGTGGCAGTTTCGAGATAACCCTCCCGAGACAACCCTATTTCAACCTTGAATTTGTTTGGTTATGGGAGACCAAAAGCAAATATAGCAAAAGATAAAGAGAAAACAAAATCGACAAAAAGAGTTTTAACGTGGTTCGGCGGAGCAAGTCCAACCTACGGTCACGGGCACAAAGTTTCAAACATGATATAAGGGAATCCGAGCTGGTTGCTCTCTTTGTATTGTTTCTTACAAGTAATGCTCAAATGAAAATGTTCCCAACCTTTACAAATAAGATCAACCTTCCCTTATATACTAATGAATACACGATACTGTTTCCATGTATTTATTACGTCAAAACTGTAGATTTCCGGCGATTTGACATGCTTCCTCCCTCAACTGCCTCGCCGAAAGTAAAGCCTACCCTCTGACTTCCTGTCACATCATGTCGTAAAAGTACAATGTCACACTGTATTATTAATGATGACAGCCTGTAAGATCTCTAGTACGAAAGTAGATTTCGGATGGAAAAGTCCAAACTATCCTGATTATACGCCCGTCAATGAGAGGTTGGACAAAGGACTTGCCGATCACTCCAGCTGCTCCCGCCCCGACCCATAATATCCAGGTTCATCAATTTGTCCCAGACGGTAAGATAACACCTAACCGGGCTACCGAATTAATGTGGTCGACCTTAGCTTTGATGTTTCGGCCTTTGAAGTTTGTCTCGCTTTGTGTCCTCTGGTCAGTCAGATCCGGGAAACAATGTCCAGACTCTCTTACTTGTCCGAGAACTGACTAGTACCTCCGAACATCTTACCCTCATAAAAGGGGGAATTCCATCTCTGCCCTCACCGAACTGTTCTAATACCTTAATTGCAGAAATCTCCATCAACACATACCTATTAGTATACCCGGGCACGGTTCCGGTTCCGAATCGGAACCGAACCGGTTGGACCGGAACCGTTGGCGACCGATTCGGTTGGGGTTCCACCCCAATTCGAACCGTATGGTTCCATCGGTTCGACGGTTCCAACCGGAACTGAAACGGTTCCTGTTGGAACCCTTCCCCAACGGGCTACTAGCCGTTGGGGGCAGGGAGCCAATGGATTGGCTCCCTGCCCAAATAAGAAAAAAAAATTTAAAAAAATTATAAATTAAAATATAAATTACTAATATGTCCATAATAACGGTAATAAAACGGTTATATTTAGGGGTATTTTTGGTATCAAAAAAATTCTAAAACTCTATAAATAAGATTCATTTTTCATTATTTCAACACACCAAATTCTCAAATCTCTCATTTTCTATAATTCTCTTAATCTCAATCTCACTTCAATACAATTCTCTTATAATCTTATTCTCAATTCAATTAGTTATTATCATTCACAATTAGTTAATTTTCTTATTTTTCTTCCTAATTTCTCAAACGAAAAATGGCAAGCTCATCTGAGAACATAATGTCAAATATGTCAACCCAAGAGAGTGGCCCTACTAGTGTCGGTGCAGAATCACGGAGAAGAGAAGTTAAGGCTCGTTCCTCGGATGTTTTCAAAATTCATTTTCATTTGGAACGCCTAGAAGATAATTCACAATGAGCAATTTGCAACTATTGTGGGGTTACCTATAAATTTTCTAGTGGATATGGTAATATGATCAAGCACTTGGAAAGACATCATCCGGTTGAACTTGGAATTGATACGACGTAAACTTAAATGGCCAGGTACGCATCATCTAGTAGAGGTACGAGTGCTTTAGATTTATTTAAATATTCTGATGCAAAAAATAGAGAAGAATTTACGAAATTAACTTGTATGGCATATCTTTCTTTAAGCTTTGGTGAAAAACTTCATTTTACTAATTACATGCATAATGCTTTAAACCCTTCTGCATGTAGAATGACTCGAAACACAACAAAACGTCATATTTTCAAATTATATAAAGATGGTAAAATTATTTTAAATGAAATATTTAAAGAGATGAAATATCGTATTTATATATGTTCTGATATTTGGAGTGACCATTGGCAAACACACTCATACATGGGTGTGAATTGTCATTGGATTGATGCATTATTTACCATGCAAAAATGACTTATTGCATTTAGAGTTTTTGATGACCAACATATTGCACAAAATATTTATAGAATGATGAAGGTAATTTTTGATGAATATGGTTTAGTAGAAAAAATTTTAACAATTGGATTTGATAATGCATATGCAAATACTGCATCCATCAATGATTTAAAATCCTTATGTGAACCAAATTTAGGGGGTCGATTTTTTCATATTTGTTGTACATGTCATGTCCTTAACTTATGTGTTCAAGACGGTCTAAAATTATTATCACATTTCTTTGATCCAATTAAAACGGCACTTAACTGTATTTGGTCATATTCTCAAGTTAGGAGAGAATGGACGAAGTTTTGTAAAATAAATGGTATTAAACCGATTAAATTTTCAAGAGATGTTCCAACACGTTGGAATTCAACTTATTTTCTTTTATGTCAAGCATTTCAATACAAAGATGCATTATGTAGTTTTTTTCCTCAACATGTTCAAAATATCACACTTTATCATAGTCAATGGGATATTTGTGAATTTTTTTTAGATATTTTAAGAGTTTTTAATGATGTTACTTTAGTTTTTAGCGGTGTTTATTATCCTACAGCACATTTATTTCTTCTTGAGAGTTTGAATATTATTGGCACTCTCGATAAGCATGTTGACAGCAGCGATCCTAATGATATTGTTTTGTTCGAAGCCATTACTGCTATGAAGGTAAAATGGTTGCATTATTTTAGAGAATTCCTTTATTTTATCTTATTGCTGCTGTTTTTGATACTAGATTTAAATTAGAAGGTTTGAATGGTGCTTTACAAGCTTATTAGGGTTATTTAGGAATATTAGATGAAATTGATATTACAAGATTAATGACGAAATTAAGAAATGATTTAATTGTTTTATTTAATGATTATATTGTAAGATATAACTTAGGAACATTAGGTGAATCTAGTAGTAGCGAACCGGTAATTCAAATAAGACTTAGCGCAGGTGATCGTTGGTTATTGCAACGAAATAAAAAAATTAGGGATACGACAACTAATAACCCTGAATTAGATAATTATTTATCTACAAATTTTGAGTTTTCTAATGAAAGTTTATGCAGTAAAAATTTTAAAATCCTTGAATGGTGGAACTGACATCAAATTATATATCGTGTTTTATCAATTATTGTTAAAGAGATATTGGCAGCATCTATTTCCACCGTTGCGGTTGAGCAAGCCTTCAGCTTGGGAGGTAATATATTGGAAGCTAGACGATCTTCATTACATCCAAGCACTCTAGAAGCAACAGCTTTTGTGGATGATTGGACTCGAGCTGATCTGAGACAACAAGAAGATGTCCCCGATGATTTTGAAGATTTGTTCGATAATGCATATGCAAGTGCAACAACAAGTGCAAGCGGAACCGGAGCCGAATGATCAACTGATAATGATGATTGATAATTGTAAAATTGTAATTTACAAATGGGATATGTCTTAAAATTGTAATGGAACTACGTGAGCTTTGATTCCTCTCACCCTTGGAGGATACGTAGGCAACTTAAATTTTTAAAAATTTAAGCTCAAGCTCTTCAATGTAATAATTTTTTTTATTTATAAAATTAATCTCATTTATTCTAATTAATTTTTAAAATTTAAAAAAAAAGGTTTGGAACCGAACCGAAATCGGAACCGAACCGGTCGGTTCCGGTTCGGTTCAAGGTTCCGATTCTACACTTGTGGAACCGGAAACCGGCCGGTTCGATTCGGTTCCAAACCGGAACCGAACCGCCGGCCGGTTCTACCTATTAGCTTAATCTTTAAGACGGAACTCCATAACCTTACCACTCTATTGGGTTCAACGGGATTTATAATGAGCAAATAAATTCAATAGATTTAGCGAATCAAGTATCTTTCTTATATATCCCCCCCTTCCAAGAGTGACACGGCATAATATAGGCTTCTACCACGTAGATCGGATCTCAAAACTTATCAAAATCCGTTTACATTTTGGTACTCTTTTTTAAAAAGAATAAGATTCTTTTTGACACGTGGAAAGAAAAAGGCATTGTACTGCAGTACAAAGAAAAAGAAAAAGAAAAAGACAAAGTATAATACAACCATTTTTTTTTTCTTTTTTATCGTTAGGGTCTGTGTCTACCATGTACAAACACAATGTTAAAATATTTTTACTCTTTTACTTCAATAAAACCACGTGTGGTCATGCAAAGATTATTTCGACCTAATCTCATTCTGATCTTTGATATCTGCTCCACACATTTTTAAATACACCTTTCATGAACTCATTATGGGCCTAATTTCATTGGGCTCGAACCAATACCTTGAATGAATAACACATTATTAGTCTTAAGATCTAATTAAAGATAAGAAGTTTCTTTCCTGAGCTTCAAAATAAAAAAGCTAAAATATCCTTTTAGCCTTGTTCTCCCAAAAACATTCATTTTCTATGAAAACACTTTCACCAAAACATTTTCTACCTGGTGGATCTTCGCTTCTTCATGGAGTAGTTGCTTTGCCTTTTCTCTGATTAGTAGGATTTTTATTACTCTATAATCCGTATATTTATATCTCGAAAATCCTTTCTTGATCTGATTATTAACTCTTCCATATATGTTGCTTTGTACCAAGAAATACCTGTTAGTATTTCCCAAATCTACAGTGGTTCTACTTCATCATCTTCAAATAATCAAACATGTTACTATAGGAATTGACCTATTAAGAACACAAAGAACATGTTTTTACCGCATTTGGTATCAAGTATTTCAATCCATCATTGTCTAAGCAATCTATCATCTCCCAATTACTTAAACAATTCTATGAAATAAAATACTCAAGAATATCATAATCCGAATAATGCATCATCCCTTGCCATAACAAGATTTGAGCATTTTTCCTTTTCATTTCTTCAAGAATCTTAAGAATATTTTCCCCTTTTATTCTGTTACAACAAATTACTTCTCTAGGAAATTTTGGCAAAATCTTCTTTATAGCAATTAACCATCTTTCAATCCAAAATTATAGCAAGACTACACTTTCCATATGATTTTATATTTCCTTTTGTTTTAAAGTCTCTGGGACATATTTTGAAATTTTACATTTTGATCCATTTTGACCAAGTCATGTTTTGACTTTTTGATTGTTTTCTATTGATTTTTTGACCATTTGAGTTGTCTTATTATAATTTTATTTTATTTTATTTACTTACCCCGTTGTCATTAGCCTCGGTTTTGGGTCGTGACAGGTTTGGATAACAAATCTCAGAAAATCGGATTGTGTCTTACTGACATGTGGTATAGCATCTCCTCTTATAACTCTTAATGCATCAATCGCTCAATGGTATTCCATTACTTCGACCACCTGAAATAAAAGAAAAACAAAAGAAAGATAAAAAAGAAAAAAGGGAGCGGTGTTTAGCTAAGCAAGTAGATTATTGTCTTAATATTAATAAAGAAAAATAAATTAAGTCTCCGGCAACGATACCAAAAACTTGATCGCAATATTATATATCTAGCACGCAAGCGCACATATTGCTCAAGTAATACAATGACTAAATCTCAGATATCATACCCACAAGGACTTAATATTTATCTTATTAATATCAAGACTAATCTATTTAATTTAAACTAAACTTTTGATAAGAGAATTTGATTTAATGATTTTAATTGAAGGATTAAATAGATAGCAAACAATAATTTTGGTGTTTAAACTTTATGTGCGAGAAGAACATAAGGTTGTAACTTCATCTAAACACACAAATAATGAATCCATACATTTTCCATTCAGTTAGGTTGATGTTACTAATTATTAACCTAAAATACTAAATTATTCACAAGTCTCTTTCAATGGTCATGTGAATATATTCATAATAACTCAATTAACTATATGTCTATGTTAATTAAATTAAAATGAATTTTATAAGGTCAGGTTCTAATTTTGGTGACGTATGTCATTTAGTAGACCCGATCAAGGTTTCGGTTCGGAACCGGAACCGGAACCGGAACCGGAACCAGAACCGGTTGGCCAGAACCTGACCGGTTCGGTTAGGGTTCTTACCCTAACCGAACCGGTCAGAACCGGACGGTTCCCGAGTTCCAACCGGAACCGGATGGTTCAGGTTGGAACCAGATGGAACCCTAGGGTTCCAACAGTCCCCAACGGCTACTAGCCGTTGGGGACAGATCTAGCCCAACAGCTAGTAGCCGTTGGGCTGGGGGGCAGAGAGCAACGACTCCATGCCCCAAAGTCCAAAAAATAAAATAAAATAAATTTTTAGATTTCCCAAATTACCCCAAATAACGGTAATAAAATGGTTAGTTTTAGGGACAATTTAGGTATCACAAAAATATTCTAAAAATGTATAAATATGGGTGATTTTTCATTATTTCAACACACCAATTTCTCAATTCTCTCAATTCAAGCACTCTAGAAGCAACAACATGTGTGGATGATTGGACCCAAGCTGATCTGAGGCAACAACAAGATGTCCCTGATGAATTTGAAGACTTGTTCGATAATGCATCTGCAAGTGCAAGCGAAGCTGAAGGATCAACAGCCACATATGATTATTGATAATTAAATATTTAAATAATTGTAAAATTACAATGGAGGAAGTATCTTTCAAATGTAATAGAACTACGTGAGCTTTAATTCCTCTCACCCTTGGAGGATACATATGTAACTTAAGTTTTTAAAAATTTAAGTTCAAACTCTTTAATTTATTATTATTTTTAGATAAGAATTTTATTTGTAATTTAATGTAATTATGTAATGTAAGTTTATTATATAAATTCAATCAAATTCATAATTTTAAATTATATTATTTTATTAATCTCAATTTTTTATTTTCAAAAAAAAAAAAACTGAATGGAACCGGAACGGGAACTGAATCAAAATTAACCGGTTCGATTCGGTTCTGGTTCGGAACCGAACCGAACCGCCTGTCACCTCTACCCTTTAGGTATATTTCTATCTTACAGAAAAATTTATTCAACGAATAAATCACACGTTATTATTCCCACGACTAATCCAAATTCCTTCCGTCGAATTCCTAAGGATTTACCAAAACTATTATATTATTGGTCAAATAAATAAAATAAGCATTCAAGCATAGAGAATAATAAATAATAAATAATCAACCCAAATAATAAAAATATGCAAATTAATTAATAAACATGCTTTAGATTCGTTACAATCCTAAATTTAATGAATTAACTACCCATAATATTCAATAAAAACATGTTAATCATTATTACAAGACAAAGAACTAATAAAAAATAAAGGTAGAGAGAAAATGTAAGAAAGAAACTCTCGTTTGTAGTCTCTCTCTTCAAACTCCACCGCCCGTTAAAGTACTTATTCTTGCCTTACTCTAGGCGTTCTTTTATGCTATGAGACTCCAAAATTATGTTATGAGGTTTGATGATAGGTTTTGGGACGAACTTATGCTTATATAGGAGGTCCTGAGGATATTTCCTTATTAAAAATCGGATCCATTGTGAATTTGAGATGAATCTATCGTGTCGCGACTCCCGAAACACGTCACGACTCACTTTGCTCATCATTGGCGTGTCGCAACGCTAAAGGGGCAGCGTCGGCATGCCTATATACTTAGCAACCAAATTACAATTTTGGATTTTGTCTGTCTTTTATGCTTGTGTGCGTCTCGACACGTGGCTTGCGTCGGGATGCGCATTTTCACTCCGAAATAAACTCGATTTGATCCGTATCTTATATTTTTTTATCTCTAATTAATTTCATTAAGTCGTGATATGACTTTAACCCATAAAAACATACCCAAAACACATCAAAGCTCATAAAAACTTGATATCACCCATAAAATATTAAGATAAAGGGGGATAGAAATATATGGATATTAACTGCTCATCACTCATACATAAGGATCTCATCGGGTCGGTTTCAACAAATTCTAAGAAAATCCCAAATCTGCATCTTCATGTGGGTCGGGTGTTTCTGTCAAACCCTATATCTCTCTAAGCTCTCGGATCTTTACTATCCAATTTTGGCCAAATACAATCTATATTATACTCATTCCTCGGTATCTGAACATTCCTCGAAGTTATAATCTTCCAAAAAAACCACCATCAACACATTCTTTTATTTCCGGGTCCGAAAATACTTCAATATTTATATACCTTTTAATATCATTTCCTTCAAAAGGCATTATCTCCCTATTAAGAGCATTAAAACTAAAAATTAAACTTTTCAATCTTATCACAGATCTGGATTAATTTTTCATCTAAAAAAAATTATAATTTATTTGTTAGAAATTTTACTGCAACAGGATCTTTACACAAGAGCTTAGAATACAATTATAGAATTAATCGGATGAATTCGGAGAACGTACCTGTTTTAGAATCCATATCTGTAGCGGAAATTTTTGTTGACCTGTCTGAAATTTTTGCACTGAGAGATCACCCCTTCTCCCCTCTTCTTGATGGTGAGAAATTTACTCTCCCAATAAGCTTCCTTATACCAAATACTCCTTAAGCTTAAAACTTCTCTCTTGTTTATTAACCTTACTTGCTCTCGGCAATAATATGCCATGAAGCATATTATTTCACACTTGCTTCTTGTTGCTTCTGTGTGTGTATTTGGCCTTGTTCCTTTTAAAAATCAAAAAAGAAAACCCCCCACAACACAACACATTTGCTTTCTTTATATATATCATTTTTTTTAGTGAAACACAACGTGTGAAGCAAATATATAGATATTGCTTCACACGTTAGAAAGCAATATCTATCTATTGCTTCACACGTTGGATTGAATTGGTGGAGTAGGTATAATAAACACACTAATGAGAGAGACCAAAAAGCTTAACCAATATTAGTGAAGCTTATAGAGTAAATTATAACAGGAGAGTGAGGGTGAGACCTTAGCTCACTAATTTATGGAGTGTAATGGGCTCACCCATCAAAAGCCCATAACAAATCCAGAGCCCGCTCTAATATCCACACATCAATAATATAGAGTTGCAGCCCACTATATTAGATCAATAATTGGACTTCACAGTTTCTATTACAAAAACCAATTATCTTAGCGCTACATTAAAACATGTATCACAATTAATATAAGCCCATAATATTAGAATAAAATATTCTAACATTCTCCCACTTGGGCGATATCAATTGTGGATGTTTTAATGCTAAGAAACTTTATGGATCCAAAATTGGTTCAGAAACAACTCTAATAAACTATTCCGTCCAATATGATCGTAGATATAGAAAATCATGGCGGTACCTACATTATAATGCAACATAGTCCCTTCCATGGTCACGTATATCAAACAACCTATCGACATCGACATGACAAGATGTGATAGAGCAGTAAGATACAATAGCACTCACTTTATGATCTAAAATACATGTGCTATTTTCTCTTATCGGTCACCAATTTCTCTACCTTATGCAGCCCAGGCCACATGAGAAATCAAGGCTTAAATATAAGCATGTATGTCTTTTATTATCACGAGATAAACTTTATGTGTCACAAGACATACCAACAAGACTTTATAACTTTATGCCCCAAGCCAATGCTTATGATTGACACACATCATAAGACTTTACACAATGATATATCAAACAATAAATATAAATATCTTCCAATGAAGATGCATCTTTATAGATAATCATTGCAAAATACAAAATACATGTACGAATGTACAAACAAAATAACATAGAGCAATGATACCTCCCACTAACCTAAGGTATCAAAAGACTTTACCAAACCCATACTGGCAACATGCTTTACAAAAAATGGGTCGAAGACCTTTTGTCAAAGGATCAGCAATCATATCATCTGTACCGATATGCTCTATAGAATGTCACCTTTCTTAACCAGCTCCTTAATTGTCAAGTATTTGACCTCCATATGTTTTGACCCAGTGATATTCTTATTATTTTTCGCAAATAATACAGCTGAAAGATTATCACAATATAACCTTATAGGTCTAGAAATAGAGTCAACAACTGACAATTCTTTAATGAGATTTCGTAGCCAAACAGCCTGTGACGCTGCGCCAAAACATGCTACAAACTCAGCATGCATCGTGGAAGAAGTTACAAGTGTCTGCTTGACACTTTTCCAAGATATAGTTCCATCTGCTAGCATAAACACATATCCTGAGGTAGATTTCCTATCATCTGAACAACCAGCAAAGTCAGAATCTGTATACCCTACTAGTTCAAGATTCTCAACCTTTTTGTATGTCAACATGTAATCTTTAGTCCCCTTAAGATACCGAAAAACTCTCTTGGCAGCAGTCCAATGTTCCTTTCCGGGATTAGATAAAAATCTTCCCAGTACACCAACTGCAAATGCAATGTCAGGTCTAGTGCATACTTGTGCATACATCAAGCTTCCTACTGCACTAGCATATGACACTGCCTTCATGGACTCTCTCTCAACCTCATTCTCAGGTGACTGTGCCAGGCTCAATTTATCACTTTTAGCTATTGGCACATCCCAAGATTTACAATCATACATACTGAATCTCTTCAGTATCCGCTCAATGTATGCTTTCTGAGAGAGACCTAATACCTTTCGAGTTCTATCTCTGTGGATTTCAATACCCAGAACAAAAGATGCTTCTCCAAGATCTTTCATATCAAAATGTCTAGACAATGACTGCTTTACCTCATGCAGCATTCCTAGATCATTACATGCAAGCAAAATATCATCTACATAGAGAATGAGAAAGATATATTTGCTCCCACTGATCTTGATATATATGCATCTATCAACTTTACTTTCCACAAAGCCTAAAGAGGAGATTACATTGTCAAACTTTATGTACCACTGACGTGAAGCTTGTTTCAAACCATAAATAGACTTTTTAAGTCTACAAACAATATGGTCTTCACCATCTTTCTGAAATCCTTCAGGTTGTTCCATATAGACCTCTTCGCTTAATTCTCCATTTAGGAATGCAGTTTTAACATCCATCTGATGTAGCTCTAAATCATAATGAGCTACTAGTGCCATGATCACTCTAAATGTATCTTTAGAAGATACATGAGAAAAAGTTTCAGTATAATCAATTCCTCCTCTCTGAGTAAATCCCTTGGCAACTAATCTGGCCTTAAACCTCTCAATATTCCCTTTGGAGTCTTTCTTGGTCTTATAGACCCATTTACAGCCAATAGGTCTACAACCTTCTGGTAATTTAACAAGCTCCCACACACCATTATATCCCATAGATTGCATTTCATCTCTCATTGCATTCCACCATAGATCGGATTGAGAACTAGAAACAGCTTCTTTAAAAGTTGTTGGATCAGTGCAATGACTTATGTCATAATCAATCTCATTTAGATAAACTTCATAATCAAAGGGAACAGCAGACCGCCTTACCCTGGTTGACCTTCTTAATGGAACCTCTGCAGCTATATCCTGTAATGGCGGAACCTCATTTACCTGTATGGGTTTCCTCCATAACTGAATTAGTTGCAAGTGTATGTTCCAAGGTCTCAGACTGTATGGGTACATGTATATGAACAATACTGGTCTGTTGTCCTTGATTTGAGATTTCTGTATGATTATCTTTATCAGCCACATCATATTCCAAGAACTTAACTGTTTGTGATTCTACAATCCTATAACCCCTTCTCTACAGTAAAATCTGTAGCCTTTAGAATGATCAGGGTATCCTATAAAATAGCAACGAGTAGATCTGGATTGCAATTTACCTTCAGTGGGATTATAAAGGCGTACTTCTGAAGGACATCCCCAAACACGGAGGTGACTCATGCTAGGTTTCCTACCAATCCATATTTCAAAGGAGTTCTAGAAACAGACTTACTTGGAACTCTATTGAGGATATATAAGGCCGTTTTAATTGCCTCACCCCAAAGGAAGTCTGGTAGATTAGTTCTAGACATCATACTCCTTACCATCTCTTGAAGGGTGCGATTCCGCCTTTCGGCCACACCATTCTGTTCAGGACTACCTGGCATAGTAAATTGACTTACTATTCCACAATCTTCTAAGTATCTGGCAAACGGTCCCTTTATTTGTCCACTGACCCCATGTTTACCATAATACTCACCACCCCGGTCAGACCTAACAATCTTGATAATTTTTCCCAGCTGTTTCTCAACTTCAGTCTTGAAGATCTTGAATTTATCAAGGGCTTCAGACTTTTCCTTAATCAAGTACAGATATCCATATCGGGAAAAATCATCAATGAATGTTATATAATACTTATTATTGCAAATTGTGGGTGAATAAGGTCCACTTATATCTGTATGAATAATTTGTAAAAGATCAGAGCTACGAGTGGATTCCTTTTTCTTTATTTTGGTTAGTTTACCCTTACAACACAATCAACACATGTTTCTAGGTCACTGAAGTTAAGAGTAGGTAGGATATCATACTTTATTAACCTTTCTACTCTTTCCCTAGAAATGTGGCCAAGTCTTTTATGCCACAACATGGATGACTTTTCCTTTATTAAGGGTCTTTTGGCAATTTGTTCAACATTATATGAATTGGAATAGACCTCACTTGATGTTAAACAGAGACTGTACAAACCGTATGACAAAACACAATGGCCAACTTTATTGGAGTTGAAATATACAGATACAGAACTTGTATTAAACTCAAAACCATAACCTTGTTTGTCGAGTACAGATAATGATATCAAGTTTCGTCTAAAAGATGGTACATACAAAATACTTGTCAAAACAAGTTCATAATTGGAGTCTAGTTTTAAACAAACATCTCCAACATAATGTACTTCCACCAATTCATTATTGCCAACTACGAGCTTGAACTCATCCTTATTTGGTTTCCTCTTGTTTATGAATCCATGTAATGTGAAAGCAACGTGATTAGTTGCTCCACTGTCAAGCCACCAAGAACTGGATGTGGCATTAACATAATTGGATTCACATACAACAAAAAACAAAGAGTTACCTGTATGCCCATGTTTCTCTAACCAAACTTTATACCTGGAACACTCTGACTTCTTATGCCCTTTCTTTTTACAAAAGAAACATTTAAGTTCTTTCTTGAAGACACCTTTAGTACCACCCACATCACTTGTCTGACCAGTTTTATTGTAATTCTGAACATTACCAGAAGCTGAAAATTCAGATTTCTTACCTTTCTTGCGAGGCTTAGAAACAATGAGAGCTGCATCTGTATGCCCTGCCTTAAGTTTCTCTTCCTCAGCAACACATATGGCAATGAAATCATTAACATTCCACGGTTCTTCCCTTGAGTTGTAAGTAGTTACAATTGTACCAAACTCTGTAGGCAGAGTATTCAATGCTTGATGGACAATGCAAGCATCTGGAAGAACAATGTTAAGATTTTTCAACTTGTTCTGAATATGGACCATCATCAAGATGTACTCCCTAACACCTCCATTACCATTATACTTCATTGAGTATAATTGCTTCAGAAGGGTACCAATTTCTGCATTGATTGAGACTTTATATCTTGCAGATACAGCTGTCAGGAAATCTTTTGCTATAGAAGTTTCTTGAAGACCACTTAGCAAATGCTCAGGAATAGATCTCTTTAGAGTCAAATAGCACAAGCGATTTGACTTATGCCATACTGTATGCAGCTGCTTATCCGTATCAGTACTGGAACTATTAATATCAGCTGGCTTAGGAGTATTCATAGCAAGATCAATATCTGCTAATTCCATAGCCAACAACACATCTCTCTTCCACACTTTAAAATTGGAGCCAGTCAACATCTCTATAGTCACAGTGTTGTTGTTAACTGAAAAGGTGACTGAAAAACAAATAACAATGCAATTCTTTAATTTAAGCACGACACAAGATAATAAATACTTCAAGTCATAAAAGAGTATTATACCAAGAATTTTAGCACATCACTGTATAAACACCTTTGGGCAGAATATACAATATGTAATTAAAAATTCTTCATATAAGACGATTCAAAAACTTATCCAATCCTCGTAAGTCTACCACCTTTGGGTGAATAAACCACTCAGACTAGTCCATTCCCAACCATATGTCTCATATGTAACATTTCTAAAATTTAACATACAATCCACATCTTTGGACAGAAGACTGCACATCAAAAAATAGAAACATCCCTAAAACATGCAAGACCGACATCACTTAAAAGATTCAGTGAAAAAGGTCACTTTGGTGGCTACAGTTCCACTAAACTCATAAGCAATTCTCACATCGGGATACACCTTATTATTATCTTGAAAATAACCTTTATAATGTCATTTTATACTTTATAGACAATGGGCCGAATTGTCCATAAAATTACATTCCTTAATATTGTGACAAAATTTATGAGATAAATTAATTCTTTATATTTATCTCTATGTCACAAATAAATTAATTGCATTGAAATTTTATTTTATGAGAGACAATTAATTCTCTCTAACCAAGTGATAATTTTTATACCCATGTATAAATTAAAACTTTATGAGATAACAATTTATCTCTTAAATTATCACACAAAATTAATTATAACTTTATTTTAAAATTTTGGGATAAAACTGAAATTAAAGTGAAGTACAAGGATCAAATTATAATAGCTAAAAACGTGTATGCTATTATAAAGGGACAAACTGAAATTAACCAAAACGGGCCATTCGCCAGACAACTTCATTAAGAAGCTGTCGGCAGCCCCTCAAATCATGATCCATTATCATTAGCTGCTCTTTGATGATCAACAAAATCCATTCATAAATATCATTATTTTAAAAAGTTAAAGCAAAAAACAATTTTGCTGCCAAAACAAAAGCAATCAGCTTTTATTATATTTTGATTATCAACAAAGACAGCCAACAATAGCAACCAGCTCCCTATTTCAGATCTAGACTTCCTTTCATTAAATTTCAGTATTCTCAAAATCCCAAAATTCATGGATCTGAATTAATAATTAATCCAATAAATTTCTTGTTCTTAAAAATTGGATCAATTAATAACAACCATCAACAAATTAAAATTGGATTCAATAAATTCATCCGAAAAATTCAACAGATTTTTCTTCAACTTTATGAAAAATCCATAGATTCTAAGATTGTGTTCCTGATGCTCTGATACCACATGTTAGAAATTTTACTGCAACAGGATCTTTACACAAGAGCTTAGAATACAATTATAGAATTAATCGGATGAATTCGGAGAACGTACCTGTTTTAGAATCCATATCTGTAGCGGAAATTTTTGTTGACCTGTCTGAAATTTTTGCACTGAGGAGATCACCCTCTTCTCCCCTCTTCTTGATGGTGAGAAATTTACTCTCCCAATAAGCTTCCTTATACCAAATACTCCTTAAGCTTAAAACTTCTCTCTTGTTTATTAACCTTACTTGCTCTCGGCAAATAATATGCCATGAAGCATATTAATTTCACACTTGCTTCTTGTTGCTTCTGTGTGTGTATTTGGCCTTGTTCCTTTTAAAAATCAAAAAAGAAAAACCCCAACAACACAACACATTTGCTTTCTTTATATATATCATTTTTTTTAGTGAAACACAACGTGTGAAGCAAATATATAGATATTGCTTCACACGTTAGAAAGCAATTATCTATCTATTGCTTCACACGTTGGATTGAATTGGTGGAGTAGGTATAATAAACACACTAATGAGAGAGACCAAAAAGCTTAACCAATATTAGTGAAGCTTATAGAGTAAATTATAACAGGAGAGTGAGGGTGAGACCTTAGCTCACTAATTTATGGAGTGTAATGGACTCACCCATCAAAAGCCCATAACAAATCCAGAGCCCGCTCTAATATCCACACATCATATAATATAGAGTTGCAGCCCACTATATTAGATCAAATAATTGGACTTCACAGTTTCTATTACAAAAACCAATTATCTTAGCGCTACATTAAAACATGTATCACAATTAATATAAGCCCATAATAAATATTAGAATAAAATATTCTAACATTATTTTCCTACGAAGGTTTTCTAGTTGTTCTTGGTTTTTTTTTTCTCCCCAATTTATCAATAATAGTATTTAATGATCCGGATTATTTTCTGCACAATGAACAAAATGAGAACAACCAGCATAATTACATCTAGATTGATTACTTGTCATTACAAATCTTATACTATATTTTTCGATATCTCAAGCTTCTAACAATACTGTGATACCATTTTACGCACCACACCAGTAGTACACGGTGGAATAACATAACAAAATGATTTAATTAAGAAATGGAAGTAAGGAATATCAATAGGAGTATCAATAAGTTTTGAATTCTTTGTTAACTTGAGTTTTTAATAAATTATTGAATAATAATTTAAATACAATTAAATTTTAATCCTATATCATTATTAAAACGTGCGTATAAGAGATTATGAAAAGCACCAGATTCAAATTCATACCACAAAGGTCGGGACCGACAAAAGAAGTCGAAGAGTAAATTTTCGCCATATATAATATATTTGTCAACTTTTTCTTTTCCGTAAAAAAAGGGCAGAAAATATGACACCTCAACAAGACACAATAACGACTTTTACTTCTCAACAAAGTTAAGTCTCCAAATGATGGAGAAATGTCAAATCTTATAATATGCGTAGTTGTTATTTAAACATTAGTTTAGGAGACGTAATCTTAATTAATATAATATAAATCAAGAGGATGCACTATCAGTTTCTTCAATAATATCAGTTATCCGGTGGCGTAATCAGAAAATCAAATCAATTGAGATAAATTTATCGAAAATAAATATAAATAAAAAACATACAAAATATTTATATTTATATTGGGATTGATGTAAAAGTGTGTATTGGATTTTTTTAAAATTAATTTGTACTTGGGACTATATATTTTGTTTAAAAAAAACTTAAAAAATTAATAAATAAATATATTTACGAGTATTGTTTAATTGTTTCTATTTTCTAATATATATATAATAAATTTAAAAAATATAAAATAAAAATTATTAAATTTTTGGGGGCCAATTGGCTCCACTGGTCTCTGAATACACCTGCCACTGAATCCCTCAATCTAGCTAGAAATTAAAGCAAATTAAAAACAATGGGCCAACTCAATGTGGCATTATTAATCGTAGGTCTTGCCCTAGCAATAACGATAAGGCCATCAAACCAAGCTCTAGTTCATACGATGTAACATGACATGCAAGTAGAGGAGTTCATCAAATTTTGGGAATTTTAAACGAATTTATAAATTATGTATCTATTTATTAATAAAAGTTAGATTCTTTCTTTTTGATTTTTTGGGTACAAGGAGTATTAATTTTTCTAAAATTTAAGGGTCCTAATTTTGGCATAAATTTAGAAACCCCAATCGACCGCTTATGTCGGCTATTCTCAGGGCCAACCCTGCACATAGATGGGTCAACAACAAAGGTCTTGTTCGCAAAAATATTCATGAAAATAGAGATGAGTTCAAATATCAATGGCAATCGGGATTCATGAGTTCTTACATATTGGAGTATAATTAATTGAGAACGTTACTTATCCGGTTGCGTGGCTTTGTGGTTTTCAAGTATTTTTATTTAGATTATCACTTGATTCGAATCTTGAGAGAGATAATGAAATAAAAAATTAAATTTAAATTTTATCCACCCCTTTATCTTTTTAAAAATAAAATGAGAACGATTGCTTCACATTACTTTGTTATAAATGTATTTTATGTAGTTGAATCTTGTACAGCCTAGCTATAAATAAAGGGTTGGAGTTTAACTATTAGATTAGCTAGTTTAGAGACCCGCGCAATGTGCGGGTTATTTTGAACAAATTATATCTTAGGTGGATTTTAATTTCATTAATAAATAATTTATTTATCTTACAAAATTTGAAGATAATGAATCACTGTTAAATCTTGATAACAAAAATGAATATGAAGATCAATGAAGATAAAAATAATATTAATATCATTATTAAATAAAATTAAAAATTAAATTTCAAAATTCGTACAATATGATATACCTTTCGTTATTACTAAAAATACGCATACATACTATAGAGACTCTACGTACTATACAAATATATTATCGAGTGTGTGCAAATAAGAAGGTGAGCCTTATTTTTATAGTAAAATAATAAACATAAAGTAAATTAAGTAAATAATTAATAGATATATAATGGATTATAACTTCTTAGAAGATAGTGGGAATTATAAGAATATATAAGGTTAATGTGTAATCAGAAGTCTTACATGCATTGGACCAAACTTCACAAAACACATCTTCCATCTTTTATATTTAATTTCAACTCAACTAAAACTTATTCATTCAATACATTTTCTCTGAATAAGGAGAGTTAACCATTTATCTTAGGATTAAGGAGAATAATTTTTTTTCAACTTTTATATATAATAATAGATTATATTATCTGATTTTTTTTTTGTATTTAAAATTTATATTTAGTTATGTTTGAAATAAATTGATTAGAGATTAAGGAAGTCGGACTATAATATTCCAAAAAAATATTTTAAAAACATGAGATTACTAATAAACCATAACAATATTTTTGCAATTTTGTGTCATTTTAAAAAATATGATAATCATGTGAAATTTTTTGCTTAACCCTTTTTTTTATTATCACAATACAAATCTACACAAAAATAATTTACAATCTACTGAAATATTAAATAAAAACGTTTATAATAAATTTAGAATTCTACATCTACTAAAGATGAAATATCTACTCTCACTTAAATATAACACTACAAAAATTATATCATTTAGCGTCGAAATACATTGACGCCAAAAGTTATAGTTTCGACGCAAAATATATTAGCGTCGAAATAATTAGACGCAAAAATTGAACACCGAAATGTCGACGAAAATAACTTTTAGCGTCGAAATAAATAAATGTGACGCTAAAAACTATATTTTGCGTCCAATTTATTTGATTGCATGTTTAGGTACGCCACTGCTAATCATGTGATTCACATTAAACATTGGGATTATTAAAAAGCCAAAAAAAATGATGGAGATAGGTAATAATGCATCATCTTTGTTTCATTTATTCTTTAATGATTCCAACTACATCAATTATTGACCCAATAGCAGTTCACCAAAAGGCAACCAATCAATACACGTGATGAATTTTTAAAATGGGAAACACATGAAATGCAAATGTGAAATGAATGTGTCTAATTTTGGAATTAGCTAGATCATCACTTTTCAACTCATAAACAGAATTCGTTAATGTGTATACATATTATTATTATGTGTTAAATTATAATTGTAGTGTTGTGTTACAATAATGCCATGTCTACGAGGTTAAGGGGAAAAAAATTATATGTCAATTCACGTTATTTTGTAAATAATGTAGTCTCTCACTTTAATATTTATAAGTTTAGTTTATCTCACATTACTTAGGGATAATATTATTAACTTAATCTCTCTCTATAAATAAAGAGTATTTCTTGTAATTTATAATTGAGAATTAATAAGAAAAACCTACAATTTTACAAGGTACTATCTTCTTCTATTTCTCTCTCATTTTATAATACATTATCAACACGATTCGTTATAATCAAAGACGAATCATCATATGTAAATACCTAAAGCCAATTTGCTATAATATTCAGAAGCCATGAATATGGCGTATGATTGGTATGCATCTTCTGTATGTAATCAAAGTTAAAAGAAAAATCATTATGGTTTATGATTGATATGAGACTTCTGATTATAATCAAATCGAAAGCTAAATCATGGTAGCTTATGATTTATATATGATTTTTGATTTGCATGCTTAATTTTAATGTTGCATGAATCCAAATTCTTATTATTTTTTTAATATTGCAACTTGAAGTTTTGCAATATAAATAAATCAGAATCAGAAATTCTGAATTTTAATATTAAAAATTAAAACATGTAATTCTAATTCAGAACCTGGAGTTCTGAATCTCAATATTAAAATTAGAACCCATAATTTTAATTCAGAATCTGAAGTTCTGAATCTCAATATTAAAATTGGAACCCGTAGTTCTAATTCAGAATCTGAAGTTCTGAATCTCAATATTAAAAATTAGAACTCGTAGTTCTAATTCAGAACCTGAAGTTCTGAATTTCAATTTTAAAATTAGAACATGTAGTTCTAATTCATTATGTTATGTTTTATGTTATGTTTTATTATTGTTTTTATGAGTATGTTTTACGGTTGCCATTAAATTGGACCTCCCACATCAGAAAATATTACATATTTATTATCTGCTCTTAATTTTTATGGGTGAATTATTGTGTCCCTCTATCTTCATTCCCCATACAATAAACAATCAATTTTTCTGTTGTGAATCAATTTCATGATTGTCATTAATTAATTTTTTAGATTAGAACCTGAAGTTCTAGTCTCATTGATTAATTTTTTTATTTGAACTTGAGTTCTAAATTATAAAATAATTATAAAACCTGAAGTTCTAAATTTACTTTAAGTTCTAACCCCATCAATTAAAACTTTGGATTAAAACATGAAGTTTTAAATCTTCCATAAAACCCGAAGTTCTGAATTTACAATACCATATTTATGAATTTGAAGTTCTAAATATTAACCTTATCAAACAAAAATTTAAGTTCTGAAGTATAAATTTCCTTTTAGGACTTGGTGTTATAAAAAAAATGTAAGATTGGAACTTGAAGTTCTAGATCAAATAAATATTTTTAAAGAGAACATGAAGTTCTAAATATGTGTATGTAAATTTTTGTTTATATCATAAAATTTTTGTGATTTTTTTCTATTTATTTTATCTTAATTCTTTTGAATTATACTATATATATTATTACTGCAAGAAGTTTGCAATAATAAAAAGTTAATCTGACCCGAAGTTTAAATTAGTTTCTAATATCAAAATTTGTAGTTCTAAACTACAATTTATAAATAAAATGTGACGTTCTCATAGAACACAAAAATCAATTTCTTAATATTCCCAGTAGTTGATGTTAATTCCAACTACGTAAAGATATAATAGAGAAACTCCGATGTAGTAAAGGGATAAGACTCTGGCAACTAAAATCATAACACACTTGTGAATATAATTTTTAATTTTATATTACTCTCTTTATATCCATTTATTTACTTTAAAATTATTTATTTTTATTTACTTCCTCCTTACACACTTGAATTATTATTTTAAGTTTATTAAGATTTGAATCATCACCGGATGTGATATGTTTATGATAAAAGGTTAGATCTTTCAAATATCAAGAATATATTTAGTATTTTAAAATATCTTAGAGATATTACTTTGAATGATACAAAATACAATGATTCTGTACTTGATGTACACACAATTTATTTTTTTTATTTGTAAATATCATTGATAAACCTTTATGAATATTTTTAGAAATCATATCGACTTACAAAATAAATTATTCGCTCTCGAAAAAAGAGAGGAGATATGCTTAGTTGATAGTGTTGTTATACATTTTTCGAGATAAGAAATATTCTCGAACTTAATATTAATTGAAAGCTCTGGAAGAGCCATCATATTAGTAGCAAGTGGAACTAAAATATATATCGAAAATATTTTATATTCAGTAATATCCAGTAGAAATATGCTGAATTTCAAGGATATCCGGCGAAATGATTATCATATCAAGACACAAGTACATATTTACTATTGACAATTACAAATAAATTAGAACATGAAGTTCATAGTTGTGACTCTTAGAACTAAAAATTCTAATATATCATTTTCAAATATAAACCTGAAGTTCTGAAAATTAATCATATAAATTAGAATTTGAAATTTTACGATAATTTTTAAATCTAATCCTGAAGTTTGGATTTATGAAATCTAAAAGAGAATTAAAAATTCTAGGGAACAAAATAGAACTTGAAGTTTTAAATTACAACTTTAAACATATAGAACCTAAAGTTCTAAGCTTCCGATATCATATATATGAACCTAGACTTCTATACATGAATATGATTTTTTTTTTTTTTGGATTTCTTATCATACCATTTTATTTCGTGGGGTATAAAAATTGAAATATGAATCCAAGGTATATGCTTGGAATGTACCATTAAGGAAAATAAATATTCCAGAATGGTGAATATTTTCATCTGTCATATTTTGCAAGAGAGCTTGAAGCTCTGTCTACTATAGTAAACATAGTTGGTTTATTATTATTGAGTTTAACTCGACTTTATCTAACATTACTTCACAGCTGAAATTGTGAGTTAAAAATATTTTTTTTTTATTGGAAAAATGATATTTACTATTCCCTGAAGTGAAGGTAAATACATATGTTAATGAATGTGTAAATGTAAAAGAATTTACTGGATTATCTGTTACACGTCAGAAGCGTGACAAACCACTTGGTTCAAAAGATATTGTTCCCCAGAAGAGGAAAATAAGAGATGATGATCTTGTTACAAATAATGCTCGAGTTATAAATACACCAATATTCTCAGAATCAATAGTTTCAGGAGAAATAATGATCCCTGAAGAGACCCAAGTCACTGAAGAGACATAAGTCCTTGAAGAGACAAGAGATTCTAAAGAGAAAAAATCTACAAATTATATTTATACAAAAGAAATATAGGATCGTAATGAATTAGTCATCGATAATGTATTTGTGTTCACAGTAGCTAATGAAATTACAAATGAATTTGAACCTCAAACTGTCGATGAATGTAGACAAATACAAGATTGGCTTCAATGGAAAGAAACAATTCAAGCAGAATTGATTTCTTTAGCCAAACATAAAGTATTTGTACATATAATCCAGACATCTGAAGATGTCAAATCTATTGGATATAAATATGTATTTATAAAGAAATATAATGGGTGATTAGTCAGTCAATTATACTTTATGCGACTATGAAATATAATCACTGATTAACTATATATGCAACTAATTATTAATTTGTACCAAGAGTAATGGGTGACTAATTTATCTATATACAATGACTAAATCTATAGTTATTAAAAACTGCATTAGTGACTTATAGTTTATAGTCGCGTAAACTTTCCGCGTCAGGTGTAGTGTGACTATCTTGCGACTAAATTAATGGAGTCACAAAATATTTTCCGTCACTATTATTTGATTTTCACCGACTATTTATGTAGTCGTAAAAAACAGTTTAAACACGTAAAATGTGAATTTCACTGTTCACCGTGAGCATTGATTTTTAAAAAATAATTAATGTGTATATATATATATATATATATATATATATATATATGAAAGTCAACTCAAAATTATATTTTAAATTAAAAAAGAAAAATCTAAGATATTACTCTATTCCTTATTATTAACTTCGGATTAAAGAGCTTAGGACTTATATAATTTTTTTTTTTGAAATCGTTGGAAACCCCACTGCCAAACCATCTATTCCGGGCTTAAGCGGAGCAGGTAAAATCTCTGACTGTCCCAGACTCTTACAAGAAACGCACTATCTGGATTCGAACTTAGGATCTCAATGTGAGATCCTTAGTTATTTCACCACCAAGCCACGCCTCTTGAAGACATCTTAGGCCTTATAACATCTCTAAGCTATCGGAAAATATGGGTCTGAACCCCAAGGGGTTGCCTCAGTGGTAAATGCTCTGGGCTTGAGTGATTTGCTCCCTCTCAGGTTCAAGGTTCGAATCCCACTAGATGCATTTCCTTGGGGCTATGCCCCCTGGTGTTAAAAGCCAGCGACGTATCCTGATTTGTGTTGGGAAACTTCCGAGGGCACGGGGCACAGGTCCCGGAGATTAGTCGAGGTACGCGTAAGCTAGCCCGGACACCCCGGTTATCAAAAAAAAAAAAAAGGTCTGACCTTAAATATAAAGAGTGAGATATGATTTTTCTCTCAAATAATACATTATATCCTTATCCAACATTAATTTTCGGTGATCACACTTTCAAAATGGACAACTCATTAATTAAACATTATAATTTTTAAAAAAGATTATCATTCCAACCATGGTGTAATGGATTTAAAATATATTTATAATAATAAATATATCATTATTGGAATAAATCATCATATATACCTCATACATAATATAAAATGGCTTTTTTTTAGATAGTATAATATTAATTAATTGGTCTTTATGTAGTATTGGTTTATGTATAGAATATTATTTTTCCTCTTAAATTTAAAGAGTGTTGAAAAATTATAAAAGATAAAAATAAGAAGTGTTATTGAATATTAAAATCTCAGCGGTCCCTAGTACTAAGATAAGATATAGATTTTCCCAAAATAAAGAAAAGGCAAAAATGCAAAACTGACCCTCTAACTTTCACGTTTTTTCATTTCAGTCGTCTAACTTTCAGTTTTGTCAATTCAGTCCTCTAACTTTCAATTTTTGTCAATTCAGTCATATGTTATAAATTTGTTACTGCTGCCAAAACGACGTCGTTTAACGGAGAACTGAATTGACAAAAAATTGAAAGTTAGAGGACTGAATTGACAAAACTGAAAGCTAGAGGACTGAAATGAAAAAACGTGAAAGTTAGATGACTGAAATGAAAAAACGTGAAAGTTAGAGAACTGAATTGACAAAACTAATTTTATATTATATTACTACTAATAATAATATAAATTGAAAACATATTTCAATAATTTAGACAAGTAATTAGTGAGCTAAGTAACAACCCATTAATTTTTTTTTTAAAAAAAATTGTATTCATTCAAGAAATAATGATTTGATGAAGGTCGATCCTGGACAAGCATTATCTTCAACATTTATGTGAGGCATTAGAGATTACTGTTCAATTACATTAAAATTATATTTATAAATTACATTGTCAAAATTATATTTATAAATTACATTGTCAAATCAAATATTAAAAATTAAAAAATACATCACTTATATTTGAAATGTAATCTCTAAAATTACAATTTGAAATGTAATTGTGGGAATATAATTTTTTATTGTTATCATTAAAATTATATTTATTAATTTTCTTAACAGTTGTAGCATATTTTCTATTTCTTTTACTATTTAAAAAAAGTAAGAAAAATAAAACTAATTTAATATGGCCTAAATTAAATTAGGCAAAAATGCAAAATTGACCCTCTAACTTTCACGTTTTTTAATTTCAGTCTTCTAACTTTCACATTTTTTCATTCCAGTCCTCTAACTTTTAGTTTTGTCAATTCAGTCCTCTAACTTTCA